>JAJQOW010000015.1:1584302-1985064 GCA_037975125.1 Latrodectus hesperus
CTTTGCCTTCCTCAGAAGTGCATACCAGGACCCCCTATTTTTGGACAAAGTCATCCAGTTTGTCACTTTTAGTGTTTTTAGGTCGTTTTCAAGGCAGTCACGCCATTGGAGTTTCGGTTGTCCTCTTCTTCTGGTGCCAATGAGGCAAGTCAAGAAATTTTATTTATTTATTTTTTTGTAACCCGAATGTCGTTCATCCGGGTCAAATTTCTTGCCCATTTAAATATCTGTATTGAGATAAATTTAACAATATATGGTTCTTTATATAGTTTATACAGCTCAATGCAAGTATTGCATCATCGCAATTTGTTCATAGGGTATGAATGTCAGACTTTAAAAAAAAATATTGATCTTCATTCATGTTTAGCTACATTGAAAGCGAGAGTTTACATTCCCCATTTTTCAATAATTTGCTTTAATTTTGAAGGTAGCAAACAGTAACTTAGTAAAGTCCAGAAATATATAGAAATCAAAAGTAAATAATGTATTTCCTTTAAAATTCTGAATAACTAAAAATAATTGTCTAATAAATAATTTTTAAAACAGCAACATAACACACAGATATGCAAAAATTAAAACAAGTTACTATAAACTGAAATGCGTGGATATTGTTATTGTGTGATTAATATGAAAGTGTAATGAATAGAAACTTAATTTCTAACAGGAAATCTTACTGTGTTGAATGTAGAAAATCAATGAAAATATGTAACAAATAAATGTATATTTTTAAGCATTAATTTAAATTTTCAACCATCTGCAATAATTTACCTGTAATTAATAAATTTTACAGCACAAAACAAGTACTATAACTTTTTGCATTAAATTTCAATATATAAGAATAGTGTATTCAACATAAAAACATTTTCTCTGTTATAATATTTTATTACTATTAGATTTTAAAAGTATCCATTTCTGGGATTTAAACCTTAAATTTTAAATAGATAACAAAAAATTAATATAGGCAAAGTGAAAATAATCAGCAACTAAATCATTTTGAAAAATGTTTGCAAAATTAAAAAAAATTTGTATGAAATAAAATTAGAGCATTCTACAATGAAAGGTAATGAATTTACTAACAATAAACTTGCCTGTCTCATTTTTAAAATTTTACTTTATTTCTATATTCAGATTTAAGGCTTTTTAAAATTTAATATAAATATAAAATATATAATTTTTATGAAGATAAATGTATTTTTAATAAAAAAAAATACTAAAGTTATATTCATGCATATATTTCAAAAGAATTTCAACTTGAAAAAGGACATTACTCAATTAAAAATATTTGGATATATCTTTGGTAGGTATTCATTTATTAAGAATTTTAAAAAATTAATTTCAACCAACCATTATTTTTTACTTTAAAACATCTTCCAACAGTTAAAGAGTGTTTGATATTAATAAATTTTAAAAATGCTAATTTAATATAATTTTCATTTTTTGTCAATAAAATACACATTATTTATTATGTAACTTAAGCACATAAAATATATGAGTTATAGACAAGTAATTTACTAAAATATATCACCAATAATTAAGAAAGTAAAATATCATCACATGCCTGGACATTTTTATTTTATTTCGACAACCTTTTCCACCTTCCCAATGGGCACCAGACTTTGATGTTAAATTTCCCGTGCATGAAATGCAAGGTTTTTCTTTGTTGTATGGCTAAAAATGCAAGTGAAATCATTTACATCAGAATTGCAATGTGTTTATATATTTCCATAGAGATCAATATCTATAAAAAGTATGTAACACTTTGATGTTAAATGATTCCTAAAAATAGATTTAAATTAATAATATTAGTGGTTGGATACATTCAAAAAAAGTACAGATCCAGGATTCTAAATTCTGAATTTTTTGCCAATGAAGAAATGTTGCCAAGATGACATATTGTGAAGTGCGCGATGACGTAAATACTAGGGTTGCCAAAATAGAATTTTTTGCGTAATTTTTCTAGGCCTTCATATTTATGATGTAATAAAAACCAAGTTGCCAGACTTATAAGAATATCCACCAAAAAATCACCTAACTCACAATTTGGCATCCTGGATTATACGTCATCTGCGCCCAAAAAACTTAGTGACTAATCGATTTTTACATTGTCAAATAAAGAATACCAAGAGGGAAGTCGATTTTTGTATCAGACATGGGAAAATATGTCTATTAAGGACATTATCCTTACAATAAATGTACAACATTTTCCTTCTGCAAGAAATTACCTTGACAAATCTAAAAAAATAAGCCAGACAATGTTATGAAAGGTGATATAATAATATCCTCATATAAATTCATGTTTGAATGAAATGGTTTATGCAAATAATAAAAAGTAATTGTTTCTAGGAACTTTCCATTGCAATTATTATGCATGTATATGTATATAATTTCACACTATAATAAACAACCTGAATTATTCTACAAATAAAAGCCTAGTTTATATTTTTATACCTTCATTATTTTATGAGATACTAAATGCCAAAATATGTTAAGCCTTTACAGAGAGATATTCTGTATATTGAAAAACTTACAAAAGTAATGAACATAAATATTAATTTATGAAGTGCACAACAGAATTGTACAGAATTTTCATAAAAATACAAAATCAAATTTTAATCCAAATAAAAATTCGATAACTTTAAATGAGAAAAGAAATTTTGAGGACATTCACTTGTAAAAACAATTTACAATGACAATTCAATTAAAATAATGAATGAATGAGAAATGATTTTTTATAACTTTATTATAATGAATTAAAACTTTTAAAAAATAAGAAAATTTCATTACATTTTAATATCATAATGTTAAGTAAAAATATTTAATCATGTTTATAATTCATGTATTAAAAAAACAACTTTAGAAAGTTAGAAAATATCACTCACATTAACACGATGTGTGAGGAATATTGTACAATTTCAATAAAAATTTTTTAAATTATCTGCTTAAATTGATTAAAAACAAAAACACAGATTTAGTCATATTAATGAAAGTATGAACCATTTGAATATGCACCTGTTCTTTGGAGCAAAATCCACAGACCATACGTGAAGCAAATTTCATTTCATGGTCAGTTTCCTTTTCATCATGACATACATCACACGGGTAGAGTCTTCCACAGCAAGGAAATCTTAACAAAAATAAACCGCACTCAATAAAACAAAAATACTTAAAAATGTTTTATTAAAATAATAATGTTTTTAAATTCAACTTTTACTGATCCATAAAGAATTTTTGGAAAAACAAATTCAGAAGTTACCACAATGTGTAAATAACACAAAAGCATTTAAATTGCAGTAATTATGAAGAAATTAAAAGCACTTCACAATTGTCAATTCACACAATATATGAACACAACTTCATAAAACTACAGACAAAAATAAATAAAAAGATACCAACAACTAAGTTATATTAATGTAATTAATTTTCATGACAATAATTTTCTGTTTAAAGATTTATACCTTTTAAAGATAATCACACATATTTAAAAATATTTTATTGTTATTTTACGAAAATGTTTCTTTATTATTTAAGTATGCACATATTAAATAAATTTCAGTAAAGAGTAGTTTTTGATTATATATATATATATATATATATATATATATATATATATATATAAATGGAAATAGCAAGGAAAGTAATGACAATACAGCACATATAAAAAATAAAGGCAATAAATGATAAGTTAAGTATTTTAACACTTAAATTCATTATTATAATTATTTCATTCCTTCGCATAAAAGACTTTATATATTAAAAATAATTACATATAATATGGAAAATACTGAAGAAATTAAAATCTATTAAATTTTTATCATAAGCAAAAATAAAATTTCATACTTGTTGTCTGAAACATAGTAACAATAATTTTACATTTATGGTGATCAGTTTTATTATCCAGAATTTTTTACAAGTTTTCATACTTGAAAAATTTTTCTCAATTTTTATAATCCCTGTACAGATTTTATACTTCCTTTCATTCTTATAATTGATATATAAGCAATAATTTATGGCTCAAAAATATTTTCATTTAAATATTTTCAGTTACAAACATTCTGATATACATTTAACATAAATATTAATTGATATATTTTTACTGAAATGGCTGTCACATTATACTTAAATGCAGTCCCTTTATCTGTCAAAAAATTCAACAAACAGTTATTTGGAAAATTATACATAGATTGAATTCAAGATATGTGTGTGCAAAATGATATGAAAATTTATCATAGCAAAAATACATACATCAATTTAATTGAAAAAATCTCTGTTGGATCCACTGCTAAGAATTTCTCAGCTCATCAATGCTTATAATAAAATATATGGTGATTTAAATTTCTTTTCAGTAAAATGAAATTGATTAACTTGATATTATGAAATCATCTAAATGACCATAAAAAAATTCATTTATACATCTATATTAAATTACTAAAAACATATTTGTAATAAATAATCAATTTGTCCATTAAATAAATTATCAATAAAAAATTTTAATCGTCCTTGACAATTTAAACTAACCATAAAGTGGCTACTTTATTTTGTCCTTTTCATTTTGCTTTATCTTCTGTTTTATTTTCAATGTGTTCAATTTTAGAAGTAATAAGGCTCAAGATTTAAAAAACTAATTATTTAGATACAGATAATTTTCATAATTTTGAAAACTTTTTCAAAGAGAAAAAATTGTAATTAAAAAATAGTTCTTTATTATTGGTAAAAATCATGAATGGATTTTTTTATCATCACTGACAACCCTTAGACATTTGATGGTGAACTTTTCTTTGTTTGCTGCGTCTCGAAGAATGTGGTTTAACCCTTTAGCGGTTAGGGAAAGTAGCAGTTTTCGCTTACTTAATTCGCGCTGTACTGCGACTAAACAGCTAGACATTCGAAATTCGCAGCTGTTTTCCTCCGCCGTTCTTCCGAAAATGTCACCCTTCTGTGGCGATGGGGTGGATAGCTCACCTCGCGCGTTTTATAAAATTCTTAAAGTACTTTTAATACATAAATACCAGTTTTTAAGTACTTTAAAATAATTAATAAATGATAATTTGTAAATAGTAAATTATAAATGATAATAACCAATTTTATAAATAATAATCGTTAAATATAAATACAAGTTTATACAAATATTAAATTGAAAAGTCTAAATAAATACAACTAATGTAAAACAATAATGTTGATATATTATGAACAAAGTCAGATTCAAAACTAAATAAGCTTTCTGTATCACAATCATAATCATCGTAATAATCAATATCATTTAACTTTCGCTTTTGAGCCATTTTTCTTTAAAAACACTCAAAATACCACGCCAAAATGGCTATATAAACAACAAGGTAAAAATATAAACAACTTCAATCATTATGAAAAGAAATTCATGGAACCCGTACTGCCATCTGTAGACAGTAAAACTAACTAAATTTGCGAGTAGGATTCGTTTGTAACATTATCAATGCAAAATAATATTGGCGAACGAGCTCAGCTCGTCAGCGCGCACTGGGGGAAATTTAACTACGCGAGCAGAACTCGTTTCTAACCTTTTCGGTCGAAAACACGCTGCCGAGCGGAACTCGTTTGCGCGCATTATGAAGCACGATTCGATTGCGAGCTCAGCTCGTTCATAACCATCAAAGGGTTAAAGAAAGGCAGTAAATTCATCGACAAGTCTTATTTACGATGCTGTCTCGATTTCATGAGACGTAGATAAAACGTTATCTGACGTCATGAATATTTTAAACCAATGGGAATATTAATAAAAGGGTGTAATCAAGGTCTCAGTTGGAATGAAAGAAACAATCACTTCATGGTTAAAAACATTTGAATAGTTTAGATACTTGAAAATGTGGGCATTATCATAATATTTATTTAAATACATTAAAATATTTGTTGAATTTATTGCAAATCATGTATTAATAATGAACAATGTACTTGCAATGTTTTAGATAATTCAAAACATTAATATACATACAGAAGGTAAAGAAAAAAAATTTGCAAGCAAATCTTACTTAAATAAGTCGAATTTATTTTAAAAGGATTAAATCCACAAAAATAACACACAGTGATAAAATATTGATAAACTCTGAGAAATATTTTTAAAAAGGAATACATGATGTTTGAAAATTTTGGAAATGGAGAAATAAAGTTTAATTGCATGAAAATAAATATACCTAAATAAATATGATTTAAGTAAATGAATGATACGTAAAAGAAAAGAATATTTATTGAAAAAGATATACTTTTTAAATTATTATGTAAAATAATGAACAATTTTTATATTATTTTTTACTTATCTATGCACAAAAATTTTTCTCTGGAAACAATAAATGGTTTCAATGAAAGTAGCATTTATATTCAGAAAATATTAAATTTCTAATGCATAAGCTTGTAACTTATAAAATAAAATCTAAATGCAATGATATTTTATCAAACAAACTTAAGATTTAGATACACATAAAATCAATTTGCAAAAAAATTAGATATTGAAGTGGTACAAATCTGGTTGAAATAATATGATATATAGAGTAACTTATAAATAATAAGAATTTAAAAATACCTTAACCAACGATGACTCTTCTTATAATGCTTACAGGTGCCAAAGTCAGGTAATGGCTCACCCTCTTTAATTAAGGGATCTTTTCTTTTCTCAGTTTTTTTAACAGGCATATTTTTAGCAGCTGGAACAAAACATTCATTTTGTATTATGCAACTTGTAAGCTAATTTAAATATTTTAATTTAATATTTGAAAAAGAAAAGTAAATTTTTGCATAATTTCTAAAAAAGAACCAAAATTAGAAATTTAATGTAAAAAATATTTAATATTGATAAAATGTTAAAAATCAATCATTAATATAAATTTCAAAAAATTAACTAAATTTAGAAATGTTTAAGTTTGCATAGTATACTTTGATATCATGAATAGCTTATATATTCAATATCAGATATTTTTGAGAATCTAAACTAATTTATCAAATTAAATTAATTATATACAACTTTTAAATGCATAATAAATTCATGAATTTCATAATATAAGAGTTCATTTAAATTAACAATCAAAAATTATTAAATAAAATAATAGATGGCATACTTAATTTTTAATTTCAAATAACACATTGGAATTAATTCTGATTGACAATAGACTTTATATTACGAATTTATTATAAAAATAAATTTAAAAAATTACCGATATAAGTAGAACTTGTAGCCTGAAATTTTACACTTCCTATACTGAATACTAATTTTTCATTACAAAACATACACCACCGTTTTTGTTTCTGTCCATAATGTAAACCCTAAAATTGCATTTAAGAAATTAAAACATGCAGCTGTACATAAATTTTAACAAACATGATTTTATTTGCTTTATCTATTCAAATATAATACAAAGACATGAAAAATGCTTTTAATGGTTTCAATGATTATGAATAAAATGTGTATGTTTGTGCATACATTTAATAATACTTTCTACAATGAAGTATGTCCCAAAAAGTATTCTTCAATTGTAACAAATAAAATGAATAAAATAAAGTATTATACATTTGGCAAAATACAATATTTATACTCATTCCACTTCAATAGAATATCATATTTGAGTGTGTCTCTCTAAAAATATATTTATACTAGAATATTTTTATATTATCTATTTTGACTCATAATCATGTAATGTAAGGTTTTATTAAAAGACATTAAAAATATCAACCCAAAATACCTATGTAGACAAATTAAGAAATGTGTCAATTATAATTTTCTTTAAAGACAAGCTTGTTGTTTCTTAAAAACGTATTTTGTTTATGGAACTGCAATATATATATTTGAAAGGAAAAATATATTTCCCATTAAATCATGAAATTTTATTTGGAATAAAACAAAAAACTATTTTAAATGAACAAATATCAATTTTATGTTCAAATAATTCCATATATTTTACAATATATAAGAGAGAAGCAAAGCATTTCTAAAAATCAATAAAGCAAAAATGAAAATAAAACCGATTTGTACTTTGAATAGTACAACAGAGCTCTAATTATCCACACTGAAATTATTTGAATTGCTTTCAGAACTTTAGGAAAATAAAGAGTGAAAAACAAAAGTAAAATGAGAAAAGGGAGAGGATGAGAATGGGAGAGATGTATTACTTGAGGAATCCAAAAACCGTCTTTTAAAAATTTCTGGATGTTCAGAAGTTAGTGCTGAAAATATAGAAGAATAGATTATAAACGAGACCTTAGATTTCAAATTGCAAATGATGGTAAACTTATTTAAAGTGTTGATAAAGAACCTCAATGTCCAAGTTGAAGCAAACATGAGACAATCAACTAGTGAAGAATTCGCCTGCATTGAAGTGGATAGAGCATCAGCCTGAGTATGACCACAAATAAATTCTTATCGTCAAGCGGATGCAACAAGCAAATTTGGCTGTTCAAAAACGGATGAAGACAGTTAAACAGTTTATTCTGACTATGATATTCACCAAGCAATGATTTTCATTTACTTACAGACTCTCACACTAGAACTGTCACTCACTCACTCACTCACTCATACTCATATATATATATATATATATATATATATATATATATAGAGAGAGATAGTGATACTATATATATATATATATATACTGAATTAGTGTACAGCACTTGTAAGTACCTTAACTTATAAAAGTGTTGATTTTTATTTAATTGATTAAAAATTCTTTCTCTCTAAAACTTGTAGTTTTCTTCTCTAATTTTCAATGCATAATAATTAGTTAAAATGGATACTTTTTAAAAAATATATACAATTATCTGAATGGGATCCAGTCCTAATTGATTTGGATGATTGGAGTTCTACTGTCTATGAGAATGTTATTAGGTAATATAATCTATGTTTATAAGCAAATAAATGCAATTGAATTCCTTTTTCGAAAGTGTGATAAAAATCTGACAGAATTTTATTCGGCGTAATTACATTAGATAACAAAAGATTGCATGAAATATTATTTAAATATCATAACAGTTAAATTTATATTCAAATTCTTTAATTAACATAAAACATAAGCAAAACACTCTAAAAATCAATAATTCCTTTCATTTTCATAATTTAATAAAAATGAAACTATTTTGCACTTTGAATAAGGTACTAAAGGTAGGAATAATATTTAATATTATATATTAATTCGAATTAATATTTATTTCCTGACAATTAAATTTATATTAAAATAATTTAATTAACATAAAACATGAACAAATGATTCTGAAAATCAATAATTTTTTCCCCTTCATAATTCAACAAAAATAAAATCATTTTGAATGAAGAACTAAAGGAAATAATTAAAATCTCACTTAATATTGTGCAACTCACATCCATCAATACTTGTCTGGAGCAGTTGAGACAATCAACGAGGAAGATAGATTCTACCAAGTTTATGTCCATGACTTGACACTCTATCAAATAAAGATTTCCAGCTACACTAGAGAACTGATGAAGGACAGAAGGAACAAAATTGAATTCCATCAATTTGCTGCATTTTGAACATTTAGAAGTATTATTTTTTCCTGGAGTACATTTCATGTTACTTGGAGTTTTACATCGAATGCAATGTGTTGTCATTGCTAATCGAGTGCATGAAAGAGCTGCTACTCCTTCTACAAATTCTAAATCGGTGAATAAAACTTTAATACCTTGTTTTAAAGCAGTAGTATTAAGTGATGTATTACTTTTTGAAGGTGTAACTAAAGGACTAACTTTACTTTCATCCTTTGGTTCTGAAAAACTTTTATGGGTAATATGCATCATTTCATTAACACTTTCATTACAGTCATCACTTTGTTCTTTTGATGGAAACAGAGTTTCTACAGGTACGAACTCAATACCACTTTTTTGGGCATCAAGATCTAATTTCACCTAATTTAAAGATAATAAATATATGAATGAAGCTTTTGTAAACAAACAATTCATATAGAAAAAAATATAATAACTGAAAAAACTAACTATTATGATATACTATAAAATATATACAAAACTATGAAATAAATGGAAAAACGTTGGTCAATAAATTGCTATACTGAAAACAAATCTTAATAAAAATTTAATTTCATGTATAAGATAAAAATGTCATTAATAAAAAATAAATAGACTAACCATTTGGATATTTATTCATTTGAAAATATTTTTAGTTGGAGAAAATAAAATTTTGGGGCACACTTTATACATGAAATCATTTAGTTCACACATATCCCCTTCAAAACTATATACTTATATATAATAAGACAATTTTAGCATATTAGAACATAATGTGAAACCTTGGCTAAAGAAATCATTGCACTTTGATATGGGTGTTTGCCAAATGAATCTAAATTATTAATAGCAAAAAAGAAAATTTTCATTTTATTCTCAGAGGATAGAAAACTAAAATATCAGATACATCCAATAAAGAAATGGTGTTAAGTTTTTAAAAATTAATATATCTTAAATACAGAACCAATTATTTAATATGTTTCTTTTGAAAATTAGATCGTTTTCATCTGAAGAATATACTTGTGTCATTACTATGATACATTACATTTATAATTCTATATAAAATAATCAAAAATGTTAACTTTAATCATTAAAAAATTTTTTTAATGATTTTATAACTTTTTTATTTGGATTACTGCATTTCTAAAATTAAAGATCACAATCTTGAATAAATTCATTTTAATTATCAGCAAAAAAGAGAAAAAAAAATTTAATGCTATTATCAGATTTTACACATTAATTTTTTTATCATAATATCAGATTTTATGCATTAATTTTTTATCATAATATCCGATTTTAAGCACAGTAATAACTTGTAACATAAATGCAACAAGTTCAACTTTTATTTCTGACAAACTTTTTAAATTTTATACAAAATTCTAAAATATAATTTCGCCCAATAAATGCTTAATAAATTTCCTTAAATAGTACAACCATACTTATGAAATAAATACACTCAAAAAACAAAACTATTATTTCATACATTAATGCTTAAATAATATCTAGAAATTGATAAATAAGTAGGGAACTGGTACTGAACAGAAGAGTTTCAGTTCTTTCATTTTAAAACACAATAAATAGGTTTTGGAGTCAAAAAATATTAATATGAAAGTTATTTGGGAAACAGCCACTAAAATTAACTGTAAATTATGAATAGAATAAATAAAAATTTCTCATAGAGAAAAATTCTTAAGAAACATGAAGAAATCAACTTTATAAATATAAACATAGACAAATATTTTATGATTATCACAATGAATATTTCATTTTAAAGATAATAATAAATACATAACACACTATTGAAAAATAATAATATGGAAAACATTTTTTTAACATGGAAGATAGTTAAATAGCTGAAAACAATTGTAAAGGTTTTTTTTATGACATCCACAACATTTTACTTTCTGCACAATAATGGCTGAATGGTAAATGTTCCTGACTCCTGAGTTGAGGCCCGGGTTCTTTGTCCTTTCCTCTAAGTTGATGTATAAATGTGGCCCACCCTATAAACGTGCTTGTTGTGATATGGCGTGAATAATGCAACCTGCTTCAATGACTTGTTTCACAGGTCCCCACTGGGTTGCGACAAATGAGTAGAAGTTTCTTGCTTTGTTGTGGCAAAAGGTTAGTCACCTAGTGCCCACCTTTATTAAAAAAAATTTTTTTTTACTTTCTAGGTGAGAACTTTTACTTCTTGTTATTATATTCACTGACTACATTTATGTGTCATTAGGGAAAAAACCAGAAAAGGCCAACCACACCAACAAAACATACATCCATACAAATAGAAAACAACCCTCTTTTTTCAACATTGATCAGAATCAAACCAAGGAACATCTAGAGCCATTATTACGGAAGCATAAGAAATATAAATTGTAAATAATAGAATATAATACAATGCTTCATTGAGATTCAAGCCAATAGACATATTAAAAAATGCATACATTCTTCCTATTAGAAAAATATTTAGAATTAACTTAATATGTTATTAATATTTTACATAAAAATATCTTAATTCATGTGATTTCCCAACCTACATATAAAAGTGCTTATAACCTTTCAAATATTATTTTCCCAATTAAATAGCAACAACAAAATGATAGGTTTGTTTATCCCTTATCGATTATTTTTTGTACACAAGGGCTGATAAGACCTGATAAAATTAATGATGTTTATATAAAGAGACATAGTTCTCTAAAATAGTTTATGTGGAAATTTAAACTATACTTTTTTTAAGCCACCAATGAAAAGATCTTCTAAATTTTTATCAAACCATTTAAGAAATGGTCGAAACATTAATTCTGTTTGATTGGATGCTGATAAACTTTGATGCCTTTTCTCCAGCCAATCCTTAATGTTGTAATTTAGATGCCTAAAAAGCAAAAGAAAAATAAATAATTTTTATTCATGCGTTTATGTTTAACATCAACTGTAGTTCAATAAATTATGATAAGTAACTTCTTATGTGTTAACACAATTTCATTAAAATAAAATACAGGATGCTACAAATAAAATCTTTTTGGGGAAAACTGTGAAAATTCAATGAAGTTGTAAAAACTAAATTATACAATGAAAATCACATGACACAAATAAATTATGATTAATTTTATATGGACTAAAGATTTCACATTTAATAGAGGCAACACCAATTTTAAGAAAATGATAATCTATAAATTTTTATTTACATTAATATAATACATAAAGTCCTTAGTAATTAATATGTCATAGATAACATTTTTACTAATATATATATAACTTAAGCAAAATATCTCTCACATATGTAACTGACTTCATTAGTTTTATCACACAATTCAATTTTAGTAGTATGCATGTGATCTAGGTATTCGACCAAAAGTAAAATCTGATTTATTATGAATGTACAAAGTCAAACTGCACTTATTATTATATGTAAATTTTAATAAGCAGCAGATATGTGACAATTCATACAATGTAAAAATATGAAATATCTATATTTCAAACAATCACAATTCTTGTTTAATTAAATTAATAGGCAAAAAGATTAGATTATTGACATTACTTCAATAGATATATGTAAAAAAATATTTTCTTTAAAAAAATAATTAAATAAAAAAACACATTCTACATATTT
Source organism: Latrodectus hesperus (assembly GCA_037975125.1). NCBI lineage: Eukaryota > Metazoa > Arthropoda > Arachnida > Araneae > Theridiidae > Latrodectus > Latrodectus hesperus. Next base: position 1,597,403 of record JAJQOW010000015.1, read on the forward strand.
ATTTAAACTTATATAATACCTATGAGCACATCTAGTATACTTTTTATCATACATATTGAAATAAATTAATAAATTTTAAGAGAAAATAAATACACAATTAATACTAAAACTAATTATATTATAAAGTATACATAATATGTGATTAAAAAAACAATTAATATAATTTAATTTTTATAATCTTTCTCACTCTGAAGTGTCTGGACATTTATTTGAAAAATATTGACAGGCAAGAGAAAATTCAGGATCTCTAATCTATTTGGTGTATTGACTCTTTTCATGTATTCTGATGTTTCTGCTATTTTTGCTCTCTGTTTTTGTGTTGTGTGTGTTTCACACACTAGTCAATGAATGATATTCAATTACTACTGCCAAAAAAAATCTTTCTCTATATATAAAGTTATCAAAATGACAAAAAATCTGTAATACAGTAGTGTCATAATAAAAAAATCTGATTAACTGATAATTGGAAGAAAATGATACGACTTCACAAATCACATTCAATATAACAGAACAATGGCAATTAAATTTAGAGAAAAATATGATCCACAATGGATATTTATTTTTGATTTGATGAAAAAACATGCCTTTTTGTCTCTGTTTAGAGAGAAATATCTTAAAATAATTAGGAATTGCTATTTTAAATTATGCATTGATTTATTAAACTTCATCAACTTTCCTTTTGAAAGATCATAACCCTTAAAGAAATTAAAGTGAAATACCCTGATTGAGTATTAAAATTTTCCTGAACACAAAATGCAAAAGCAATTTCTTTAAAATTTAATGCTTTAATAACATTTAAAAACAGTAGTACAACATTCTACTTTAATTATTTTGTTTTCTTCAATTCCAAAACAAAGAAAGGATTATTAATTACATTGAAAGAAATATATATATATATATATATATATATATATATACAGGGTGATCCAAAAGTCAGGACGAACTTTAAAAATGAATATTTTGAAAACGAATTACGATACAAAGATGCGGTTTGCACCAAACGGATGGATAAGAAACCGGGTTTTGTGTGGCAATGAAAAAAAAATAGTTCTCTTGGCGACCAACAGATGGCGCTGTCGGATTTCTGATGTAGGATTATGCAAAGCAACAAACAATATAAAAAGAAGCAACTGCAGCAGGTAATGGTAGTCAAAGCTGGTATGCATCGCAATGCTGTCCGTAGTTGAGAAAGCCCTCTTATTTAAACTGTTTTATAAGAATTTGGAAAGTGCCATTGCGGCATTGCGAGCATATCGCTACATGAAGGGTATGCAAGATAGCAAAGGACCAATAACGTCTTCTGCATTGAACAAAATTGTGAAAAAATTTGAAGCTACAGGTTCTTTGGCATTACGTCAAAGAAGTTGACGTTCCTCAACTGCAGCTGCTGTTGCCACGGCAGAGGAGCAGACGGTGCAAGCCATGTCGGCGGTTACTGCACATGGGGAGTGCAGTGCTCGAGAAGTTTCGAGGCAGACAGGAGTGTCATACGGAAGTGTCTGGAAAGCGCTGCGAGTAACTTTGCAACGGTATCCCTACAAATTGCAACATAACTAAAAACTGAAACCTCCTGACTTCGACTCTTGCCGACATTTTGCGAATTTGGTCTTTAATAAGATGGAAGAGCAGCACGACTTTCTTCACACTGTGCTTTGGACAGATGAAGCACATTTCACACTCTCTGGCGCTGTTAACACCCACAATTGTGGACCACAGAAAATCCACATGGATTTGTTGAGGTACCCTTGCAACAGCCTAAAGTGACAGTCTGGTGTGGCTTCACTGCTGATTTCATAATTAGTCCATTTTTTTCGAGGAAGTCACACAGACAGGTTTCCAAACAGTTTCTGTCACCGGTAAGCGATATCTAGCACTGTTAAAGAACAGCATTATTCCTGAACTGCAAGCGCGACAGGCACTCCAAACAGTCACCTTTATGCAAGATGGAGCACCACCTCATATTGCTCTGCCTATGCAACCCCTGCTACACTCAACATTTGGGGAGGATCGTATTATCAGTCGCTACTTTAATCACGCATGGCCTCCAAGATCTCCCAATCTCACACCCTGTGACTTTTGGCTGTGGGGCTTCTTGAAGTCAAAAGTGTACAGCGACCAACCGGCATCACTAGCGGCACTGAAAGATGCCATCCGCCAAAATGTGTCTTCCATAACACAAGAAATGCTACTAAGTGTTGTGAATGGTGTGGTGACTCGTCTCACAGCTTTACTTCTGAATGATGGACAGCACATTGAACATTTACTGTAGTAAGTACTAATTAACTGTAATTAATCTGACTTCATTAATCATTGTTTCATTTGTAAAACATCTTTTGTTGCCATAAAACACTATAGCGCCATCTATTGGTCGCCAACAGAACTATTTTTTTTCATTGCCACACAAAACCCGGTTTCTTTTCCATCCGTTTGGTGCAAACCGCATCTTTATATCGTGATTCGTTTTCGAATTATTAATTTTTAAAGTTCGTCCTGACTTTTGGATCACCCGGTATATATATATATATATATATATATATATATATATATATATATAATAGAATGACTACTGAGATAGTTAAGAGTTTATATTATTAAAATAAATTTATACATATTTGGTTAATTAAAACAAAGCCATAAATCCCAGTGCATGTTTCCATAAAATTGTATACAATCTTTAACAGAACACCATTACATTATTTGAAACTTTTAAATTGTTTTTGTTTCTTTATTCTTCTTTAAAATGTCCTAAATTTTCTGTTTTTATTATTCATCTAGTTTTACTTAGAACTCTTAAGACAATTTTTACAGAACACATGAGAATTTCTAACCCAACTTAATATATTTTGTTATCAGGGGCTTCCAATAAGAATTGTAACATCCATTTTTGCATTATACAATTTTCACTGAGAAATAAGATTTTCTAACAAGATAGATTTACAGAGAATTCATACTCAAAAGATGCAGTGCCATATGAAAATATGATGTAATTTTAAATTGTTCCAAATCATGATATTATTGCAAAAAGCCAGGAATTGTCTTCCTGTTAAGTTTGCTTTCTCAGCTTAATAGGAAAGCTATTCCAGGAATTTAAAATCTGTTTTTGCGAGACTGTAAAAAGAGAGGAACTAAATCTAGTTATTGTAGGCTTAAAAAGGAATTTATCAAAGAATGATGACATAATGCAGATGTTTCAAAAAGTTTCATAAGCTTATCCTTCAAATTTTTTAAGGATCTCTTAGAAAATAGGCCAAATCTATAAATAACCTGATATCAGATGAGATTAATGAAAACTGTATGTTACAGTGCTTTGTTGAGTTCATAACTGAAGCTTGACGGTTATGTCCATTTTCATAAATGCTTAAAAGAATCTTTTGCATATTTTTAAAAAATTAGCATACAGTAAAATGGTTCATTTATTGAGAGTTGTCATTTCAAATCTGGTAATACAAAAGAACAAAATATTGTTGATTACCAAGAACAACTGAAGGAGGAAAATGTTATAAATTGCTTGAAATAAGTTTACTCCTTGTTCAAAGATTCATAAAATGAATTTATAACAGAAGATTATGAATTAGTACACATAACATAACATTAAACTTATTCTACTTATGCAAGTTTTCATCAAAATCTACTTTTAGTTCACATAGAACCCTAAAATAGTATATCTTATTTTTAAAATGATAATTAAATTTAATGGTGACAAATCATAAATAAACACTAATATTTTCTACAAATTCTCAAAAACAGATTTGTATTTCATTAAAATTATTTCACAGAATTAATAAAAGAATACAATTCACAGAAATAGATTTTTGAGACATTAATATCAATTTTTCATAAAATATAAAAATATACAACCTAACGAGTATTTCTGGAATATTACTTGTCGGCCTAATCACAATTATAGAGCAAGGCTGCAATAAATATTAATATATAAATTAATTGTCTTTAATTGAATGTAAATATATTAAATAAGTTATTATTAAATTATGCAAAAAAACCTAATTCATCAATAAAATAATTTTTATTAATAAAATGTATAGTAACAAAACTGTCAAATTTTAGAAGTTTCGTTAAGTACATTGCCTACATGAATTATAAAATATTAATTGATTCAATATTCAAGATGAATAATATAAAATTTTAAAATAAATAAAAAGTAATTTTAAAATTATTTTTCCACAAGAAGCATAAAAAAAAAACAAAAAACACTACGAAACAAAAAATTTCACATTTTTTAAAAATTAAAATCATTCAAAAAAAAAATAATAATAGAAAATTCACTTACCTCAATGGGATATTCTTCAGGAAAAATAACTTCTAACTGAAGAGATTTTAGATCAAAAGGCTTGAAACAAAACAAGAAAAAAAATTTTATAGCAAAATGTTTTTAATAAAAATTTTTTAAAAATAATTTAACAATTGGTAAAATAAAAATAATCAAATTTTTAATTTAAAGGACACAAGTATATTAAATTAAAACATGCATTTTTAGAGGAGTGATATTATTATTAGGTTAACGATATTAATAAAATATAATTGCTCCAAATAAATTTAAAAATAATTGCAAAGCAAGACAAAAACTAAATGAAAACATTTTGTTGTGTAATGAGGTTTTGATTGTACATAAACATTGTAACAATATATAAATTTAAATATTATAAAATGTTGTGAAACATTAAATGCAGCGTGAAAAATCCTAGCATGTCTCCCTAAATGGGAAATATATATATATATATATATATATATATATATATATATATATATATATATATATATATATATATATATATATATATATTAAAAACATTTAATAAAATTAATCTTAGTTCAACTTTACTAGTTTTTAAAAGCTCAATGAGACAATTAGGTAAAATGTTTTTGAGAAATATTATATATATGTAATTTATGAGCTCAAAAGTTAAAAATTCAACAGTATTACTGATATTGTCTAAAATGCCCCATTGTATAACTTAAATGGCAAATTAAATATTGCCAATGATGTGAAATTCAAGCAGTTCAAGTATTGGACAAATATCATTAGTATTTTATCTTGAATGTTTTAGCTAAATTGTGATTAAGTTTGTTAATTATTATTATTATATAAAGCTTTATGATCAATTTATTTCAAAGAAATAACATTTTTTATTTCTGCTAATTATATTGTTTTAGCATATTTTGATAGATAAAAATGTACTCTTGAGATGTTAAAATAGAATGACATGTTCTTTGTTGGATTCAACAGCCAAAACACTTCTGCTAAAAGTTTTGGTACCAAGAAAGTGCAAAATCAAAAATATAGTTCCATCTATTAAGGTTTCCTTCTTTGGTTACGAAATCTGAAAGGCTTTTATGAAGCTGAGGTGTACTTCATTAGTACAATTTTAAATATTCTTACTAAAGAGGTGTACTTCTTTAGTAAGAATATCTAAAATTGCCAATCCAGTAAAGCAAGAGCTTCACATTTATTTACAATATGATGCTCCCTTTCCTCACTTTTGTAGCATTTTCTACATACAGTGTGCTATTGAAAAAGTCCTATCATATTAAGTTGTTTTCTCTTTCCTCTCTGGAGAAACCTTCTTGCTGATAATAATATCCTAGTTTGTTATATGTTAATTCTTGATCTCTTAGTTATGTATAAAAAAGTATGTATTGCACAATTTCTGAAGGAAGAACAGTCTGTTCAAATAAAGTGCTCCTTTGATTCTACTATGGGCAGTTCCACTATAGAACTTTAAAATAATAAAACACTTCTTCCATTTTAGACAATATCAGTGATACTGTTAAATTTTTAACTTTTGAGCTCATAAATTACATATATATAATATTTCTCAAAAACATTTTACCTAATTCTCATTGAGCTTTTAAAAACTAGTAAAGTTGAACTAAGATTAAATTTATTAAATGTTTTAATATATATATATATATATATATATATATATATATATATATATATATATATGGCAATATTACTTAATTTGCCATTTAAGTTATACAATGGGGCAATTATTAATAAAATTCTTTCATTTTTAATTAAAAGATATTTTTTACATACAGTCAAATATTCTTGAAAATGAACTAAAATGTTTGCTTATCATTTGTTGAGCTGAGATTACTTAACCTGATCAAATAAGTATTAACAATATTTTAATATGTTAAAAAATATCTCATTTTACTATTAAGTGACATTAGAAAAAAATTTATTCTTACTTTCTTACTAACATGATAGAATATCACCAGCTTCACAACATTCATTTAAAATATAAATATTTTATCTTAAAAATTGATAATTTCAAGACTTCTGTTGACAAAATTTAAAAATAAAATATAAATTTAATTACAAATTTATATTTTATTTAACTACATAAACAAAACTTTATCTTTTGCAATACTTTTAAAAATGATAAACATACAAATACAAATTACATAAATACTAATTAATTTTGCAATGCAAAGGTTGCAAGTATAAGTATTAAAAGTTCAATTAAATTTGTTGCAAATCGGAAGTCAGTATAGAATGGCAATTAATTTTCAAGCAAAGTTACAAGAAGTCAACCACTGATTGGGCACAATGCAATTCATAGTTACAGTACTAACAAGTAGGATTCAGTAAAGCTATTTCATCTTTTATTCATTATTTAATTGTTATTCATGTTATAATTTATTTTTCTGCTAATTGCTTTTATCTAGATAAATTACTCAATATTTTTACAATACATGCTTTGTTAATTCGTATCTATATAATTTTATTTACCTTTTTTATGTAAAATTTTTTATAAGAAACTATTTTATGTGTTTATAGAAAACATATAAAATATATATACCCAAACAACATACAAAAAAACATAAGAGAAACAACACACCCAATCAGGATCAGAAGGTTCAAATGTAAAAGAAATGGAGTGATTTTCTTCCATAACTACATGATTAGGGTAACGTCTTTTTAATTGTATGATTTCAGTATCTCTGTAAAAGAAATAAAAAATAAGTCTAGTCAAAAAAATTTTTTTAGATAATTTTAGATTAAAAGTGCATGTAAAAAAAAAATAAAAATATTTACATAAATAACATTTATAAAAAAAACATTTTATAACTAATGTTTTAATATGTAATAAAAAAATTATAAATTAGATTAAAACTTGTCGAGTTGATTTTTTCATAAGGTACAAAAAATCTCTGCAATAGAATTTGCTTTTGAAACACTTTAAAATTCATACAAGAGAAAAAATACACATTGATTGTATCACCTAACAGAAAATATAAATATTACAAAAATATAATAAAAATACATAAATACAATTAAAGCTATAATAAAAATAGCTTAAAAAATTATGTCAGTAAATAATAAATTTACTCATTTTTACACAATCAAACACTTCTTTAGTTGCAAATCTTGGTCAACTTAGGAATTTATTAAAGAAATTTATCATTTTAAACTAAAATAAATCAAATATGATTTTTTCATATGGAATATCCTCATTTTTCATGTAAAAAACCATAAAAGAAATTAGTAGAATAAAAACAAAGGAGTTACTATTGCCATTCAGTTCATAATGCTCTTTTTTAGCAATGTCAGGATAACATGCAAAATTTCACACTGCAAATCTTAATTTCAAACAATAAAGATAACAATTCTTATTATAAAAAAATAATACAATTAATAATTTCCAAAAGTTCATAACAAATCTCATATAATGTCTTTAGTGACATTATGCAAACCACAAATAAAAAATTGTTTTTTTTTTATTTGTTAAATATAATTGATAATGATTATATATAATTGCATATAATATACATTTGCACTGCTTAAAACTATTAAACAATATTAAAAGTTGTCCATAAAATAACAGTATAAAATAATTTTTGGAGAAAATGAAAGAATTCCAAATGAAAATTTTTATCATTTTCAAGTTTCAGAGTAAGCAAATTTTAAATCTGATGTCAAAAATAACACTTTAGAAGCAGCAATGATATTTGGACTTAAACTTACTAATAATCTATTAGCAAAAACAATGATTGAAAGTTATTAGAGTTAGTTTCAATGAGATATTTAATGGTAAGACTAATTTCAAATACTAATGGTTTGGAAACATGAAAATATGAAATCTACTTCTCAGTACCTTTACTTAATCCTCAGCACCAGAAATTTCACTCAAAAAATTCAAAATTTGCTCAAAACTGTATGCTTGTAAATCAAGGTAAGGTATGTGTATAATATGAGCTACATTAAAAACAAAGTAGCAACCCTGAGAGTGAGCAACACAGCTTACGAGCTGGAGGAAAAAGAAATAACACAGTGCTCTTTCCTTTGATGAGTCCTGTTTTTCTGTTTGCTCTGATTAAAATAGTATTTTCATCTAGAAGAAACATGACACTAATCTTGTCAACTCCTGGAAGTATCAGATTTGAGTAGGGGAGTAATGATCTACACTGGTATCACTGACTTCTACATTATTCACAATAGAGTTCTGACTGGTTAGCAATATAGGGATGAAAGTTTCAGACTTATTGTGGAATTCCAGCAGTTCAGTATCTTTACCCTGCTTCCTGTAAGATGAAGAAAGTTAAGCATTGACTGACGCAGGCAGTAGCTGGGTGGGTTGACAACATTCATCAATGATTTCCTAAGTTCTTGTAGTTTGAATATAGAGAGGAGGGTGCCAGTTCAGTTGTGACCCCATCAATTAACTATGATTCAAAATTACGAGGTGCTTGGTGATAGACGAGTATTCCAAAACAATTACGCTTAAAGTAGTCTGGTCTCACCTATGCCATAATGTAAATATCCTTTTATGTTGACTTTATGTGAATAGATGTTAACAACAGACCACTTGATGGATGACTTCTTTTTTTAAAAAAAGGAATCATACAAATGGAAAGGTTAACTTATTCTGCAGTGAATCCAATAGAGCATGCTTGGGACATTCTTGAAAGACAAGTTTCTGGATGATAACCACATCCATAAACTTTTTAAAAACTGGTAAGAGCTCTTCTTGAGGAGTGAGCCAGAATACTTCATTTCCTCATTAGGAAACTTATAGACTCCAGGCATCAGAGGAACTAAATTTTATTGACTGTCTGGGCAACAACACCCCCTTCTAAAAACTATTCTTTACCTTTTATTCCTTTTCTCCATATGCAAAAAAAATTTTTTTTTGTATGTATTCAAATGGTCAATTAAATAGATTTTGCCTGGCAAACTTGTTCAATTTTTTTCTCATATAGCATCATATTTTATTCCAAAGTCTATCAACCATCTAAACCATTAATCAGTTGCAAGATCATCCATAGCATCAATATCCTTTAACTGTTTTGAATTATGCATTATTTAAAGAAAAAGAGCTGCAAGTGATTAAATAAATGAAAAATGAAGATTAATAACGAAAATAAAAATTTAAAATATATCTAATTTTTATTAGAATTTCCATCATTAATCTGCATATTAAATATGAATAAAAATAGGTTGCAATATAAATATAAACACAAAATTCCTTGGGGCCTGAGCAGCTACCAGGTGCGTTAGCAGGTGGTGGATCGCCAAACGTTTTGTAGGAATGACAGGATAGCCTTGAATATGGAATCAGAATATAGCCTTGAATACGGGAGCTGGTTCGCTCCCGTAAACCCTGGTGTTATGCGACCGTGCCTAGGGCTATTTGGCACTGCCGTAATGGTGTCTTAACATAGCCTCTAGTAGCCTGGCGAACTTCTAGAGCTTTTTGCCTTGCCCAGTAACTCAGGCAATGCTGGGTGGACTGTTATATTACCTGAGCTTATTGTTATCTTATGGCTGAAAAGACACAAGAAATAACTAACCTTTCAGCATTTGCAGGTGAAGCCTCTGAAGTAGACCTTGCTTAAAAAGACAAGGGAACTCAAAGGCAAACTAGTGAAGGGGCAGCAATGAATCCTACACAAGAGGTAGAAATGACCTCCTAACCATCTTTTTCTGGTGAAAGTCAGGAAGCTATCGCTAGCATGACTGACTCTCTGACCAGAATCAAGCTTAAAAAGAGATTTTCTGGTGTAAAAAAAAAAAGAGGCTGGTGAAGGAATGCAAAATCGCCAAGGTGACTTGGGTTGAAAAACCCAAGGCAACCAAAGGCGAGAAGCGTCCCGTAAACCGGATGGACCAGAGCAAGACCGGAAAGGCTGCCAAGAGAGAAGGAAGTGGGGGATTTATCTACAGGGCGGCTCTCACGGCGGTCAAGATGGCTGTGCTCATAGAGGGTCATCCGGAAAAAAGGCTAACAGAGGAACAGGCCTCCGACCTGGAACTCTTGTTAACCAAAAAAATAGGGAGAAATGAGGAGGGTTTTGCCCCAACCTTCCTATCCTGTAAACTTGAGAAAGAGGCACTTATTATCAACTGTGCAGATCTGGAGAGCTCAAAGTGGCTGGAATAGACTGTCAGTGAAATAAGCCCCAGGCAGGAGCAAAAATTCTTGGTGGGTGAGGCAAGGAAACTTGTCAAAACCACCAAGATAATTGCAAAACTGCCGAAAATCTGTAGTAAACTGGAACCTAAAGAGGTCCTGAGAAAATTCGAGGCACATAACGGTGGGGTCACTCTAATGGAGTGGAACGTTCTTAACATCAAGAACGACCCATGTGAGTATGTGGCATGTCACCAAAAACCAGCCTATCTGTAAGCCTTGGGCGATACGCTTCGGTCTTCCAGGCAGAAGTTTTGGCCATTAACCACTGTCTGCGACTAAATATGAGAAAGGGCTACCACGGTAAGCAGATTCTCATTTTTAGTTACGGTCAAGCTGCTTTAAAAGCGCTCAGTTCTTTTGAAATCAAATCTAAAATGATTTTGGAATGTAGAAACGTTCTTACAGAACTGACAACTAGAAACAAGGTGATCCTTGTATGGGTGCTAGGGCACAAAGGTAATGAAAGGGCTGATGAACTTGCTAAACATGGATAGTCTTTTGCTCCCATTGGTGCAGAAACTTTTTGTGGGATCAATTTGAAGACTGCAAAAACCAATGTTCTTAGATGGGAAAAATGGAAGATGTATGAAGCTTGGCTCAACACTCCTGGTCAAACCCACGCTAAAAGTATGATCTGCGGATCATCAACGAGGATTGCCTCTGAAATTCTAAGATGCTCTAGGCAAAAGATACGTTTAATCATAGGCTTCATAATTGGGCACTACTATTTCAGAAAACACCTCCATAAAATGGGACTGTTTCAGCAAGACCCTATCTGCAGGAAATGTCATACGCAAGAGGAAACAGAACAAGCATATCATTTAAGAATGCGAGGCTCTTGCCCCCTCCCTAGATTAACTTCTTTAGGCATCATCCATACTAGAGAGTTACAACTAGACTCCATTAAAGGGTTATGTCGGACTTTATTAATAAAGTGGCTGACCCGAGCAACTAGAACTTGGAAACATTGGGTTTGGAGTTAATAGTACAAAATGCTGATAAAAGCAGAGGTGCCCAATGACATACAAACCGAATTCTAAGAACACAAAATTCAAATAGTAAATCAATATAACCTAAAACATGTAATATTTTTAGGAGATCATAAGAAATTTGCATAAATTCTTATAAAAAGTTATTAAATGAGAGTTTATGCAAGAGTGAGAAGTTTTTACCAAAACTTTTGATTATGATTAAAGCATTAGTTATTAAAGAAAACAATATACAATTCTTTCAACATTTAATCATTGGATAGTATGTCGTTTAAAAAAGAAAATTGCTAAGAAACTCACCATATACCAAATCATATCAATATGATTTGTACCTACAGATTTAGTAAAATAAAATTGTAAATGACTATAGAAAATATTGAATTTGGAAACTTGTTAATTAAATAAAATCAACAAGTTTCCAAATTCAATATTTTTCTATAAATACACAATAAAATTTTCTTTTCTAGTAAATTATTTAACATATTATAGGCAATATCAAAGAAATTTAGCTTGGGTTGAAATAAATTTTGTTCTTTTGGTAGCAATAAACATTTATAACCAGCAATAAAAAGCATGAATAGCCCAAAAGTAAAGAATGCTAAATGAAAAATCAGTCATCTTCTCATGGTGTGCCCCGTCAAATGACTCTCATCAATTACACCTAGCAGTATTGGGTCTGTTTATCAATGTCAGATGGCTATTAGTTCTCTACTAGAAGACAGACGTCAAATTGTGCTGCAGTGGATACCTAGCCACTGCAGCATCCCTGGTAATGACTCAGCAGATGATTTGGCAAAAGCTGGCTCAAATCTACAGTGATCTTGTCCAACTTTAGAGTACCACTGTTAAAAAGCTTATTAAGAGAAATTTCGCTTTCTATCATAAAAACATTTACCAGATGTCCAAGAGACGGAAAGTGTGGGCTTCTTTGCTAACAAAACCTATTCCATACAACCTCCACAGAGCTGTGGTTGAGGCAATATCCACCATATGGATGGACATGATTATCTGTAAAAAAGCTTTCACCATTGATCTTTGTCAGATTCTCCGCTTTGCCCTTTATATGGACTAGGAGATATGACTAGTGACCATCTTTTCATTTAGCCTGGATATTTTGGCATTGCAATTAGATATTTTGTGGAAGATGACTTTTTGTTTACTTCAAGATTAGGCTGCCTGACAAAGACTGATAGTTGGAAAACTGACGTTGGGCATAAGATAAAAATAAAAAGACTAGATGAAAAAATTTTATACATAATTGCATTGCATGAAAACAACTAAATTCTGAGGGGATCTTCAATTGCAATGAACTCTTTGGCTTGTTTTAAAATAAGTGATATGCATATATTAATAAGTTGATCTTTTTTGCAAAATTTAAAATTAAGTCAAGTGCAGGAGAGTCATTTAATAACATTATAAAGAAATATAGTTAACAATAAAATAAATTTATATATGAAAACAATAAAGAAAATGTGAAATTATTTCAATGGTTAAAAATACCTAGCATCATTAAAATTGTGATAAGTCTTCCTCCATTTGAATAAAGTGCCAAATAAATGCAAATAGATAAGTTTTTATATTACATTGTTTTGCTGAGCATTAGTTTCTTGATATTTTGCATTTGCAAGAAAATTGAAAAATTAATATTGGTGAATGATTTTAGAATGATCAAAGATTATATAGGGAGTAAAATATACAACTTATGATTAAAATAAGCATTAACTTTACATGTCACCAAAAGCAAAAACAGTTAAATGTAGCAAAATTTGATAAATTTTTTTGTCTCTAAAAATTTTATCAAAAGCAATTAATCACCAAATGTAGGTAGATGTTGGCAAGGGAACTTAAGGGGAACTATTCCATTACATCCCTGCAATCAATCATCAAGTGATTGCTAAGTTTCCATTAAACTTTGGTATTTAAGTGCTTTCAATAAAATATAATTATTTAATTTATAAATTATAAATAAAATGTTTTTACTATTTTTAATAGTTTCTAATAAAGGAAAACTTTATAAATAATACACATTGTAAATATTTTTGGCAGTAATTGCAATTTTTTTCTTTCCCTTTATGATGAATATCATATGAGGCTAAACTGGAATTGTATCAAACTTAATTACAGTGCTTTATAAATAATTTTAAATCAACAAGATCCATAATTCAAATTTTGCTATTTGGATTTCCAATTTAATATTTAAAGAGTGAAAATGCTCCACAATGATCACATTGTGATTTACTTGCATTTAATATGGAATAATATTGATAACTAAAAATAAATGTAAAAATTTCATTAAAATAATTTTTAGCAAGGTAAAATTTAATTATTTCTATAGTAGTTTCATAAAGATGTGCTTTATCATATGCAAGTTTGATGAATTAAAAAAATTGGGTAAAAGTTTATTTACAAGGACTACCTCTTGATTTTTTGGCCATTTTTTTGATAGGCACCAAAATATGAATTACGAAATGGCAACTTTAAAATAGTTAGTTAAAGCACCGAAAATACAACGTTCATGAAACATTTTGAAGCTTATCACAAATACTTATTATTAAATTTTTCACCAAACCAAGAAACACCATATCTATACTGAATCCAAAACCACAAATCTAATTAAACAGTGATGTATTTATATGCATACAGAATATTAAGTTTGGCAAAATAGTAGTGTCTTAAGATGCATGACATAACAATAATTATATACCTAAGATTCTTCAAATCTTCCTCAGTCAATGACATAACATTATAAGGACTTTTTATAACTTTAGCCAGATGTGAAGCTTTAACAGATGGTGACAAAACTGTTTGATCATTATTTTCATTTGATGTTACATTACAGTTGTCGTTTATTGGTTCCTTTTTATTCATATCATGCATATGTTCTATTTTATATTCTTTAATGTTTTCATCATAATCACAGTTTTTAACTTTGTCAGAAGAACTGGAATTTTCGTTTTTATTAACTTCTATTCGACTTTGATGATAAAATTTACAATTTTCTCCACGATCACATGCACCTTTTTTAAAGTAATGACAAATAGGTACGCGCCTTTTCTTTATTCTATTAGCAATAACGGGATTAGAGTTTACTACAGTACTATCAAACATATGCTGAAATGGACATTTCTCTCTTTTATTACAGTTTCCAGCTATAAAGTAACGACACATTAATCCCTTATTCGATGGTATTCCTTTTGGAGTAGCTTCAAGCCGTTTTATAAAGTGAGATTTGGAATTATTAGTAGATTCATCATGCTTTTTAACAAATACTTTTGCTTTGAAATTGTTCATACCAATTTGCTTATCATGCGAAAATTTACAATTTCGACCGTAATAACAGTATCTATTTTTCATGAAAAATAAACAAACTTTTTTTTCAGAGAAATCGTTGTTATTAGAACTTGAAGATTGTTTTGTTTCTTCAGAGATACCTCTTAATTCCGTTAAATCATCGTTGTTAGAACTTGAAGACTGTTTTGTTTCTACAGAGATACCTCTTAATTCCGTTAAATGGTTGTAGTTAGAAATTGAAGACTGTTTTGTTTCTTCAGAGATACTTCTTAGTTCCATTATATCGTTGTTAGAATTTGAAGCTTGTTTTGTTTTTTCAGAGATACCTCTAAGCTCCGTTATGTCGTTGTTACAAATATTATAATTTTCCATGTTTTTAAACTTAGAAAATTCCCTCAATAATAAATAATTATTCCCGATTCTAAGAAAAAAATCTCATCAAGTTTGTCTCTAAATGATTTTTCGTACAGGGTCAGCTATGTTATAGTAATATGGTACAGTATGGTTCAGCAAAATATTTTTTGCTTACATTTTCAATGTTTATCAACATTCAACGAATTCTCCATGTGCTTCTTCGTGGATAATTTTTCAGAATATATTAAAATCGAAACTTGACTGATTTTATAAGTTTATCATTTATAAAACTTTATGTTAATTTTAAAAGTTAAAATATATTTAATATAATATTAATACTTTAAAATCAAAAAATTAAAATTTATTTAAATACGAAATTATTGAAAACAGTTATTCAGCTTGATACGTATGGCAACATGAGTTCACAAATTGTTTGTTTTGTTTTAATTAATCACACAGACACAGGTGGTTGGGTTTTATCATTGTTCATTCAATCTGAATACTTTTCAATCTGAAAATCATCTAATATGGAATATAAATTTAGGTTACGCAACTCTTTCATTTAGCAACTATTTGTGTTTGTTTTAAATTAAATATTTAAGACAATTTTCATAAATTTACAGTTGAGGCTCGTTTTTACGAAATTATAAAGATCGGTAAAACAGGTCATAAAATGTAAAATTAAATGTTAGATTTGTTAGATAAACACTTTTCTTATTACAAATAAAATACTATTAGAATTTTTGTAATATGTTCTGTATGAGAAATATGCAAAATAAAATTCTTATTTAAACATACTTTCATTTTACTGATAAAAAAATCTAGCAAAGTAATTACCTATTTTTAAAATTTCGCCAAGGGTGACTGTACAGTAAATTTTAACCTTTTTTTGCTGTTTTAAAACTATCATTAAAAATACAATACATTTTTTCGACGTAGCAATGCATTTTCCTATTTTCTTAAAAAAGTACCTTAAATTTTGTTAGCCATTTATCTGCTTATTTTAAGAAAAAAGCAGCACTAATTCTCTTGCTTGATATCTGAAACATCTTTTCCATTTTTATTCATGTTTCTCAATCATCTAAGCCTATAATAACTTTTTGCATACTAATTTCATCTGAGTCCACATTAAAAAAAAGTTTCATAAAGTTATTTTTCTGGCAGCAGATTTCTTTGTTCATGTTTATGAATGAGTCATCCTCACCCTAAATCATTTGATATATGAGTAGTCATTTATTCTGTAATATCATTCCAAGCATTGATCTCATTTTGAGTGCGCCGAATGGTTAGCGCTCTTGCCTTCGTTTCAACAGTTCATGGGTTCGAATCCCACCTTGGGCATGGATGTTTGTAGTGGTTCGTAATCCACTTTAAACTGTAGGTCCCAGTCTAATTAGCCCTCATATGCAGAAAAGGACTGTTGAGTGACAAACAAACTCGTTTTGAGTGCAACTTTATGATTTGATTCCAAGTCCTGATGACACCTTACTGTATTTGCACTTGAAGCTATTGAAGATATTCAGGTGCATAAGCTATAAGACAGAACTTTATGCAAAAAATCTCATGATTACTTTAAAAAATATCAGATTTTAACATTATCAGTGCAGTTTACTATATTTAATTTAAAAAACCTACAATTTTTCAATAAAAACATTGATCCAAGTTTCTCAACCTTAAAATGATAAAAATTTTATAATAAAAATATTTATACAAGTTTCTTAGTTAAGAAAAAAATGACAAAATGTTTTAAAACCATGTAGAAGAAAACTTATTTAGAAAACAGACACAAATGAAGTGGGATGAGAATAATTTTACAAAAAGATATTTTAGTTCATTCATTTATAAATTAGCAATGTTCAACCACAAATTGGAATGTGCATAGTTCACCAAAAGAATTACTACAATCTTTGAAAAATAAATGTTCTAACACACTAAATATATCCATAAAAGAAAAATGTGTCTATTTTTAAAATATTTCTACTAAACAGTGCCTAATTGTTCCTATTCTCAACTGTAATATTGCATGTTATTGTTGAGAATAGGTGTGATTTAAAAGTTATGTATTTTTTTTTTTAGTCTTATTTAATTATTTTTCCAAAAGAATATATGCACATGCTTATAAATGCTTTAAAAAAATTGTTGGAGAGTTCAAATTTTTGACTTCTTGAAATTTCTGATCCTTGCTATATTACAAAATCATCTACTTGATGCTAATTAAATCTTGTTTACAAAATCTAATTAGCACTTCTTGAGTTCATTTAATTTGACCCTTGAAATAGCGTCTAGGCTCTGAAAGCTTCTTGAAATAGCTTCTAGGCTCTGAAAGCTGCTTGAAATAGCTTCTAGGCTTAAATCCTTTGTAAATTGCTCTATGAAAATGAAATAATTTTTGCTAAAAATCAAATTTTATTTAAATTGGATAATGTGACCACTAAATTTAATACTTTTCTTTATAGGAAATAATTTAAAATTTTCCTTCAATGTTTGAGGTTTATAAAACAGCCTGAGTATCCTTTTTATTCATGTCTGAGCAAAAAATTATGATGAAAATTGCAAATGGAAGATTTGTGAAAATAAGTTTGCAAGAAACAGATTTTTCAAAATTTAAGTTTGTAAATAAAAATTAAATTATTGCATCTTTAGGACTATATTTTAGGAACCAGTCACTAATTTGTAAAATCATGAGTATATTTGTGAATTAGATGTTCATAAAAATGATTGTGTACTTTAATATATCCTGAAACTTGTATATTTAAATATTATCTGTATTAAATTATATTCTGTTTTATATTTTTATAAGAGTTAGTTAAGTTCCTACATTTAAATCTGTAAATCATATAATAGAGTAAAAATATGTTTTGTTTTAAAGTTATTATGATGGAGAATTGATAGCCCCTATTAAAATTATTTTTTAGTTTAATGTGTTGCATTCCCGGTTATTCTCAATTTAACTATCGTATAAATCAGTTGCAAATGTTTATTCAATGATATATATTTTTAGAAAGCAATTATGTAAATGAAATATTTAAAATTTTTCTTTGGGGAAAAAATTATTAAGTTTTTTAAATTTATATATCAGGCTTCACAAGTAATAGTTAGGAAAACTTATGAAGCCTGATATATGATAAATATTCATTTATCTACATATTTAATTGAGAGATAAATTTCATTTCTGCTTCTGTTATTTTAAAGAAAGGTTTTTTAATGTTGTATCTTTCATTAGAAATATTTTTGTGACAATTCTTTTTATGCTGCATGCAACTATTATAAAAACAGAATTATAAAAAATTAAGTTAAATCTGAACGTGTTTTATATGAAATTTAAAATTTCGATTTATGTATTTCAATTCTTTAAAAATAAACATGTTTAGCTATGTGTTCATTTTAAACATTCCACCCTTGAGGGTGTTCTGGATAAGATCCTTCTCATGTAATATTTATGTTGCTTAGGAAAATAGAACTTTAAATTTTCTTGTTAATATTATATTCTTATTTCTACAAATTTCTATGCAGTAATGAACTACTTTAAAAAATGCTATTAAAACAAATTAGAAGTGTGATACTGTTTTGGGTGACATTTAACATTGTAGATTATTTGGTATTTTTTCTCTTGTTGAGATTAAAAAGATATATTGCTTAATCAATAATGTTTAACAGAGAATTCAAATCATGACATTAATTGCCAGTGTTTTTCACCAATTTCCAATTTTTGTATCAAGCACTCTACAGTTATCTTGCCAACCTAGCTTACTTCATGCAATATCCAGTTTTCAAATTGCCGATCATTCTCAAACTTGAACTTTAAACTATTCTAAATTTCAAATATTGAAATTTTAAGTATTTCCTTATAATTATACAGAAATATTAAAAGACTATTAACTAGAAGCTGATATTAACATAATTAGAAAGTAATATTACTTATTAAAAAAACAAATATTAACTAAATATCATACAGTCTATAGCATGAAACAAACCAGCAATAAAATTAAATCTGCAATCTATGAAAACCCTGATTTTAATTAACTGAGGAGTGGTGCTCACCTTAAAAAACATTAATGTAACTCAATCTACTATTGACTCAACTAGGAAATGAAACTAAATCTATAATGTAAATAAAATACATTATAATGAAAACTTGGATTTTCATTAACTGATTAGAGGTGCTTTTACTATTTTAAAGAAAATATTAGTGAAATTGAAATTTGATCTTGAGGGAACCGGGCAGTAAAGTTAAATCAATGACACCATAAAAATACACATTTACTTTTATGCTAACACTGATTTTAATTAACCAAGCAGTGGAACACACCTGAAAAAAACATAATTGAAAATGTAAATGGGCCCCAGAGAGAACCAAACAATAAAATTAAATCTATAATATAAATAAAATACATTTTATGAAAAACTTGAGTTTATAATTATATTATTATTGAACACATATTTTTATAAAAACTTGAGTTAAAGCCTTAAACTTCATGTTAAACCTAAATATGTATTAAATAATTCGGTAAAATTCTAGCGTATATAATATGTTTAATGCAATTTTAAAAAATATCCCCAATGGTAAGATTGCAAGTTTCCAAATGCAAAATGTCTAAAAAGCAGTAGCCCACCAAATCTTACTAATTCAGCAACAACAGGTTACAGTAAGATCATAGTTTTCAAAATCTCTATCGCGCTCTATCTTCTACTTTGAACACTTTTTACCGTGTTATTTTCAAGTTAAAATATCTTAGTAAAGAACTACAAACTTAACTGCACATATTTTACGAAATTTGAATATTAAAAAACAAATATAAATTTTTAAAAGTCAATACTATTTGTAATCATACAGTAAAATCTAATCATATTTAATTTTGTTTAAATCTATCAGAATATAAACACTTTTAAACTGCGCACTGGCACTTATTTTAAAATAACACATTATTCTAATTTTAATTGTTAGAGTAATATACATTTCAACAAGAAGCTTCTCAAATATTTTTCTACTATTAATAAATTATACTTATTTTACTAAATGTTGTTGTTGCTTATGACATTTGAACAAGCCAAGCTCGCTATGTCATTGGAATGCGAATTAAATCAATAGAGAGCGTCTTTAGTTTTGGATCAGAGCACCGCAAAGGTGAGAGTACAACTATTTTACTAAATAAAATAGCAAATTAAATAGAATCACACATTGTAAAAGTGCTTATCTAATCAACTTCCCTCTTGCTGGAAACTTTAAAAAATCTTGGAATATTAACTTTTAAATTGTGGAAAACTAAACAAATTTCACACGCAACTATTTAAAGACAAATGTATTAAAAAGGCAGCATAAACTTCATGTATTTCTAAAACTGCAAATGAATCGCACAATTTCAGATGTCATAGAATTAAAGAATGAATTCATTCAGGCACATTTGGCACCCATACCAAATCATAAGATGAGACCCAAATTGCAAACTTCATCGCCCTCCCAGTTGTTGTCAGTTTTGCCAAATCCACAGCAATATGTGTACAAGGATTAAGCCATTGAAAGTGCTCTATATTTAATAACAGCATATTGTGTTCTCTTCTGTAGGTTCAGTACTAAATTTTCATTTATGTTTATACTCATTTTGTCAATTATAATTATATTAATTTTTATTCTGAAAAATAAATTTAAATTTAAGAAAAATGAAAATTTCTGGAATAAATACTTAAATGGAAAAAGTTTTAAAAAAATCAGTGTAAAATTTATCTCTATAATTGAGGCTAAATATAGGATTATTTAAATAATTTCATTATTTGTAGTCTGGAATAATTCAAAAATACAATGAAAATTTTAATTTAATTTGCAAATTAGATTTTTATTTTGTTGATTTTTTTTAAATGATTTGTATTATTCTTGAAGTAAAAATTAATCCCATTTTCTTTTTAATAATTTTTTAATGCAGAATTAAACAGTGTATTTTGGTCAAAATTTTTGGAATTTATGTCATTTATTATTTATTCAATTTTTAATTTACAGGAAAAATGCTAAGCTGGGTGAATGGTGCTCATTTTTGCTGCTAATATGCTTTGTTCCTTTAACAATTAAATATGATGAAGGTAATATATTATCATTATAAACTTAATTTTAAATTCCAATTATATTTTACTATAAAATATACCAACTCATTAAATATATAAAAGATATATGTTTAGTTACTTTTATATATTTAACGATATATATTACTTTAAAAATCATTAACTTCCTTTAGAATTTACCGAAATATATTCAATTTAAATATTGTTATTATGCTAAAACACCTACATCATATCATTAATAGTTATAATGCAATATATTTATCAATTTTAAATTTCACAACTATATTTTATATCTAACTTTACTTATGCTTCATATTTTTTATCTAATTATAACTGCATATTTTATCTTAAATACTTTAATTATTTTACGTCTTTAATATGAAAAGATAAATGTGTGTCAAATTATTCCAATTTTATGGAATAATTTGACATGTCATATGTCAATGTAGGTTACATTACTAATATTGATAAAATCTAACTGCTTCAAGTTAAACTTAGTTTTTAATTTTGGTACCAATTGTCTGAGTTATATTTGAATATTATGATCTAGAATATTTTTTCAATTTCCATATCATAAAAGATCATATAAGATATATAAAAAAATTTAGCCTTGTAATTTATCAAATTTAATAAAAATTAAAAATATAATAACCTGCGAAATAAATAATCTGCAATAATAAGTTATGTAAAAATGTAATCTAAAAGCTGCCAATAGTATTGAACCAATAATGTAAACAACATCATTTTGATAGTAACCTATTTAATTAAATTGAGCAGGAAGCATGCACTTTAAAAAATCACTATACACATTTAAATATTGATAGAATTCACCACATGAAAAAGTAAATAAATAAAAAACTTAAACTCATTGATGTACAAAAATTAATAAATATGTTGCAAAAATATTTCTTATAATTATGTAACATTCAAGAAAACTGAATATACTCGCACATTCACATTTGTTGCATCCAAATATAAAGCGATTTCACTTACTAAAATCATTATTTAAAATTTACTTAAGAGAAATGTGTTTTTAATACTGTCTAAATATTTTCTGGAAAAATAAAATTTTTTTATTACTTATTGAATCAGAAAACTAAAAACTTTGTAGCATTTTATATCCTATAAAATATGGTTCTAAGAGTTTTGAGTATTTTAGAATCATGTTTAATCTTGCATACAAATAGAAGGAATAATCCATATAAAAGAATTGAGTCTAGCATAAATAGCTTTATCTCTTCCAATAAGTAATTGGTTATGTTCAATTCATAATGCTAATCAAATTTCAGTAAGTGCACTAGAATGTGTCTTTTAGAGTTATTGTAATTATATCCCTCAGCATTAGCTAATAGTCTTACTTGAATTATTTTTTCTTACTAACAGAAGTTTTATCGGTCCAATAAAAAAGCTTCATTTTGCAAAGAAATAAAAACTTTTTTTTTTCCAGAATTATATCTGTTGTTATTAATGATGAGCAGTTGGTTCTGTGGACTCGACTTCTTGACTGCTGGAAAAAATCTTTCTCGTCTTGATAATAAAAGGTTTACCCTTCCTTTATACCTTCTAACAGCTTTTCCCATTGTCTATATAGTTTGGAAGTTATTCACTCCTTATACTTGTAAGTATTTTATATTTGTTTTCTGTGCTTTCTTTTCTTTAAATATATCCTCTCTTCAGAAGTAAATTCCAGAAATTTATTACTTATTTAAGTAGTCTGCCAATAATTTAGTTAAATTGTTTGAAAATACTTTTAAATGATTTTAAGAAATAATGATTATGAGGGAAAAAATTAAACTTTGTCAGATTGCATGATAGTTTTCTTTGTTAATTATATGTAATTATTAAATAGTTTTTAAAAAATATGAACCAAATTATCAACAGTTCCATCTCTATGCACAATCAAGTACTATAGAAATAGGTATCTAATATTGCTTTGTACTCCCTACAAGTGGGCAAAATCCTGTGACAGCATTCTATTAATGTCTGAAAGTATTTTGAATGCAGTTTAATCATGCAAAGTTATCCACTTATCTAAAGGAGTTTGAAAGGATGATGATCTTTTCTGAACATCTCGTTGAGAGGTATCCCACATATACTGTTACAGATTGAACAGTAATTAATATCACTGTTTTACTTAACTACTATGCCACATATGTATAATATATGTCAGATTATACATGTTATATTATACTTAGTTTTTGAATTGCACTGCTGTATTGTAAAAAAATTGTTTAAAAATTTAACTCATCATTTATCAATCGCTCTAATTTTAAATTTATATTTGTTAGAATTCTATATGTCAAGTTCTCATTGTGTATTTATATGAATTTTAAGTATCATTTACTTGAATAAATAATTGTTAACTTTAAATATGTTAATATTCATTCATTTGTAGGAATTGTAATTAATTTAAGTGGTTTAGAAGGTGTCTGCAACTTTTAGTCGTTGCTGCTGTTAGTAAAATATACTCTCTGTGGTGACATTTGAATGGTTAATACTCTGGATGTCAGTTCAGCACTTTGTGATTTCCAGTCCCACTTCAGGCTTGGACATTTGTAGTGTTTTAGAAAACATTTTAAAATGTTTCTGTCTTTAATTATGCTTGATATGCAAAAAAATAAAATAATAAATAAATAATAAAGACTTTTGACAAATAAACTTAACCACCCATGGTCCTGAAATATCACAGAAACATCTTTCTATATGTGGAATTATCTGCCAGAATACACTGACCATAAATTGGTTCTTGCATATCTGTTGTCAGACTCATCTAATCCCAAATATGCTGCCCCTTTGCAGCTCATCCGTACACTAATGTTTCCATCTATCAGTACACTTGATTTCTCAGATAAGACAATATACTTCTGACAAACATATTGGCTTTGTGTGAATCATTTCTTAACCTTTTTATTGCAGATCTATAAAATATATATAATAATTAATGCCATTTTTAGAAAAAATTCATTTACACTTTGATAAAATTGAAAAATTTTTTAACTTCTTCATATTTATTTGTATATTAATTTGGTTTTGCTATAATGTACAAATTAATAAAAACAAAATTGTCAAATTTAGTTTTTGTTTACTCACTTTTATATGTAAAATAAGAAAAAATAACAGGCAAAATGTAATCTTTTTATTTTGAAATCGTATTCATTTTTATTGAATGTCCATTTTTATGAAACTTTCTTAGTCATTTAATTCTTTCCTTCATTAGTCAGCTTTTTTATTAGGGATTAATTTCATTAATGATTTCTGCAAATCTCCTTTGAGGTTGATATTAAAGTTTAAGTAAGGCTACTAATTTTAATTTCTAGTACATGTTTATTGAAAGATAACACAATTAAATCTAGGAAATTTTCAAAAAATTACATGACCAAATTTTGTTATTTCTTTATGCTTCTCTATAAAATTGTATTGCATTCAAGATGAATTGACATTTATAATTTAGAGTTGTTTAATGGAGCACATTTTTGCTCTTTTCAAAAAAGTTGTATTTGATTAAATAATGAGTAGTTAGTTTACAACAGTTGAAAAGAGAAAAAGAAAAATTTGAAAGTTATGAAAGACATTTTGTTATTGCAATTGAATAATTTTATGAGTTACTTTTATATTTCTGTTGAAACTTGCTTTCAAAACCAAAAATAGCCAGTACATATGTTTTATAATTTTTCCCTATTTATAAGTTATTTAATTTTCATGCACATTTTTCCCTATTGTTTATTATTATTTTTTTAGTTCAGTTTCTTTTTTTATTTCAGCATCTAAATTTTGCTTTATTTCATTCTTAAATCATCAGTTTCAAAAATGCATATTTATGAAATTAAATGTTTTTATAGTGTACCAATTGATTTTGTTTTTAGTATATACCAATTACTAAAAACAAAACCAATTACAATAAAAAAATACAGAGTATACAATTTTTTTTATAGTATACCAATTCTTGACATTTTTCTCATTCATTATTTTTTTAGGCTATTTCCATGCCCTTATGCTGTGTTACATGGCAGTCTGTGGCTACATTTATGTGAAGACATCTCTATTGAAATATTGTCCTGGTAGTTTTACATTGGGCGAAGCACAGCTTTTGAGTCAGAGTGTCATTTTATTTTTATTAAGTTATGAATTTTCATTATTTAAGTGGGTAATACTTTATTTTTCATCTATTTATTGCATACTATCAGTATTATAATGCTGTAGCAGTGTCCTTACTTTTTATCTAAAAATCACAGAATATTAAAGATAAGTCAAATTAACTTGAATGAACATTTTAATAATCACAAAGTAATATATATATATATATATATATATATATATATATATATATATATATATATCTGTGTGTGTGTGCGTGCGCACGCTTCCAAGAAGACATTTCCAAGTTTCAGTCCTTGGACTGAATGAGGTAGACTCAACCTTTCATCCCTTCAATGAGTCGTTTAACTGTGATTATAAATATGTAAACTTTAACTGTGATTATAAATTAACTTTTCAAACAAGTATTGAAAGATTTCAAATAATTTAACCACATGAGAAGTTATGAATTTTTCTATACTCTTTTTCCTTTCAATTTGGATTAAAAACTTGCATTTTGGTAAAATAGAGGAAAGGTTTGTCTTTCAGTGTTTGGAAAATTTAGTATAGGATAAAGTTAACTGCCTTGTTTTTTAATTTATTTCATTAAACTACTTTTAAACTGGTTTTACTTATCCAAAAATATTTGCCATTAATGACAGCCAGAAATTTGAAGTTATGTTAAACCTATAAAATATTTAAGATTTTAATTTAAATAAAACTTTATGTAATTCTAAATATACTATCAAGTTTAAAGAAACTTGTATTTTACATACTATTTGAATTCCATTTTATTCTGCATGTTTTTTAAATGTTAATTTAGTCTCTTCAGAAGCCAATGAGTTTCAAAAGTTTTTTATCTTCCTATATTTAGGTAGACACACTATTATTAACTTCTGATTTTAAAGCTCTTCCACATTATTTGAGGTTTTCACAGGTAATTTTTTGATTTCATTTATCTATTTAAATAACTATTATAATTCCAATGAAAAAACATTTTTTTGACATTATTTAGGTTTTACTTTTAGGCTCTTTGCTGCTGATTTGTCTGTTTCACTCATTACCAACATTAAGAAATGGACAAAATCTCATCATTTCTTGTGTCATCACTGCATTTTTGATGGCCGTAACTTGGAGCATTAGTCTAAAACAGAATTTCATTATTTGGTTGTTAAACTTTTGCTTGAAAGATAAGAAACGGGTATTTATATATTTATATCTTATGCATATACTTCTGTAATTATATAAATGTTAAATTTTTTGATTATCAGATTGCAAATTATTTTTCCTTTACTTACAAATGTAAAAGTAATGTTTCGCATTTGGTTTAACGTTAACATTTTTATTTTGATGCATACATAAATTTTTATTGTTTCTAAATAAAATTTAAACATTTATTATAAACACATTTCACAAAGGAAATTATGCCACCATGAAATTTTCATGTATCTGAGAGAATCGCAAGTACAAAGGCTAAAAGTGTACTCAGTTATTTTTTTAAAAAAATATGTGAAATATTTCCGAAATTGATCAATATGTAGACTAAATGAGGAGGTAAGCTATCAATGATTTCCTATGTTAGTATTTGCATAGCTACCTACTTGTAGAATTTGGCTGTATAATATTTTGGATGAATTATAAAATCTTATGATAAAACAATAAAATTGTACAGATTGTCAAGTCTAAAATTATACAACTTCTTCTCCAGTTTTTACCACAATAATTTTAAGATATATGCCACATATATTTAAAGAAATTAAGGAAGAGACAAATGATTTATATTGTATAATATATATATATATATATATATATATATATATATATATATATATATATATATATATATATATATATATATGTATATATATGGCAATCATTTAAAGGAAATCAATTTCTTTAATTTTTAAATGTATTTTCATACATTTTTAATTAGTTTTATTATGTTATAATTTAACAGTCGATTTGGATTATTAAAGATTAATAATAGGTTATTTAAAGTAAATGTATTATTTTTAAAAAGTGTAAGTGTCTTAAATTTTTGATATGAATTGACAGTCAGTTAAACATGGTTTTTCAAATGTTTGTATTTGTTAATGTTGAAATGCAACCAAGTTTTCATTCTTCTTCTTCTTCTTCTTAAGGTTGGGTTTGTATGTCATTGGGCACCTCTGCTTTTATCAGCATTTTGTACCATTAACTCCAAACCCAATGTTTTCTAGTTCCAGCTGCTCGGGTCACCCACTTTATTAATAAAGTCTGATAACCCTTTAATGGAACCTAGGTGTAACTCTCTAGTATGGATGATGCCTAAAGAAGTTAATCTAGGAGGGCAAGAGCCTCGCATTCATAAATGATATGCTCTGCCGTTTCCTCTTGCGTTTGACATTTCCGGCAGATAGGGTCTTGCTGAAACAGTCCCATCTGGTCAGAAAGTCAGTCATGCTAGGGATAGCTTCCTGGCTTTCACCAGAAGATGGTTTGGAGGTCATTTCTACCTCAAGTAAAAGATTCATTACTGCCCCTTTACAAGATTGCCTCTGAGTTCCCTTGTCTTTTTCAGCAAGGTCTACTTCAGAGGCATCACCTGCAAATGCAGAAAGATTTGTTATTTCTTGTGTCTTTCAGCCACAAGATAACAATTAATAAGCTCAGGTAATATAAGTCCACCCAGCATTGCCTGAGATACTGGGCAAGGCAAATTACTCTAGAAGTTTGCCAGGCAACTAGAGGCTCCGTTAAGACACCAATACCGCGGTGCCAATTAGCCCTAGGCACGGATCACATAACACCAGGGTTTACGGGAGCTGGTTCGCGGCCTCTTATTCTATATTCAAGGCTATCCTGTCATTCCTACAGGACGTTCGGCGATCCACCACCTGCCGACGCGCCTGGTGGCTAGCTCAAGCCCCAGAGGGGTACGCATACCCCCTGGTTCCAGGAAGTTTTCATTCTTAGTCAAAAATATTTTTGTAAATAGATATATTTTGTGCACATTGATGCAAGAGATAAAATTTTTTAAAAAATAAATAAAATGTGTGTGTGCTAGTTTCAAACAGGTAAGTACAATGGCACCAATATACTTGCCTGTTGGCTTTAGTTCTTAGTCTTGGTGAATGTCACAGTTCCTGGCATAGGAAATTCTCCATATTAGATTTAAAAATATTGGTTGTAAATGCTAGTGAAACTAAAATTTTATTTTCATTCTTGTTATTGGAAACTCACCACAGGACATAAAGACATTTTTTCCATTGCATTATTATTCTGGAAGTTTAATCTTTGCTATGTAATCAGTTTTTGAATACAAAGATTCATTTAACTGGAATCTACAATTTAACACACGCATACCCAAATCAACCTACAAACAATTAATTATGTCACTCTAGCTGTGTTTGTAAATTGTAACATTTGTGCGTTGTTTATCTCTGCCTACTGGCATGATTAAATATTTTATTCCATAGTGTTACAATTTCATTTTTGAGGAATTTGAAAAGAGTAATCTTTGCAGTTTAATGTTGGATTTGTGAGTATTTAATATTATGTATTAGGCATTGTGGACATAAAAAAAATTTATACAGCTCTTTAATGTTGTCTATAAATTTTTGGAATATTTTTAAATTTGCATTTTAAAGAAACTTTAGTGTTCTTAGAAATGAATAATTTGTTGACCTAATTCATCTTATAAACATACTTCCATTTTTATATATATAATATAAATATTATGTTTATCTAAATGTTATTCGTATGAGTTTTTCATTTTGTTAAATATGAGTCTAGAATGTAATGCAATATATTTATGTTATAGAATGGTAAACATTTAATAAATAAATATGAAATATATCTTTTGTGATAGTTTTCTTGCATGCAATAATAATTTATAATTAAAAGTTTTTGCTGATCACTTTGCCACCAAATGATTAAGTAACTGTTAAATTAAAAAATTTTTAAATTTTACAATTTTTGATTTATCAATATACAATTCCAATATATTTAAATTATGTGATTGCAAATATTAAATCTTTTATTTTATAACATGTTAACTGCTTCATAAGGATATTTGTTTGTACTAAATAGCTTTGTAACAATAGAATATTATTCTAATCAGCCAGTTATCAGTTTAAATTTGAAACATGACTTGCTTTAAATATGTTTTCATATGTTAAAGTGTTTTACTATTGGAACTATTTGCAAAAATCTGTGATCAAAAACTTATGATTTCTTTATCAGTAATGAAAACTTTTTCTTTTAAAAATTGTTGTAAGTACAATGTGAATTATTAAAAAAATGAGAAAAGAACTGAACATACATTGCTACAGAAATTTGGAAAGAGTTGTCAGAATAAAAGAAAATTTTGTATAACATTGATATTAGCTAGTGATTACAAATTTAAAGCAAAATAATCATTGATTATAGAAAAAATTTCAAATAAGTGGAGATTTTAGGTTCCTATTGGATATTTTCATGAATGAGAACGCATGATGTGTTAGAGAGATACAAGTCCCATATGATGTATTGTAACATTTTGTCCCTTAGTTGCTGTAAATATGCCTCTATTTCAACTAAATTTGTTGACTGACATACATGTGTGTGTATGCTGTAATAAATGATCCTAACTATACTTGATGGGAGACATCTATTCCTGGTAAGGATGGAAATGTGTTGAAGACAGTGCTGTGAAATATTTGCTGTGTGTGGGCAGAAATTGTCTCATTGTAACATGTTATCTTCTCTGCCATGAGTGACAACACATGTAGCTGAAAAATTTCATAAATGTTCCTCTGGGTTGTTATGGAGTTCTGAATCAATATTAGGATTGATTGTGTGTCATATGTGATGGCACCTCATATCATCACACCTGCTGTGGGTGTGGTGTGGCAGCATACCACAAAGATTGGATGGAAACATTCACCATAGGGTCTCCACACATATAATGATTGTGATAACTTCCTAAATTTACTCTGAGTTCATCACCCTCATTTTATTTGGTTTCAGTACAATCCCTTTGAACAAAACACCGCTCTTAACAGAGGCGAGTAAGAACTAATGCCAATGCCTGAAATAGGCTGAGCAATCAGGCACCTTTGAAAGGTATAGACTGACACAAAGTAGGGAATGTTCTGTGTACATATGAAGCACAAAAATGAGACATTTGGCAATGTATGTGCAAATCGTATACTGTGACAACCTTCTTGGCTATTGGCCAATTGAGGGGATTCAGATCCTGGTTGCTGTGTAATAGAGCTTTCTTTTGTCTGCTGGCTCCAATATCTCCTCACAGTAATTTCAAATCATGTTATGTGTTGTGCTATTTACAAAGTTTCCATCATCTTTTTTATGCTTCTCCTCTTGAATACTGACAGCTGCTCATATTCTCTACAAATCATGAGGTTAAAAGATTTTTCTTTGAAACCAACTAAGTGCACACAAACCAGCTCTGTTTTCTTGTTTTATAATACAAGGAGAATGAAATTCAGCAGCCTGTGGTGGCATTATGCTATGCAATCATACTGCATTTCTAATCATTTACATAGCTGCCGGACACATACCTTCATGCCGAATTTCGTAACTATCCTATCCTTATTTAGTGTACAAATTTTTATGGCAATGAGTGTATTTGTTTAAAAATATTTTTTTTTAATTTTTACATACTTTCTTTTAGATTTACCTAATCTTATTTTGGCTTTGCTGTACCTTTATATCCATTCTTTTTGTGATGATGATTAATTTGACATCAAAATCCAAAGGCACAACTATCATACGAAAATTTTTCCATTTGATAATAACTGCTGTTTATGTGCCAGGAATCTTATATGATTTGGAACTGTTAAGAATAGCATCTGTTATTGCTTTTTCTGTTTTTCTTGTGCTAGAGGTAAGGTTTAGTTCTTTTTTAAAATCTTTAAATAATTTCACATTTGCTTTTAGTTGCTTGGAGTTTAAATAGCTTTAATTTTATAAATATTAAGTTGATTTTATTTGAAATAAAATAAAAGGTAGATCCTTTACACAAATTGTACTAAAAAACTTTATAATTCTAATATTTTGTGCATTTTTAAGTATTTTACTTTTATTTAAAGCCAAATAATTTAATGTGATTTAAAATATACTCAAAATATTTTACAAAGTAATGTTTAACTTCATATATGTTTTGAATTGATATATTTTTCAGATATTTAGAATTTTAAAAGTGCCTTTAATTGGTACAGTAATTGATGATGCATTTCAAGTATTCCTTGATGAGAAAGATTCTGGAGTGTTGATCCTTACACACATTTATTTATTGATTGGATGCTCATGCCCTATTTGGCTTGATGGATATATTTCTAAAAGTAAGACATTGTAACGATAATTTTCTAACCATTTCATTATAATGTGTAGGGCAAAAATATTCATGTATGATGTCATATTTTCTACAAAGTGAAACTTTGAAATTTTACAACCCCTCATGGAGCTCACCTTCTTTAAGTGAGTATGGATATCCCAATCCCAAGGTACCCAGGGATTTATATTCTCTTTCTGTTTTTCCTTTCTTCTCTTTCTAATCTTTTCCTTATCCTTTTCATCTCTTGATGGCAAGCAAAGGAGCTCTCCATGAGTAGCTGTAGCTGCTCTATTTTCTTCTTGCTACTCATGGACAGTTAAGATCTCATGAGTTGGCCATGGGTGGCAATCCTTTGGATGGTTAGTACACTGTGGTCCACAGTGTATCTATCTGTTGATACCTAGCTAGAGTTGTAACTAGTCTGCTTGAGATCAAGCGAAGGGGTCACATCCCTGGGCTTGGCGTTAAGGGTTGTCATTATCGCCAGGGATGACTCCCAGATTATGGCTGTTGACTAGCACTAAGTGCCGAGGCTGGAAATGCCCAGAGTCTATGGCTGCCATTGTAAGGCTCTGTGGTGAGTGGTGTCATCAAGCCTGAATCTTTAACAATTATTGTATGGATTCTAATTTGTACATCATTGAAACCAGTTCATATACTTGTTACATATTAATTAGAAGTCCAAGTGCTTTTCATAGAATATCGCCTTTTTTAGTACAAAAACTTCTCACATCTTCTATTGGTAGCATACAAAATGTTAAAAAATTACAATCGAGGGATCTTCTTGTTCAAGTTGACTAAAAAGAAGCTTTGTTAATCAGTAATTAATAAAAAATGGGTTCATTTCCATTTGAAATATCATTACATAAAACTTTAAGTAAATTTCGTGGTGTTCTTTCTAATCCCGGATTTCATACATGTTATAAAAGCAGAATTTTTGGAAGTACTTTGGGATCAAGGAGTTTGTGCTGCACATCTTATAAACATTCGACATTATGCCCCACCCAACATGTTATTTTAATCTTTCAAATATCAGTATTATACCAAAATCCATAAAAGCGGGTTATATAAATTGCAAACTTTGTCCGTTCATTCCGTACCTCTTAATGCGTCAAATCTCAGAGATATGGTCATTGTCAACAGGACGTAGGAATAGTGATCCTAAATGTGGAAAATGTGTGCAACTTGGTCATGAAACTAATGCTTGTACTTCAGATATTTTTTAGTGTTATAACTGTCACATGCTGCATTTTCCTAATCTTGCCCTTTATGGATCTTGGAGAAAGAAGCAATTGCATCCAAGATAAAACAAAATATATCTTTACCCAGAAGCAAAATATAGTAAAAAAATAGAACACTAATAGTTGGCATTTCCTATTCTACTTTATAAATAGGTGCAAAAATAAACAACAATCCTGCAAAAAAGGGAAATTTACCAATATCTGCTCCACTTTCATTTTTGTCATCTCAATCCACTCCACCTTCTACTTTGAATAGCTTGAAGATATCTACTACAATAAATCTAAGACTAGTGATACAAAAATTAAATGACCAAAATCTCCAAAAAAAAAGAATCAAATTGATCTATCCCTTATCTGAAACAGATATGGAAATGGATTCCTCCCATACATCTCAGACCATTTCAAAATGTAGACAAGACAAGCACACAAAAAGCAATCAAATAAAACTAGCTCCAGATATCATTAATTTCTTGAAACTGTCATGAATCTTGAAAACATTAGTGTTTTTTTATCATATTTATCTATCTCATCTTTCAGGCTTTCATGAGTTTGTTTTAGTGCCTTTATTTTTCTGATTCATTCATCTTAACATTCTCAATTAGTTCTTATCCAATGATTTACTCAAGCTCTTAATTTATCAAACATTAATTTATTTT
Organism: Latrodectus hesperus; assembly: GCA_037975125.1. Classification (NCBI taxonomy): domain Eukaryota; kingdom Metazoa; phylum Arthropoda; class Arachnida; order Araneae; family Theridiidae; genus Latrodectus; species Latrodectus hesperus. Next base: position 1,630,820 of record JAJQOW010000015.1, read on the forward strand.
CGGTACAGCTTATCCCATCTGAGCACCTTGTGCTTGTAAAATGAATATCAAATTGAAATTTTACAAAGTATTCTTGTTTTCTTTTCATTGGATGCTTTCATAAACATTTATCATATTTTATTGCCATATTGCTTTTAAGGAAATATGTGTAAATTAAATAAAAATAATTGCATGAGTTGCAAATTTGCAATTTGTTCTCATTTCCGAAACATGAGGAGTGTGTTGGAAAACTTTCTAATAGAGTTCTAAGCTGTTGAACATTTTGAATGAGAATCTTTTATCTAGAATGTGCAAATTAAGAGGACAGTAGAGGTGTCTGTAGAGGGGGGAATATATATTTTGTTCATAATTAGTTTGGTTCAGTTTAAACAATTAATTCATTCCATAGTTTTTAATTGTGTTGCTGCTTCAATTATATTATCATAGCCTAATTCAAGGTGAAATTATTGAAATTTTGATGAAGAGTTATAATGTTATAAACAATTTTCTAATTCTTTTTTATGATTATTTTTATCTTTTTAAACTTTGTGGATATAATTTACAAATAAAAATTATTAAAATAACCAAAAAATTATAAAACTATTAATTTTCTGTCAGTAATATATATTAGAAAACTTACTATTGAAAACCATTCAGCCTTTTGAAAGTCTACCTAAAAATAAAGAAGCGTATCATATTTTACTTCTTAAATAATAAAGCTATTTTAGAATGTTTAAAACTTGACCAGAATAGAATTTGCTTTTCATTCTTTTTATAAAGTATGATCCAATCCAGATTATTTAATGTTATAAAATTAAATAGGCTATATACTTATTTACTGAAAATTGATGTTTTTTATTGTAAACAAATATATTAATTATTATACTTTTGTTATATATTATATTGTTTTCTTGTACTTCAATTTTTTAATATACTTGCATTTGAATAGTATTTGTATGCAATTCTATTAAAATACAAAGGTTTGAAATTGTGAAATGGTATCAAAATAAATATTCATGTTTTGATGGGTTTATTTACTCACAGAAAAGAAAAACCTCATCGAAAATTCATGTGCTTTAAAAAATTTATTCTAAAATAAGAGTATTTTAAAACTATAAAATACTATCCCTGCAATCATTTTTTTATTTTACAATGAAATTTTATTGTTAATTTAGTCTGTTGTAATAAATCTTTAGATATTTTCTTTCATTCTTTGCTTTAAATTATAATAATAGCAGAGAATGATAGCATTTACTATTTTTAATAATCAAGTAGTTTTCTTAAAAATACTTGATTATTAAAAATAATAAATGGTGTTCCAATAAATATAATTAATTTTTATACTTTTAGTTTGCATTATTAAAAAATAGTGATTAGTTTCAAAATATTTTATGTTTATAATATTATTTTTATTGATTTATTATTTGTAGATTGCCATATTAATCTTTTTAGCGGAATAATATCTGTTGGTATTGGGGATACAACAGCAGCTGCTTGTGGCAAATGTTTTGGTAGGCATAAATGGAAAGGTATAAATACTTTGTTAATTTAAACTACTTAAAGATCAAGAAACGCAAACTTTTTAAAATGTTTTTAATAATCAGTTATTCATACATTCTTTAAAGAAATGATTATTTTACTTACTAATTTAATATTTTTTGCCAAGAATATTGTTATACACAATAATATTTTGTGTAGAAAATATAACTTGTAATTCTTAAAAAATGAAAATATGAATGGTAGTTATTCTTTCAATAATGTTATTTATAACTAGATCTGAAATAAAAATTGAGTATTTTCATTTAGTTATACATATAAAATCCATTTGTTAATTTTCTGATTTTTGTTAGTAATCATTGTTTTTAAAGATACTTTGCAATGTCGCTTTTTGATAAAAAGTATAATTTAAAAATTCTCAGAACTTGAAATTATAATATTACGATAAATCTTTGCTACTTAATAATTTCTTCATAAATTTAATTAATTTGCATTTTTTAAAAAATAAAGTGAAGTAGTCTAGAACATGTTGTAGATTGGTAGGTAAATGTATAGTAATATTCTTTATATAGCTTTCACACTATGTTGTTATGCACACCAAGTTGTATTGTATTATTGAATTACTGAATTATTTTTTATTTTCAATTTAAATGTTAGATTCATCAATGAATACAAATACCTTAATCTGGTATCTTGCTTTTGTGACTAATTTTAAACCAAGTATAAAATTTACAAAATATGGTATTGTTTTCATTGAAGTACATTTAAATTACATTCATTAAGATGTAAAAAAATGTTTTTAGCATAATTTTATTTAAGAATTAAAATGTGTTTACATACCCATGGTCAAATCAATGAATAAATCATTTAGAACAATTGTATTTTTGCATTATTTTTATGGATATTGTCAAAACATTTTGGATGCTAATGAACTTTGCATTTGAGGTACAAATAAATTGTGTGGTTTTTTTTACACTTTTTCAATATTTATTTATAGTAATTGATTCTTTCAATCCACATTTCTTTCTTTAGAGCTGTGGATCACATTTATTAAGATGTATCATTTTTAATATATTTTAATTAGATATATTATTTTTGCATATTGAACATTTGATAGTTTGGTTTGGTTTGGTTGTCGCTCAACGGTAATTTTTTGCACACGAGGGCTAATTAGACCAATACCTACGGTTTAAAGTGGATTCCAAACCACTACAAACATCCATACCCAAGGTGGGATTCAAACCCATGAACTGTTGAACCGAAGGCAAGAGTGAAAACTCCTGGTAATGCCCTCAAAATTGGAAGAGATAGAGCTGTCCAGTGCATTATCAGCAGGCTAATGAGTGGATACATAGGGACCTTTATTATATTAATGGACAGAAATCTTATCTTGAGTGCACCCAATGCACTTCTGCACAGACGTCCCCTGAACATTTCCATTGAGTAAGGCTATTGCATGAGGACCTTATTACTTCACCTCTTATTGTTTATGACTTTTTGAGGATTCACGACCTTCTGGACATGATTTAGCTTTCAGCTAGACCTTGAGGAATAAGCTTCTACAACAACCTGTGCAAAGAAAGATAAATTCAAATCTTTTTCAATTGTTTTGTTGAAAATGTTATGATTCTTAATGAGCATTATGTAGTTCTTGTATCTGCATAGAATTAGGGTTTGCAAATGGTGTAAAACATTAATAAATCAAATCATTTGGATTTAATATTTATTTCAGATAATTTTGTTTTCACGAATATGGTGAAGGTTTGATGCTCTAACATAGAAGTGATCTATTATGATTTTTGCACATCGATTATTGTAAAAACATACTGTAGCCATCTGGGTGAAATAGTGCAAAGACATAAGTTTAGATATTTCAATAGTTATACACCTATCATTTTGCATAAAAATGCTAGACTACACCTTACACAAATGACTGTTATAAAGCTGTGGGAATCGAAGGTGGAATCTCTTCCTCCACATCCACTTGATTTAAACAAATGACTCCCAATTTTTTTACAGTTTGAACAAGTTTTATAGAATTGGTCTGAGCAATCTACTATATAAACAGCAAAAGTGCTTAAACAATATGGTACATACTTTGTTGAATAAAATAATTCTTTGTGTTTGACATTATCAATTAACTTTATTTTATTTATTATTATTTTTTTTTTCTTTTTTGCAAATTTTATTCTTGACAATTTGTTTTAATGTTTTAATTCTATATTTTTAGTTTTATTTTATAATCTAATATGTTAGCCGGAGGGTTTATTGAAAATGTTTCTAAAAATTTTAACATTCCCTAATTTTTATTAATAAGTTATATTTAAAAATTATGCAATTTATATGTAAACTTTTTTGAATAATTTTCAGTTTTATTGACTTTTCTTTAATTCAATATGTGTTTGGCTCATTTATATTGTGTATTTTCGATTAAATTTAAAAATAAATTCATTTTAATAAAGATAATTGAAATTCATTTGTTAACTTTCAATTATTAAATGAGCATTTAAAAATGTCTTTTATCAGGTTCAAACAAGACTTTCATTGGCAGTATCTGTGCACTAGTCATGCAAATAATTTTCATTTTTTATTTTTACCATCTTGGTGAGTATTATAATTTGACTATTCAAAATCTTTATGATAAATGAAATGGCTAAAATTGTTTTGTAAGTTTGACATATTTGTTACAGATTACACTATTAAGCATGTGCATGTTCATTTTTTCTCTTACTTTAGAAGAAAAATAAGTTTGAATTTTCAGCCCTACATTATTTATATTTTATATCATGATATAAAGAAACGTCATGTGTGTCCGGTGGTTGTGGGTATAATCAAAACAGCCTTTAGTGTAACAATAATTTAATCATTCAAAGTTTAGTTACACACAATACAAACAGAAACACAAAATGAAAAGGATGAGTAAAGCACATGTTGCGAGTTCGAAAACAATAGCCTAACTGATTGTCTTTCCTTCTCCCCGCCAGGGGCGCTCTCGGAAAGGAAGAGAGAGAGAGGGTGAAGTGTCACAGGCTCCCCCTCTGGCTGCGAAGTCGTCTCGACGAGTAGCCAGGCGAAAAGTTTGACGGTTGCTTACTTCTTGGCAAGTTGTTTGTTTCAGGTGTCTTAGGAGGTCGACCCCTTCTTTTAATAGGATTTGTTGGCACATTTGAGGTTTTGTGGGCTTCTAGGCATGGACGTAGAGCAGATGTGTGATAGGCTCCAAGAGAAATATTGGGTTGGTCCAGGCTGGCAATTTCGTAGCTTGTTGGGGAACGTTGTGCAAGTATAATATATGGTCCATCTCGACGAGGTGCAAATTTGGCTGTTATCTTTTTTGCTTTGTTGCTATGAGGGTGTAAGGTTACCCATACTTGATCTCCAGGTTTGAACTGGTGACCTTTTCTTCTATCCTGATCAGCATATTTCTTCCTTTGATCTTGTTTTTGTTCAACAATGTCTTTAATCTCTTTTGAAATATTTGCAAATTTTCTCAAGATATCTTTTCTGGCTGGAGAGAGTCGATAGGGAGGTGAAGCAATTGGAGCTGAATCCCCTGTATCGATTCGGTGTTCGATATAAGTTGTTGCTTCTCCCCCTTGTTGGAAGATATTTTCATACTCCTTCAACAAAGCATTAAGTTGTCTCCTCTGGTTGGAGTTGAGATTTTCCCCTTCATCTGATCGAAGGAACATTGAGTTTTCATCACTCTTACTCCCAATGAAATTAGAACATTGTTTTGCAAATTCTGTTTGAAGTATAAAAGAATTTTCTGGAAGAGTGGTATTTAAGTCTATGAAGGAATTGTCTTCAGATAGATCTTCCCACTGTTTCGTTGGATTAGTATTTTTTTCAATTTCAGAGGAATGATCTTGAGAATCTGGTTGGAGTGAATCACAATTCACTGGAACATCGAGTTTTGCAAATGAGAAAGTTTTATGCGGTCTATCACTAAAGTGCCACGAGTGTTCTTTAAGATTTAGAACGATCCCTGTTTTCTCTATAAAATCGATTCCAAGTAGAGTATTATTTCTCTGTGCGTCTGGAATAGCAAAAATTGGTACTGAAAATCTTCTTCTCTGTATCCAGACCTTAACGAAGGCTTTGTGTACTTCCTTTTTTGAATGGCTGCCATCTGCTAAAGTTATGTCGAGGACTGATTTTTGGAAATGTATTCCTTGTTCTCTAAGAAGGTGGTAGAGAGTTTCACCAGCTATAGTATGAGTTGCAGCCGTGTCCACATAAGCTGTACCCCACATTCCATTGATGTTTATATTTAATATTGCCATCTGGTTGGATGTTGAGAGACTGTTCAACTTTATACTGTGAAAACGAGCGGGATTCTTTTCAGATTTGGAACAATTCGGACAGTTTGATTTAATATAGCCAGGCGTACGACAATTATAGCAAAAAACGGGAGAAGGTTTGTCCTGCTTAAGCTGGTCGATATTTCCGCCTTTAACGTTTTTTCGGACAGAGTTGAATCTGGGATATTCTTCTCTGGTTTGGGGGAATTGTTTCTTATTAATGACTGATGGTCCTTCTTTATTAGCTTTGTGACGAAGATTGTCGTATGCATCGAGTTTTTCTACCAAATCAGTTGGAGAAGTGATGTCACCCCATTCATCCAAAAAGTGTTCTTTAAATTCAGGAGGGCATTTTTTCTTGATCTGATCGGTTATCATAAGGTCTTTCAATTTTTCAAACGTGTCTACTTTTCCTTCTTTTATCCAATTTTCAAAATAGTTTTGAATTTCAAAATAAAAGTCATTCCATGTACTATCCGGATTCTTTTTATGTGTCACAAATAGGTGACGGAAACGTTCAGCGCTTAATTTGAATCTTTTTAGCAAGATCTCTTTTATATAGTTGTAATTTTCAGCTTTTTCTTCTGGCTCGCGGGCGATTATTTTTGTCACATCACTTGGAAGAACTCCAACTAGGTAAGCGATCCATTGATTTTCAGGAATCTTTAGAAACTTTAACTGTCTCTCAAAAAGATTGAGAAATAAAGAGATGTCGTCTTCTTTTGCATTAAAGTTAGGAATTAACTTTTTTAACTCAAGTTTTGGTAGATCATTTGATTGAATGGGTAATACCGGCGATAGCGAAGACAACTTTTGGACTTCAAGTTGTAGCTTGAGAACTTCAAGTTCATGGGCTCTTTCTTTTTCTATTCTGGCTTCCTCTATTTGTTTTTCTTGTGTTATACGTTCACTTGCTAATCTCTCCTGCTCTTCTTTTGATACTCTTTCTTCAATAATACTGGATAATAAGTTTTTCGTTAATTCCTCATCATACTTGTCAGATTTGACGATTAAATCCTTTAGCTGGATTACTTTCATGTTGTTCCCAATATCCAAGCCCAATTCCTCAGCCAACAATATCAAATCTTCTTTTCGACCTTTTGCGAGATATGCCATCTTAAGTCTATCGTAGAAAGTTTCCAATTTCGAAAGTCTTAAATGTCTATTAAAGTTTGAGGATAAATGAAAACATAATGGTTCTTGTAAATATCTTACAATTCCTAGCAAAATTTAAACTCTCTGTACTTAAATTGGTTGAAATAATTTTACCTAGTTTATTTTCACTACAGAATAAAACTATAGTTCAAAGTAATTTTAACATATTAATCATTGACACATTTTTAAAATTGTAAAAGTCACTAGAAATGTTTAATGCAAAACACCCTTAAACCAACTTTTGTGATAACAATTGTAAATAGAATAATTAATAAGTGAAAACCAAATTCACAAGTTAAAAGTCTTACACATCAATTATGAAAATTTACCCAGAAATCAAATTTCAATCACTAAAATAAATAACTATGTAAAAATCTTATTTGATAATTGAAAAAGCAATAATTACTTATGACAAATATTACTTATGATAACATAATTTTACACATATACGTATATTCAGTAAACTTAGTGAACACTTTCGATTTCATTTTTAAATTGCAAAACAGTTTACCATAGTTTAAAACTCTTGTACCATTTATTCTGATACAGTATATGGCAATCAATAAAATATAATTTAAACTCAATTTATATAAGTATTCAAACAGCAAATAACACCTATGAGTATTGTTTTCTATAATCGAAAGTAACTTCAATTATTCTAAAATGAATCATGTAAAAATAACACTATATAGATTTATATATTGATCAATAACACGAAATCATTCTAAATAAAACACTTAAAATATATTCAATATTCACAAATTCTAGCAATATTTAATTTATCAATTAAAATTCAATAATTAGAATGTATGTGAATACATTGAAAACTACCTTATTTTCATGAAACAATCAATCATACATACAATATATTTGTGTTTCGTAAAACATTTTTAATATTCTTTCAGAAATAAAATAATATACATTTATATATTTCAAATCGTGATGACAAAAAATCTATCCTTTCAAATAAAAAGAAAAAAATCAAACAATTCTTAATTCCATGTGAAATAGGAAAAAAAATACACATCTTAAGCTAATGCTATTTTCAAAATTTTAATTTATTTATGTATTTTAGACTGAACGAAAACACAAATGTAAACATTACCAAGGATTTGGCAAATACTGTTTGATATCAAATAGAATATTTGTTCTAATTTAGAACACACACCATAAATTAACAATTTCTGGTTTGCCGGGAAGGCTTCTAAAATACAATTTCAACACAATAATATTAAAATGATTTATTTCAAATGCTATTCGAAATGAAGAAAGAAAAATAACTTTTAAGAACAATATTTTATTTTCAAGGACACTGTTCATTCAGAAAACGATGAGTAAGCTATCTCTTTCTTTTGTTTATGTCTATCACTAACTTTAGAAAAGAAAGCGAGTATCAAACTAAACAATTAAATTTAGTTTTTTTTTTTTTTTTATTAAACTGTGATCAGCAATTTCAATAGTAGTTATGATTCCTTTTAAAATTGATCACACACGTTAAATTATTTTATAATAACACTTTCAAATTTAGGAAAAAATATGAACATCACAGTACCTTTTAATGACTTTTGTTTTCGGGATGAAAACCAACTATACCTTGAAATCAGATTTTCAGGATGAAAATACTGTTCAAGTAACACAGGAAATGCAGGACTTACTATTCGATCATATACTCAGAGTAGTTTTGATTCGATTCGCCTGAAATAAAACATGAGCCAAGCTTTTGTTTTCGATAACTTAGAATAGGTCTCTGTTTGTAATAAAGGCTAAAATTTTGAAAAGCGGTTGGGCGCCAATGTGTCCGGTGGTTGTGGGTATAATCAAAACAGCCTTTAGTGTAACAATAATTTAATCATTCAAAGTTTAGTTACACACAATACAAACAGAAACACAAAATGAAAAGGATGATTAAAGCACATGTTGCGAGTTCGAAAACAATAGCCTAACTGATTGTCTTTCCTTCTCCCCGCCAGGGGCGCTCTCGGGAAGGAAGAGAGAGAGAGGGTGAAGTGTCACACATGCCAATAAAGGTGTGTTTCCAAAATATTTCTTTTCATTTGCTTTAATATTCTTATTCAATTCTTTATTAAAATTTGCAAAGCTAGTAACTAATTTTCAATACAATCATCAAATTCTTTATTTAATGATTTAGCTTGGTAAAAGTGTCGTGTTTCTAATTCAGACAATTTATATTTATACTAGAAACATCTTTGTATATTATGCAACTGGGAAAATAGAACTACATGTTTTTGCAAGGTCTTTTCTTGACATTATAAGTTTTTTGAGATAATAAAAAGAAGAAATTCCATTGATAATAAATTTGAATCTGCAGTTATCAATATTTCTTATTTACAAGTTATCTTATTTTCATAATTTGTACTTTGTTCAAAGTTATTTCAATTTAAGTAATTTCATTGAATTAACATATTTTCTTAAAAGACTAATATTAAATCCTTACTGTTTTTTAAATTATTGATGCTGTTTATTGTCCAAGAAATATTGTTCCAACTTATTTTTACTTGATACTAGTTGTGTGTTGATAATTGTATGTGAAAATGTACAATGGCCTACAAAAGTTAAGGAACATGTTTTTCGATGTTCACCATTAGAAAAATGCATTAAAAAAATTTATTGTTTACATAAATGATAAAAATGAAATGATGTAAATTTATGCAAAAATGCTAACTACCACTTTTCTTTAAAAGAAAAGAGCAGGTATATATGAGAGAGATATGCAAACACTAGACTTTTCTAATTATGGATGTAACTTTTATTAATTTTCAACTGTTTGTTGATTCGAGGTCCTGTAGTGTCTGAGAGAAGCCATTTGCCCTATTTGTTAAGGTGATAGGTGATCAAATGGGTGGAATCAGGTATGTTACAAACTGATGCTGCTAGGCACCTTAATTTGCCTTCTACCATCTCTGCAATTGATGTCAAACTGAAGATTCTATGTCCAGAAGACATGTTCCAGGCTGTCCATGAGCTAACACACCTGCAAAAAACTGTTTTATAGCCCTTTCAGCCTGAAGGAGAAGAAGAATTTTTGCATTGCAACTTGTTGCAGGCCACTTTGTAGCATCAGGGAAAAGAATATCCCAGGGGTGTTTGTGCTCCGCGGAAACCCTGGAATTCCGGGGATTTTGAACTTCGATACCCGGAAATTCTGGGGATCGTCGTTCAAAAGGAAGTAGGAATAATAATGAATTATTTATTCTGATCTGGGTAATTTTGTTTGCTTTGAAAGCAGAAAACGCAATAATTAGGTCATTCAATACTTCATAATTGTAATTTTTCATTACTCCCCCCCCCTCCCTTCTCGAAACTCCAAAATGTCGGTAGTAAGTCCGTAATAGTTTTTGGGGATTTCTTGGGGTCCCACAAACACTTTTGATATCCACTTGTACTGTGCAAAAGCATCTTTATTGTGCAGGTCTCAGTGCAATGCGATCAGTTGTGTGTCCCCCTCACTGTACAACAGAGAAGGACCCACTTATTTGGGTCAGGAGAACGTATTTTCTAGACCAGATAATGATGGGTTTTGTACTTTTTACCAGATTCACATGAGAGAGTGATTCAAGACATGTGCTAATATGCTGGAAACAAAGCACCTGATACCATCAATTCAACATTATAAAAAGATGCAGTTATTGCAGTGCTGGGGAATAAGGGCTTGGATAAGGGTCACATTGACCTTCAAATGTTCTAAACAGAAATTATGACTGATGTGAGATATCAGAATGAGATCATCCATATGTCCGTCCATATGCTGGTCCAACTGGCAATGATTTTATTCTGATGACTCATAACACACTATGCCATCAAGCAGTACTTGTTGAATAATATCATTGAGGGTCTTGGTTTGGAACAAATGGAATGGCCAGCTCAATCTCTAGACCTAAATCCCTTTGTGCATCTATGGAATTACCTTGGGAGATTGATTGCTACTTTAAGTCCTTTACTCTAAGATCTGTAGGAGAGCTTGAAATAAGCTTACTATGGATCTGGTCTTCATATCCCATATTAGTAATTGACAACTTTAATTGTTAGCTTGGAATGTTGATGCACTAATGCATTCAAGTTAAGGATAAGCATATCCCCAATTAAAACTCCTTTTTGTTATGTTTCTATTACATTTTTGCTACATAAAATTCTTTTTTTCAATAACTTGATTTTTCGAGCAAGATTTTTTTTTTGTATTTTTTTTAATTTATGTGTTATTTTATTATAAACTTCCATGCCAGTTGCTCCTTAACTTTTGAAAGCTATTACAGAAATGCTTATTGAAAACCTGTTTTATTATTACTTTAAAATATCATACATGTGTAATTATTATTATAACTCTACAAAAGCCTTAATTATGATTTGAATGTTTTTCGTCTGATTCAGTTTCAGATTAAAATATTTAATTTTAAGTAAAAAAATTCTCAGCTTTTTACCAATTAAAATATCAAAATTTGTGTTAATGTATTTTTAAATCCATAAAATTTCTGAAACTAATTAAAAATTGGATACTTTTTTTAAAAGAAATTTCAAATTTAAAAGTAGTAAACTTTAGTTAAAGTGTTAAAAAACGTAAATGATATGAAACAATTTTTTTTTTATTTCAAATGATAAAATTGATATATAAAAACCAAAAATATTGTTTCAGGTTAATATATTAAAAGACAATGAGTTGAAGCTTTTTTAAAAAACTACAATTATCTGATTTTTTGCATAGTATTTTTTAAAATATTAAATTTGGGTGCTTTAAATTTTTGTTGAGAAACTTTGAATAAATTTCTGAAATTTTTTAAAATGTAAAGAAATGCATAGTTAAAAATTATTAAAGCTTTGCGTTAGATTAAACATTTTATTTGGAAAGTGTATGTAACTAAATTCTTCTAGATTATAATAATTATAACTATAATTGTCTCTAAATAGTAATTCTTTTTGAAAAATTTTTGTGAAATTTGTGTTCAAAAAATTATTTTATATATTTGTTAAGATATTTTATGAGGTGTATGAATTATATTGTAGTATTTGCATTTATTTATCATTGAAATTAAATTTATTGTATCTTTCATTATTATTTTTTTATAGAAAAATCCTTTCATGTTTACAACAAAACATCACTAGATGATTGAACATTTTAAAGATCACTTTTATATTTTTTCAATATAATAAGAAATACTTGCAAAATTTTTAAATATGATTATTTCTTCCATTGTAAATACTTTTTTGAAATCTTTTTTCTGTGATTTTTGAAGGTTATTTTTGATGCATTTCATTTCAAAGCATTTATTTGAGGGACATTGCACATCATGTGCTTATACATATTTTTATTACTCTTATAATTACATTTTGTGATGATCCTAAACGACATTTTTCTTGTGAAGTTTCATTTTTAAATATTTTGAATTGAAGATTTTCCATGATAAAGCATCAACACAATTTAGCATGCATAGCTTTATAAATTTTGTTTATTTATTTGTAACATTTTAAAATGGTGTCAGGATAATTGCAAAGAAGTATTAAAAAGAAAAGGAAAGAAGAAAAAGAGGTAATTTTAGTAGGGGTTTTGTAGTTGATTTTTCTCTAATCAAGAAAAGAATGGTCTCTCCAAGTTCTACTTACTAAAAGTGTTTCTTACTAAAAGTCTACTTATAGTGAGCAGTTTAATAGCCAAAGGCCATTGTTAGGCATTTTAGCAATCATTGTGTAAATTGCCATCTTGGAAGACTTTTCATAGATAGTTGGGGTCATGTTCATTCATTGCAAGGGAGAAAACTACAAAATTCCCAAATAACCACCTCAGTAGATGTTTTACAGCAGCAGGCCTCCCTGTGTGAATGAGATTTATTATTTTAGGTAGTGCATTACTAAAGAATTATCTTTAAAAAATTTTAATTAATATATTTTTTAAGCATTACATGGGGCTTTTAATTCTTTCTAAACAATATGTAAATGAAAAGGAAATAATGGATAAAATAAATGAAAATATTTACATGAGTTATGAAAGATAAGTGGCAAGTATTCTATTTGAAATGGTAGTCAAAAATGTTAGTTGAAATGGTATAAATAAAATTAAATTGTCCATTCTTGATATACAGAAATATTGGGTTATAAATTTTAAAGTCTGAGGTAGATAGGGTATTCAGTTTCTTAAATACATAGAAAAGATTTATTTGGGTTTCTAGAAACAAACTTTGTATTTTGAATGTGCTGAGAAATTCATTGAAGGTGAGGACTGAATTTTTTAATTCTTTAATTTTCAACTAATTAGAGAATTAGAAACTATTATCCTGTTGAGCCTTTGTCTGGAATGTCTTTTTATGACTTCTGTTTCCATATTATCTTCCATTGAACTGTTGAAACTGCAAAATGCCACAATGGCTATTGGGAAATGAAGTAGATTTTCCTCTTCTCCACCTGCAGTAGCGGTCTAGACTTTATTGGACGCTATTAGATGTGAAAGCAGAAAGCCAAATACCAAAAGCTGTTGCCTAAAAAAAAAATTTCTTTTATCGTAGCTCTGCTATGAGTTTTTTTTTTTCCCCAAAGCAATTTTTTTATTGTTTGGTTGGTGATTGGTCATATTGGTTGCTTTCTTGTTAGCATTTTGGTATCTCTGCTTTATAGAAACATTTTACATCAAATACTTCCAAAATCAATATATCTTTAGTACTTTTTGTTTAGGTCACCTTTTTTTAGTTATAGGATCTGTGAGAACCTCTTACCTTATATGTAGAATCTGATAACTCCTTAATGGAGCTGAGGTCATAAACTGGAAACAAGAATCAAGCAAAAGAAGCTTCAGCCTGGACATATCATATTTGCTGTGGTATTACTTCATTTGAAACTTCAAATTATTTGTTGTATTATTTCATTTCACAAATTGTTTTATATGCCTCAGCTAATATTATTAAGCATCACAGATCTTTCCATGCATTAAATATGGAAATTGTTGCCTTCAGATAATGACACTGGCACCTTTGACAAGCAGATGAGTGGCCTCATGATGTTTAATTGAAAAGAACAGCATGTTGCAGTTTGCTTCCTCAGGATTTCCCTACTCATTTGGTGCTTTATTTCTGTTTCTACAAATGAAAAAAGATATAGAAAGTTAGAGATTAGATGACAGAAGTTAATAACAAAGAAGTTGCAGCTGTTTTTCAAAATAGAGAAGCTGGAAAATAATTCCATGAATAGAATTATATTGAATGAATGTATTGAATCAGCTGAGCAATTTCAAAAAATGAAGTAAATTTGTAATGTAAATTCTATCTTTTCATAACGAGTAGAATATGTGTATTGCATTCTTAATGAAAATGCTGAATCTTTGGGGAAAATACTACTCTGATTTAGATTTGTTTGAGAGAAATTATTATTTAAAACACATTACAATTTTTTGTAACTAATATTTAGATTAATGTTATCTCAGTTGCCAAAAATGTAGTTTTAATAATAGAAATACTAATCCAGGCTGTATCATTCAAAATAAGCAACACATATTGCTTTACAACTTGAATGATTATAACATTTAAGTAATGGAATTTAATAATTCTTTAAAGACATTGTTCTATATATTTTGCTAAATTATATTTCTTATTCTGATACTCTTAATTTATCACCATAATAGTTTATGTATTGAAATCAAATGTTGGTGTTTGAGAAACTGTGTAGTGTCACTAATTGTGTTTGCTAACTTCTCCAAAAATTTTATTCCATTAAAAACTTAAATTAGCCTATTGTGGTTAAAATATTTTCCTATATTGATAAAATAATTTTTAAAACTTTCATATTTAAGTTCTAAAAGAATTTCAACTTTTTTTAAAAGACTTAAGCCAATTAACAATTTATTTAGTTTATAGTTTTAACTTATAAAATGAAGTCAATAAGAATTTTTACATGCAAGGTATAGCATTGAGAATTACTCTTACTTTCTACTTATGTCCATGAAAGTAAAATAATGCAATGAACTGTGGATGTTTTAAATAATTTTTAACGATTTTTTGTGCAGTGTTTCTTAAGATAGTATTTTTACTGTCATCATTTCATTTAGTAGGTCACAGTGTTACTTACAGCAATGTACTTCTCTTGATGTTGGCTGTTGCATCAACAACATATCTTGAAGCGAAAACTGATCAAGTAGATAATTTAGTATTGCCTTTGTGCATGTTTTCAATTCTTTCGTGGATCCAGTAATGTAATAAATCTCATGTAATTTGTAAATATGTAATTTATAATAATTAATATTTTGTAATAATAAATATTTTTGTCAAATAAATTTCTTAGTCTCATTTCAAGTAAACATAATTTATGACAAATTAATTTAAAGACAATTCAATGCATTTAAAGACAATTTTATGCAAAAGAATAAGAATTTAAGACTTATAACTTACAAATCAAGTCTCCCATCTTTCAACCCAAATTGGCAGTCCAATAGTTAGCAATCTCCCTTAAAGCAACTATTTGATTCAACAGTTTGTAAGTTCAAATACAACCTTAAGTATGGCTGTTTCTAATGGTTCAGTGTCAAATTTGAACTGTAGGTCGCAATTTAATTTAAAAAGCCTTCAAGCCTTCAGGAGTGAAAAATGACCATCGAGTGGAAAACAAACCACTAACCTGCTCTTGCTGTGGCTTCTAGTGGAAAATATATCTTTCAGGGAAAACTTACATCATTTACTTTTTCTTAGAGCTGTCCAAAAAAATTATGTTGGCAAAGAGTACATTGTCAAAGTGTGAACATCTTAGTCGAAAAGTACAAGGTATTATAAGCCTGTTTATTTGAGAAGTTTTTTAATCTTGACTTAAACCCATGAGTCTTGGCAAATATTTGACGCCATGTTGAATAAATAAAATGGATGAATCTTCAGTGCATTCTAATGTTTATTTGAATGTTATAATAATAAAAAAAAAAACAATTTGTGTTCATGTTCAGAAACTGATTTTTTTCTGAGATTGATGAATTTTAGTTTAAAACTGTTTATAAAATTTGAATTTATAAGAAAAGTACTTGTATTTGATAAAAAAAATTTTCTTTCTACTTTAAAATATAGAAAAAATTAAATTTCTATCAAGAAGTAATTATTACCATTAACATTTATTTTAAAAATTCAAGGCTTTTGATGCATTAGTGGTTTTTTTTGTTAAGTTTTTGGACAAGTAGTTCTACACATTACTTAGTTTTTAGTTATTAAAAATGTATTCAAACTAATGTGTAACTTATTGTATTTAAAGTTGATTATTTTTCTTTTATAATAAACACTTTAATTTTTAAAAAAAATGACCACACTGTTTATACATCAGAAATTAATCAGTTAATGGATATATAGTTAATGAAGTAAATAATATTTTTTTAACTACATTGAAAATGGATAAATATTTTCATTCTTATTAATGAAAATTTTAATTTTTGACAATTGAATCTACACAACTACATGATAACACGAATTTGAACTTGATGCAAATATTATGTAAAATAAACATTTTTATTCTCATGTATTTATACACTTTAATAACTCTGTTAAATAATTTGTATTATATTTTTAAATAAAATTAAATTGAAGTGAAATAAAATATTCCTCTATAGTATGCGATTTGAATGTAAAAAATCCTGCAAATGCTCATATATTCAGAACTGAATGCAATCGCTTCTTAATATCCAGTAAAATACAGGTAACCCTCCTATAACACGGTATCTTATAACACGGTTTCGCTATAACACAATTCGTAAATTGCGGGAAAATTCCTACAACACGTCATCCTATAACACGGTTTTGTTCCAATGTTAGAGCTTTTGGTTTTACCTACGTTATTTAATTTTCATCCCTGTGTCCTGAAAACAAGTGTCTCCCACTGCTAGTTGGTAGTCTACGTTTAGCCACAGTGTGTTAAAGAATAATTTTTTCATCTTTAAAACATTAAGCTTCAGCCCCAAGCAATGTCAAATAAAGTTAAAACACCATTCAAGAGGAAATTTATTTCTTTAGAAGCAAAGATATAAATCTTGAATCGTTTATTGAAAGGAGAAAAAGAATCTCACATTGTGAAAAGCCTTAATTTGAATGAAGCAACAGTCAGGACCATCAAGAAAAATGAAAAAGAAATCAGAAGTGCAGTTGCCGCAGGATCTTCGACATCCGCAAAACGTTCAGCTCGCCCCAGAGCGCCAATAATTGAAAAAATGGAAAAGGCACTCAGCGTGCCTTTCCATTTGGATCCTATGGAAAGGCATTGTGCAGTTAAGAATTAAACATTAAAAGAATTACAAGAAGGCCTATGCTTAGCGGAAAATCTCGAGTCATTTTGCTTGAAAACAGACCCTTCCACGGAAAGAAGTCGAAAATTCAAAAGGGAGCTGCAAAACTGTTTAACTCCATACCGCGAAATTTACAATGACCTAGTAAGAACTAGTCAGCAAACTTTGATTACAGATTTTTTTAAGAGGGAAAAACATACAAAAAACTTTAAATGGAGAAAAAAGTTCTGAAAGTGAAGGCGATATCGTTCCACCCAAAAAACGTTCTCGGTTGATTGTACTGAGCAGTGACGACGAATAAATTCATTAAATTAGGGTTGCGTTACATTAAAATATTTTTTTCTTACTTTGTGTTGGATATACATTTATTATGTAATAAAAATTAAGTTGCTTATGTCGAATTAAAAAAAATATTTATTTTTAATAAGTTTTTGGAACGTAACCCCCCTTTTTGTACTAGTTCTGGGTCTCACACAACACGGCATTTTCTAGGAACCTAACTACCGTGTTATAGGAGGGTTACCTGTATTTTAATTCCTTTTAACAGAACCTATAAGTTTGGGTATGAGATAAATTCTAACATGATTTATGTCACTGATATAATTCTAATACTTACAAATTTTTTTTTTTAATTTTAAAAAAGTTAAAAGATTTAGTGAGTATTAAATCAATTGTTTTTTATTGTTTGAAAGGCTAGCAAATATTTTTAAAATTACTATACAAGTAATACTAAAAAATAAAGATAATATTGCAGAAATAAATCAAAATAAGCCATATATATTTCAAAAATTTATCTCATTAAAAATATCAAAACTCCCTCATCTACCCTGTAATTAATAAATATTTATCGTGTGTTTACTAATAGGTGTTTGCCGAAGAAAATTCTTCGGCAAACATGTATGCAAACAATTTATATGTTTGGGTTAAATAACCCAAACATATAAATTGATTAGAAATATAGAAGTTGGTTATGAAAGATGTAAATATTCCTACAAATGTCCTGTATTTTAGTTAAACTTGTGTTATCGTTTTTATTGTTGTTTCTTATCCCAAATGGTGTAGCTAAGCTAAACCATCTCCATAAAACCAAAAATCATTAAAATGTCTAAAAATTGTATAAACAATTTAAATAATATTGAATTATAAAAAAATGAATATAGAAACGTATTCTCTGAAAATAGCTATCTTCAGAGCTAAGAAATAAGTCTTGATACAATTTGACAATATTCAAAATATTTTGGAAGTTTCAAGTCGATTGAACCGAGTTACCAGAGTCAATGAAACTTCCTAGTCAACAAAGAGCAAGAAGTCAATCAGCTTTGCGATGTTTCTTTTTCTGCATTATAGAAACTAAATATTAAACCTCTGGAAAAGCTTCAAATTATTGAGTCATTACGACTGAAAGAACTGAATAAAGTACTTGTTTGAGGCCTGCACTAAACGAAAGCGACTTCGCCGGTAAAACCTTATCCAGGTGGCGAAACTATCACATGGATCCGTGACATCATTGGACTGTTAAGCTAATCATATTTTATTCACATCATAGTGAATTATTGCTTATTTATCAAAACATTTAATATATTTCTTTTTTTTTAATTTATTTATACTGAATCTCAGAATGTATCATTTTATTATATTTCTTATACTTTGATAATTTTTTTAGAGAATATTGAAAACTATCTTTGTCCAACAAAACTAGTGAATATTTCAATAACATTTCATGTTCTGAATTTATTCAAACTAATAATTACATCATTGCTTCTGAATACAGTGAGACCCCGCTTAACGCGGAGGATACGTTCCATCAAAGTAGAGCGTAATGCGAAACAGCGCTAAACGAGGCTATCTTTACATGTAAATATTGGGGTTAGGGGAAGATGGCTAGGAAATTGGTTAGGTATTAAATTTAAAAAGTATGTTTTTTTAATAAAAATAAAACCAAACATTTATTTCTTAAAGCCCAAATTAATACCACATTATTATTTCTTACAAAAATAAAAACAAAATATAAATAACAAAACGAATATTCTTAAAAAAAAAAACTAATGAAATTCTAAGTCAGTCATATTTAGTTAGCCTTCAGTGTTCTGCCTTTTTGTGACAAAAGCGTCTAATGTTGTTTGCCTTTTTCTTTTGCGTTGTTCTCTTAAAAGTTCTTCATAAACGGATAGAGCATCTCTAACACGCCTTACTTTTGAGCTCCTGTCAAAATTCGGATCATTTTCAATGAATTGATCCATTATTTCAGTTATGGTAGACAAACTCCTTTTTACAAACGCCATCGAAAGTTCTTTTGCTCTTCTTCTGAATCACTGCTGTCAACATTTTTGTTTTCTTCTTGTTCAGTTAATTCCTTGAGCTCATCATTAGAAAGACTAGCCGCTGCTTCTTGAATTATTTCTTCGACATCTTCCACATTTACCCCTTCAAAACCGGTTTGCTTCGTTAATTTCACTATCTCTTCCACTATTTCATCCACATCGACAGAGTGTCCAACGTCATCGCTCTTAAATCCGGCCAAATATTCTTCCATACTCCTTTTAAAGATCTTTCTGTTACCTCATTCCAAGAAAGGCCTATGTTTTCTACAGCATCCACGATGTTGTAGTTTTTTCCAAAATTCTCTTATGGACTGGTTCTCTTCTCCGTCTGTTTTTTCAAACATTTGCTTAAAGGTTCGCCGCAAGTAATAAGCCTTAAAATTTGATATAACGCCTTGGTCCATTGGTTGAATAAAGGCAGTTGTGTTAGGCGGCAAGAAAACCACTTCGACTGGAATGCATGTTGTTAAGTCTGATAAATTTGTTGGGTGGCTTGGAGCATTATCAATTAACAGAAGTGCTTTTTGTTCAAGATTTTTAATTTCGCAATAACGTTTAACAGACGGGCAGAAATGTTCAGTGAACCAATCCTGGAAAATTTTCTCAGTTATCCATGATTTTTTATTAGACTCCCAAATTACAGGTAAAGTTGATTTAGATATGCCTTTCATCGCTCTTGGGTTTTTGGAATGGTAAATTAGTAATGGTTTTAATTTAAAATCTCCGCTTGCGTTAACACCTAGTAGAAGGGTTAAGCGATCTTTTGCAGCTTTAAATCCTGGTGCCCGTTTCTCTTCACGGGATAGAAATGTTCGTTTCGGCATTCTTTTCCAAAACAAGCCTGTTTCATCAACATTAAAAACCAATTCTGGAGGATAGTTTCCTTCTTCAATTATTTTTTTAATATCGCTGGAAATTCAGCCGCCGCTTTTGTATCACCACTTGCTGCTTCTCCTGTAATCTTTATGTTGTGAAGGTTATTTCGATGTTTAAATCTATTAAACCATCCTCGACTAGCAACGAAAGTTTCACTTGTGTCAATTGTCTCAGCCTGAATGTAATTAAAAATTCTTCTAGCTTTTTCCATTATGATAGATTGGCTTAATAGCATATTGCGGTCAATTTCGTCGTCAATCCATATAGACAGTCGTTTTTCCATTTCCTCTATGATATTATTTCTAGAACGGGTAATTCTAGTTGCAGAGCTTGACGTAGTTGTAGTTGCCGATGACAGTATTTTTTCTTAATTCTTCATGATGGTCCTTATTGTTGAAGTTGGCAAATTCAATGAAGCACTAATTAGAGTTTGACGTTCACCAGAATCTAATCTTCTTATCACTTCCATTTTAGTTTTGAGTGAAATGCTTTTTCTGGTTGCTTTCTTTTCTTTTTCATTATCACCCATAGTAAAAACTAAAGATCAAAATATTTGACACTGTAATATAGTATTAAATTAATACCTGAAAATTAATACCTACTTACAATAATGTCAACAAATGTTTCCAATAATAAAAATATGTCTGTACAATACCGCACCAAACAAGAAAAACAAGTACACTCTTTCGGATATGTATTGGAAACCTATCGCTGCATAATGTTTCGGGGAATCCCCGTATGCTGCGAGCGATTTCGTGGAAACCCCGGATTGAAATAAAAGAGCGCTAAACCGAAACAGTGCTAAATGAAACAGCGTTAAGCGGGGTCTTACTGTATAATATAATTACATTTTAAAAATAACTGTTTGTGATAATTTTATAACAAATATAAGTTTTTATTTAAAATGTAATCTCTGTCTCTGCCTCCCTCTCTCTCTCAACACAATTCAAAAAGAATTAAAATATTTTTCAAATAAAGAAATTATTTCTTATAAAATATTCAAATAAAATAAGTTATTTCATTGAAAGCAAAAAGTACAATAATCCTTTCATAATTTTTTTATAAAATGTAAATTAATTCTCGGTTAACGTCGATTCTCTAATTAACGTCAATAAACTTTATAAAATAATTCCTACTATTATTAATTATTTCTTGACAGAATGAAGGCAATCTCTATACCCCATTTTGGAAAAATGTTTCATCTTTTCATATGACATGTGACAATGCATGCCACGTGTAGTCGCACATTATCATGTTGAAATATGGTTATAAGGTTGAAATATGGCTCTGAAAGTAAGGAAGGACAACTGACTCCAACACTTCGAAGATATAGCTCTTGCTGTTTAAAGTACCGGCAATGCGTACTAGAATAGTCCGAGCTGATATCCAATACCGATCCATACGATAATACCCGGTGTAGGACCAGTGGGGCGGTGCATAACGCAGCTGTTCAGCATCTTCTCTCCACGGTGTCTCCAGACTCGAATGCGAACATCGTGATGTTGCAGACAGGGGTGTGACTCATCAGTAAAGACAATTTCATTCCATTCTGCCGTCCACATCCTTCTTTTATCGCACCATTGGTGGTGGAGACGTCTGTAGTTCTGCGTCAAAGGTCTACGAAGCAATGGACGTCTTGGGGACAGACCACTCTGCTGAAAATGGCGTCGAATAGTACGGGCAGTCACTGGATGATGCGTTACAGGCTTAATGTGCTGTGCTATGGTTCGTGATGTGGCTGAGCGATCCGATACATCCAACGATCACATATCCGCATTATAGTTGTTTGCTTTTTTTCCAACACGACTACCTATTTCCCTCAAAGATAATCCATAATCTTGGTAAACCACTATCCTTTCTCTGTCGAACTCTGTTACTTGATCAAAAAATGATCGCTGTTTTCTACAAGGCATAATTGATTTTTTTTTAAAAACACAAGAAAAACACAATTGCTGAACTTGAAATCGTCGAAATATGCAAGCCTTAAATAGAAATTTAAAGTGGCGCCACAGGCATGCGTGATGTGCGTCTGCGCTGAAATTCTCATCATTTGCATATTTCACCCCTGCTAATGCATATTGTAAATTTCATGTTATCTGTAGGCTTCCTTCAGGGTGTAGCATTTACGGATGCTAGCAGTGTAGTTTGCTGAGCTGAATTAGGCTTTCTGTGATCTTTGATGTTGTCAGAAAAAGATCTTGTTCTAACATGGTTTTAACAACATCGTCATCGATCAATAGACAGAAATTTCCGGTAAATCTAATATAAGGAAAGTAATATACTGAATTTAAATTAATTTCAGTTTTATAAATGAAATTCAAATTTAGAATTAATACAAATTATAACCTGTCACAAATTTCTCAAATGTTTCGCAAAGCATATAGCTTATTTCCTTAAATAGAGCATTTTATTATTATTTGTCAAACTTTCTACATTTTGAGTCCCCTAGACTTCTTCGATGTTCATAAATTCCTACAATAATTTCATGAAATTAATAAACATTTTAAAATTTAACATAAATTTTTTTAATAATTTAATTGCAGACATTGTTACCAGTCTACAATGCCGGTAGCAAACGAGTGTAAATTCGCCGGTAAAACATTAAATTAGCCCAGCGAATTCCCGTTGAATTCGCCGTGATGAAATTGTGACGTAGATATGTGATGTTTTTGTGCTGTTAAACCAATAAAAATTTACTTGCATCATATTGAACTCTTACATTACTTACATTTTGACTGATGGGTAATATCAGTTTTATGAAATTATGACTACATATTTATCAAAAAATTTGCTTTATTTATGTACAGATTTTTTAATTTATTTATTTTGAAAAATTATTTTGTGAAACATAGAATGTGTTATTTCTTGACATTTTTATATTTTGATACTTTTTAGAGCTGATGTGTCAAACTTAATTTTGCAGAGGGCCATATATTAAATTCAGAATATGTAAGCGGGCCAGATTCCAATAAAAAATGTACTGAATTATTGTAACATTTTATTTATTTAATTATATAGTATATAATATACGGTTGTTAAAAATCGTATCAGTTATAAAAGAGGGTAATCACTTTGAGCTCAAGGATACAGATACCTGACTTCTCTTGTTTTTGACAAGCTCATTGATATCAGGTACCATATTCGTTGAAGTTATATTAAGAATTGATTGGAGATGTTCAGTCGCAAGTCTTGTGTGAAGTTTGTTCTTATTTATTTTCATGATGGAATACATCTGCTCACATAAAAATAGATGCTACCAAACATGCACAGAATGCATGCAGCATGCTTTTTTAATTCCGAGTTTTTATCCTAACTCTTGAAATATTGTGTATAAAATGTAAAAGCGTTTATCTCTTTAAATTTTTCTTTCAAAATACTCTCCGATTGAAGATTTATCATCTCCATTCGCAAATGAATTGGTGTCTGTGAAGCTTCAAAACTGAATGGATTGCTGAAAATTGGGAATTCCATTTCATTCACTTTTTGGAAGTCTCTTCATTGCGATTGTTGAATTCAATGATCAAGTTTTGAAAAAGTGAAAATTATTGATACATTTTTTTTTTACTGAGCTAAATGATTTTAAATGAGGAAATGATTAAAAGTTTGATTTCTTACCTGATATTCTCACATGCTCAACATTGTTTCAAAATCTTGAATACATCAATACATTTGAGTGACTATCAGAATTTTACCCTGTAACTCTTTACGTTAAGA
Source organism: Latrodectus hesperus (assembly GCA_037975125.1). Classification (NCBI taxonomy): domain Eukaryota; kingdom Metazoa; phylum Arthropoda; class Arachnida; order Araneae; family Theridiidae; genus Latrodectus; species Latrodectus hesperus. The sequence continues at coordinate 1,654,909 of JAJQOW010000015.1, forward strand.
TCAGCCAAGTGCTTATTCATATCTACCAAAAAGGCACAATCAACCCACCAATCATTGTCATAATCAATTGGCTTGCCTTTTTCTAACATGAAAGCTTGAATATAATGCAAAAAAAAATGTTTTTAAAACTACTCCTCGACTGAACTAACGAGCTTCGGTGTAAAATAAAGGACAGCAGAAAACTTTTCGTCCAAATCTTGTAAAAACTGCCTGAATTGTTGGTGATTTAGTCCTCTGCTCTTTATAAAGTTCACTATTTTCATTATAGGTTGCATGACATGGTTCATTTTTAAATGCTTGGATGCCAATGATTTCTGATGAATTATACAATGAAATTCCACAAAACTCCCTAATGTTTTCTGTTTCAATGTAGTTACAATGCCCGAATGTTTTGCAGCCCATAGAGCGCTATCCGTATTTGTGCTGCTAAGTATATTCCAGTCGAGTTTATATTCTGCTATCAAATGTTGAGTTGAAGAATAAATATCATTTTTGCTCTTGTAGTACCTGTCAATGGAACGCACTTTAATAGTTCTTCAATTATTTCATAGTTACTGTTAATACCTCGTATAAAAACAGCAAGTTGAGCTGTATCAACAGTATGAATGCTCTCGTTAACAGCCAGTGAATATTTTGTAAATTCTTTAATTTTCTCCTTCAGTAGAAGAACCAAATTTTGGGATAAATAATTTATTCTTGAAGCAACAGTGTTTCTTGACAGCGAAATATTTTGAATTATTGTCTTTTGAAATAGAAATGAAACATTGGCAACTTTCAACATACAATCTTTAATAAAATCTCCATCAGTGAAAGGTTTTGTATCTCTCCGCAATTTCTAATGCAATAATAAAACTTGATTTCAGGGAATCTTCGCTTTCAATATTAACTTTAGTAAACATTGATTGTTGACTTTGAAGTTTAAATTTTAAAGACAATGTGTCCATTCTTATTTTTTCAACGTAAAAATAGAATTTTGATTTATGATTCCTATTTTAGTGTCTCTTCAAGTTACACTCCTTACAAACAGCAACTGTCTGATTGCAAATCAAACACAGTGGTTTACCTTTCGTATTACTCAAGGAAGGTTTTAGTCTAGACTCGAAGCGCGTCGAAGATTCTATTGTTCTCAACAAAAATAATAGGGTATTTCCCCTTGTTGCTAAGAGATGACGTAACTGTTTATCTCTCTCACTTGTGTAGACACGCGCACGCCCTTGAAATTACTTATAAATGTAGTGCGCGCATTTTAAAACTGCCATGTAGGAATCGAGTGAAGTCTAAATGCTCTAAAAAACATTATTCTTCTTTCTGGAACACATAGCGATTGCGGGTGTTATTGATATGGCCCGCATCTTTGACATGACTGGACTGCTTTAGAGAATATTGAAAATTATCATTGTCCAACAAAACCAGTGTATATTTCATTAACATTTCATATAATAAATTTAATCAAAATCCTTGAATTACATCATTGCTTTGAATATAATTTAATTATATTTTGAAACTAAATATTTGCGATAATGTTTTATAACAACTATAAGTTTTTAAATAAAATACAAACAAACTATTAACTCAATTCGAAAGTTGTATTAAAATAATTTTCATATGAATTATTTTATGGAAAACAAATATATAATACTGTATTAATGAATTTCTAAAAATTTAAAATAATTCTGCAATAACAATTAATTTTCTTTATATATATATGTGTGTGTGTGTGTTAATAATTAAAATGCACACAATGTATGCATGAAATATTAAAAAATATTATTCTAATTACTCCCAAAAAATTTTTTTTAATTTTAAAGCATACGAGTGAAATTATTTTAATGAAAAATTATAATACCTAAACAACCTCAGGAACATAAAATGAGTAGCAAAACTACTTTTTTCAGCTATGTATTTAAAACACAAGAATCAGTTTTTTCATAATAAAGCAATAACATTAAATAATATATATTTAAATATAAAATCTGTGAATTTTCAAACGTGAATATGTGAAAATAATGAATTAATATTTAATAAAAAAATATTAAGATATATTTCTCATGGCTGTTAGATAAATATTGACACTACCATTTTTCTGTAGTTATAAATTCATGCTGAGGAAGGATGAAAAAATATTTCATCAACATTAATTTTTGAAGTTTTATTCCAAATTTGTCATTACCACAAAATTGCTTTCTTTTCTTGGAAAACTCTTTCTATTATCATAATTAGTAGTAAGAATCATAAAATAAATGGATTTTTATTTATTTTAATCTGATTATGAAAAAAAAATTCTAAATCATCTGAAAAAAATTTCATTTTCAAGAGCTTTAAAAATTTTCGGGAATTCTTAAAATTGACAAAGTAATAAATCAGGTCTATTCCTGGAAGTAAAGTTGGTTTTTTTCTCTTTTTTACCACACCAGATACAACCTCTAGTTGTTTCGAGAAGCGTAAGATTGATTTTCGTTGTCTGCAACTTTAACTTTTTACGCTTTCGGTCAATATCTTTCTCTAGTGGTTAACGCCTCTGACTTCGGCATCGAAGTTGTTGTCCATGCTGAAATGGCCAACGGCCACTATCATTTTTCTCTCGTAAATTAAATCCTGTTGAAACAAATACCATAGTTATGACACAGAATTATTAGCAATATATTCGGCTTTAAAGTATTTCAGGTATAATTTTGAAGGATGACAATTTACCATTTCTACTGATCATAAACCTTTAACCGATGCCTTCAAAAAATTCTGAATCCATTTCTCCCAGACAACTCTACTTCATTCCTCAATTCAGCATCTGGATATCCTGGAGCTGACACCTTATCATGAATCAACATCATAGATTCTCAGTAATTGCTCGAGCTCAAAACAGTGATGAGGCGACTGATGTCAACTTCTAAATCTTCTTTAAAGTTACAACTCTTGAAATTTACACCAACGATCGAATTTTCCTGTGATACAAGTGGTGACAAAGTGCGCCGCTACATTACTGTAAGCTTTCGTCATAAAATCTTTGACATCCTACATGGATTGTCACATCCTGAAACTCGTGCGATAAAAAATTAATCTCAGACTTTTACGAATGGGACTCCATTGGCAAAGATATCACTGAATAGATTCGTGCGAGCCTACAAGGTAAAAAATCTAAAATTTTAACGCATGTACTTCCCCACTTCAGCATTTCGTTCCACTATGGCTGCACTTCGACGTTGAGCTGATGGCGAATGAGCGCTCTTGCCGATAGTCAACAATTCGCTGCTTCGAATCCCACCCCTAGTATGCATGTTTGTAGTGGTTCGGAATTCATTTTAAACCGTATGTCCCGGTGTACTTAGCCCTCGTGTGCAAAAAATGACCATTAAGTGACTCCCCCCCCCAAAGAAACGCTTTGTCTACATGCATTTGATCGTTTCACACGGTAACCTGAAACCATCTCAATCAAAGACATTTCTGAAGAAAATGTGCTTCGAGCTCTTCTAGACCAATGGATTGCTCGTTTTGGACTTTCATCGATTATCGCCACTGATCAAGGACCTCAGTTCCAATTACAGCTATTTTCATCCCTTGTTTCCTTTCTAGGAATAAAACAAACCAGAACATCACCGTACCAGTCTGAAAGCAATGGTCTAATTGAACGTTTCTGCCGATCACTGAAACAAGTACTTAAGTATGACCAGAAGCATAAATGGACTGAAGCCCTACCATACATCCTTCTTGGACTACTACGGTCAGCATTTCGATCTCCAGGGCAACAGTTCTTATTTGGTCTATGATACTATTCTATGGCTTCCCGCAGAATTTTTCACAACTTCTAAAGTTCCCATAATTGAAGCAACTGAGTTTCTACATCAATTTCTGGGTGTCATGCAGTTCATCGTCATCACATCAACATCTACCGGTGTTCAACCTTCAGTGTTAGTTCATCTATCACTTGAGATGTGCTCCCATGTCTTTGTACGACACGATGGTGTAAAGAAAGCTTTACAACAGCCCATTCAAGGTGTTTGACTGTACTCCAAGCACTTTACTCAGCTCTTTAGAGACCGACACGAAGTCAATGGACTGGACTGGGTCAAGCCAGCTTCTTTTGTCAGATGACATAACACCGATTGCTCCTTCAACTGTTCCAACATCCACTCCTCTGCAAAGACTAACTCGAACGTTATCAGATAACGTTCTTGGACAACACGTTCAGGTCATGGTATCAGATTCAACCCATTGTACTTCTAATTTCTCATGCCTCTAGTACTTGGTGGGTTTGTTTGTTTGTCGCTCAACGGTCATTTTTTGCACACGAGGGCTAATTAGACCGGGACTTACGGTTTAAAGTGGATTCCGAACCACTACAAACATCCATGCCCAAGGTTGGGATTCGAACCCACGAACTGTTGAACCGAAGGCAAGAGCGCTAACCATTCGGCTGCCAGCTCGGCTAGTACTTGGTGGGATTACTGTGGGGAACTCCCATTACTTTTCACAGATGGCAGCACCTACTCGCGAATTCGAACTTTTTCCAGACTGAATTTAAACCGGCAGTAAGGAAGAGATACTAGTAGGACTTTCACTAGCGTGCACGTTGCATTCTAATGTAATCATGATAATTTTATTTCTATAATATTCGTTAATAAAGTAATTTATTATAAATTTATGCTGCATAATTTGTCAGTGATCTAAGTATATAGAAACCGTTTACATTTTAATATTTGGTAACCACATACACAAAAACAGGGATACTATATAAATTACTTTTCTCTAATAAAATCGAATAAGATGTTTTTATGATTAATCTTTGATTTTAGTTATCAATTCCGTTTATAGTTTCATTGAAATAGTTTATCAACAAATTATTTTCATAGTTTAAACCAAACTTAAATAACAAAATCTATCATAAATGCAAAGTTTATTTTTTGAAGCATTTATAATAAATCTAGTTTTTACCAGAGAAGTCCACATATATATAAATGTCTCTCCCTTCCAATAATTTTAGAACAATTTTACTCTGTTCCTTCAAAGCAAAGAGATTACAAGTATCAAAAGATTTCAAATAATATTATATTTATCCTAATTTATCTATTGTTTAATTTGCATGCAATTGATTGTATTGGTAATGCTTGTATATATTGTTTAACATAGTAAATTAAATTGAAGGTTCAATTTGTGTTCCTATTGCTAGCTTACAAATTAACATGCTGCTCCCTTTAATATCAATACACAGCAATTAATCTATTACATAATAAAAATTTTAGGTACTTATTTATGAATAATTAAACAAATGTTATTAAATATACTTTAAAATCCATTTAATTATCAAAAACAATGAATTAATTTCATTGAACTAAAAAAATTTAGATAAAATTGTACAAAAAATATAATGTTTATATTATTTTGATAAGTATAACATTGTAAACAGCTTCATAAAATAAAAGAATTCAAATTTATACTATCTGAACTTTCCTGTCTAAAATAAGAAGTATCCCCTTAAGAGAATAATTTCAGATTCATCTTTCGAAAAAATAAATTTCAAGGTTTGACTTGAGATTTAAGAAAATGAAAGAGTTAAATTTCACTCCTTCTAAGTAGAATACAATTAGGGCTGTGGTAGCCTCGTGGTTAAGGTATCAGCCTTCCATCCGGAAGGGCGGGGCTCGATTCCCAATGCCGCCAAAGAGACCCACCGAGTACATGCGATATACGTGCTCATTAAATCTGTGGAATCGAAAGTCCTGTGGTCGGTCACTGAGCAATTACCATGGGTGCAATGGTGTAATGAAAATTTCCTCCCCCTTCATATCAATGTCAAAATTGAGGGAGTGGATCCTCTGGTGGTGTCATCTATCAGAGAATTTAAAAAAGAGCAAAGACGTACTTACACCTTCGTGGTGCTCTGATTAAAAAACGAAAGACGCTGCCTATTAACTTAAATTCGTGTAGCCAAGGCAAAGCGAGCTTGGCTTGTTCCCAAGTGTCATAAGTAACAATAAGAGAATACAATTTTTTCCCCTTCTTATGTAAAAAGAGTGCGTAAACAGTGGAGAACATTGCCACAGAGATATTTTAAGTTAACAATGTAAACAGAAAAATGATTATTTTAATATTCAGAAACAGATTATTTTAATGATTTCAGTAAACAGATTATTTTGATATTCATGATTCCACATGTGACTCCAAGGTAGATTATATTTCCTTTTCTCAGTTTCTGTCTATGGAGCATTTCTTTTCGAGCTAATTATGTTCGTTTACATTAGGAAAGCATACATACCAAGTTTAGGCAATTATTTTTCAATTGGATTTTTTTTCACTTAAATTTATTGCATAATTTAACCATAGTAAAATGTTGACTATTACTTAATGTTTCCAATTTTTACAGAGAATTTGGAGATGTGCAAACCTGGATGCTTTTATTCTGCTCTTCAATATCGAAAAAGAAATGATATCCGATGAATTTGACAACCATGACAGAATCAGTCAGCTAATAGTAATCTGTCCTCTCGTTTACCAGCTACCGGAAGAAAAGTGATACCATTTCCGCAGATTAAAAGGGGTGTTAGGTATTTAAGGTGTACTAAAGAATTAGATCAATCGGAGAGCTGCATTTTTTTTTATTTAAGAATATTCCTACCTACAACTCAACTGACTCAGAACAAATTTAAATTATTTGCGCTCTATAAAATCTGTTCTACCATATATCTTATTTTAAAATCACATAGTACAGCGTTGTATCTAAATATCAGATTGAAATTTTAATCATTGTCTCAGAGGAAAATCCTCAGATGATTCAGAACAAATTAACAGAAAGCTTCATTATTTCAAATAGAACAAAGATTTTGGTGTGAACTAACCATAAGATTAAATACGAAGGTTCCTGACAAAAACGTATAGAAAAATGAATTACAATAAATTATCAAATTTTATTCTATTTGAATTGCATTTCACACACACATAATAACTAACAATACTAAATGATCTTGTTCATATATATTGTGTATATAATTTTCTCTTAGTTACTTTTTTCTTGTTCCGCAAAACCTATTCTAATAAATATAAAATAAATTCCTAGAATAAGTTTGAAATCTTTAACGAAATCATTTTTCAGTTATTAAGTTGTGAATATGTTGTTTGTGACTTAATCTAGAAATCCATCGGTTAATTTAGTTTAGTATGTTCAAAATGCCTTTAAATTATGGCGAATTTTTATTAATAAAGTTAGTAAATTTGGCTATATAACCTTTTAGAATAGCTTAAGAATTTGCTATTTTATGAATGCTTATTTGCTCCAAAAATATAATGAGGCATTCTAAAGTTCAATTCTGTCGCGTATTTATTTTTAAGTATTTGTGTTTTTAGCTACAAATTTACGAAATCGATCAAATAATTTTTTATTTGAAAATAATTTTGTATTGAAAATAAATCAATCAGCAAAAATTTAATCAGAAAATACTCAATCAAAAATAATGATTGTTCAATAATTCAGGAAGGTACAAATTGACAAAAAATAAATAACTGAAAATTTTATATTATGTAATATAAATGTCATCTAATTTCCTCTTTACTATTATTACCTATAATTTTAGAAAATTTATTGTGATAAAAAAAGGTAGAATGATAACATTTTTACAATTCTACTGACATAGGTCCACATTTTTATCATTTCGTTATTACAGATAGACAAAGAAAAGTTCAGTATTTAATTGATTTTATAAATATGCTGCGGAATTATTAACTTTCAAATATTAAGATTTTTATCTAGAAAATTCTAATGTGTATGAAATAAAATTTTACTTAAATATCTATATAATCATTTGTGAATGAACTTACTTTGAGACATTATGTTCATATCATACCAGAATTTAAAAAGCATAAGTATTTTAATTTTTGAATTAAATTTTTCTATATTTTCCAAAGTAAAATATAATATATGATTCTTTGTGTATGGGTATATAAAATTATAAAAATCTTATATGAATATTATATTTTCAATAGATTGTCTAAAGCTTGAAAATTAAATTTCTTTAAATATAATTATTTGGTTTAAGATTTTTCATTATTTGTTATCAATAAGCTTTATGGAGTGATTATAAAAGGAAGAAATGTCAAAACGTAAATTATTTTAAGTATATTTGATGTAAATTTTTTCCTAATTAACTTAAAATTGAAAAATTTTAAATTAGTTACGTTTTATTAAAAAATGATTTATTTTGTCAAATGAGAAAAATTCTTTTTCTGTTATTATTTTATTAAATTATGTTACTTAAAATTATTAATAGAATTATGAAACATAATCAAATACAATTAATTGGTAAACATAGTATTAACGAAGGAATGATAACTATAGTCAAAAGTTTCAATTAATAACATGCTACTGCTCTAGAGATATATTACTCCTATTTTAATTTTACCAGATAAATTGAAAAAAATTATTCCATTATTCCAAATGATAATGCGATCGCTTCGCTACTATACTTCGACAGTGGAGTAGTGAAGATTATTTAGTATAAATTTCAACAATTAGTTTATTTAACCTAAAATAATTCATAAAAACTTCATTCAAAATAGAAAACTGATATTCTCTATTCGTATAAATCGGCCGACGTCTTAAATTTATCCGATAATTAATTTCTTGTAAAATAGCCAAAGAAATCCATGCTTCCATTCTCAACTATAGATAAATGTCAACACGCAAACACTTGTTGAAAAGTCGCAACGACAAAAACAGCACGTGCTTGCTGATCAGGAAGTGCAAAATATAAAAGTGATAATCGATCGCTGCGGCACCTAACGGTCTAGAAAGGAACTTCAAACGACTTTCGCATTGATAGGGTGGAATATAAGTCCTGATCACGTTAAGAAAAAAGCAACTTAATATTAAAAAAAAACTCAATAAAAATGTTACTGTTATATGATTGAACAAATATAAATAATTAAATATTTTTTTAATATGAATGTTGCTGTGGACACTCTCAATAAAATATTGCATAAATTATAAAACAAAATATTAATATAATTTATTTTTTAATTAAAATTATGATATTAATGTAACTTACCTTTTAAATAAAAAAAACTTGTTGATTAAAATGTCATCATAATTGAAATTATTCATTATATTATTTATGAAAAAGAACACAACTTCAGTCATAGAAAATCTAATTTTATTTTATCACATATTCATATTTACAAAAAAGAAAAATATAAAAATATATATTAACAATAAAAATATATATTGCACGAAATCTCAACAACAGCATTGACTAGATTTTAAAACCATTATAAAATGGAAGGTAACATTTTCTGTTAAATTATTTCAAGTATGGTGCAAACCATTCATAATTAACAATCTTTAAAGTTCCACAAAGTTGAAAGTTTTTGTCATTACCATATTCAGTGCGTTATTTTTTTAAAATATGTTGAAAAAAAATATCAATATTTTAGCATACTTATGCAATTTTCCAACGTACTCGATTTCTAGGAAGTTGGCACTTGAATGATAAGCGGTTGATTTACTTTTTCTATTACCCGAAGTGTGAAGGAGTTTAAGCTATTTTATTACCCATTTTAAACTTTAACCAAGGCTCAAGAAACAGTAAGACTGCTCTTAAGAGTAGAAAATCATGGGGGTTTCTCTACTGAACTTCTGCTTTCTCTCTCACTGGGTTGTTTGAGTTCAATGGTTTGCAAACATTTCACCGTTAATATGTAACGTTCAAAATTTTTTCGTTGGTTTGGTGTAGGAGTGGAGAGAAGAATGCCAGCTCAAGTGTCAACCTTATCACCTGATTGGGATTGAAAATTATAAGGCGTGAAATACTGGGCGAGTATTTTGAATCCGTTAACATTAGATATAGTTCGAGGCTCGTCTAATCTGCTGTATATGGATGATGCACACTTATTAAGTCATTGGTAAAAAGTAGACTGGATTTTTGACATATGAATATAGCCTACAATCTATGAAAAATGCTTGCTTCGTTTCGTTAATTTTCAAAAAGCAAAGCACAAACACAGACAAAAAAATTCAATTTTTTTATAACATTCAATGGTAGTTGATGAGTTACAAACCAAGGTCAAAATGTGGGTTTCAATCAAATAAATCCTTATCACACCATATAGTGAATATAATTTTCAGCATATTACTCATGCTATTCGACACAATCCAGTATGTCCAGAATATTTTTCTTCTTACGAAGATATCAGTTTTCCAAAGTTAGCTGAAATTTAATTGCTAATTTTGCTTTTCACTCACAATGAATTGTCTTATTCACAAAAAGCCATTGGGTACAAAACCTAACCTGGTCTTAATGTTTTTTTCGAAGTTCTGAATTGGCGTTAAGATATTCTGAAAATCTCATTAATTGAAACTTCACGCTACATATCTCAATGTTCAATAACTAGTTACTAATACAGTCATTTTCTGTTTGTTTAATGTTCAAATATTCCTGCAATCATCAAATTTATCAGGAAATAAAAATTCGAAATTTGTCATTATGAAAGACAATAACAAATTCTTTTATTTCTATAGTTTTTATTAATAATGCATCATCAATCAGTAGTTTCTTTTTTAAATGAAATACAGAAAAATTTACCAAAACTTGTATCAAATGATTAATACAGTTATTGATTTTGTTCAAAATCATTGCAAAACAAATTAAAAAACAGTAGTCATAAGAATTTTTAACTTCAATTTTAAATTAAAAAATATAAATACTTTTTAATTTGTATGAACTTATTACTACTGTGTTAATATTCTTTTATCATTATTCACAAAATATTCACTTAATGACATTTGAAACAAGAAATAAACATTTAATTTTATGTTTTGATTGTCTTTTCATTATATGTTGAGATTAGAATTTCAAAACAAATATGCACAAGATATTTTGAAAATATCTCTCGGTCTCAACAACTTAGATAATTTTCAAAATAACAAAATAATTTTCTAGAAATATAATTAAAGAAAATATCATATGTTTAAAAAATATTTTTGATAAAAAAAAAGAATTTAGTAATAAATAAAAGTTTAGTTAGATAAAATTTTCTTTCAAATATAATTACAGCACTTCATTTTAATTTGTAAAAGATAGTTTTCATTGTAAAATTTTTATATATTTAAAACAAGACTTCTTTGCTAAAAGTGAAAAAATTTCATCCAAATAAAATATAAGTTAATGGAATTTAAAATTTCCCATTTATAAAATTTGTATATCAAAGCATATGAATATTAAAATATTAAATAACATATCAAAAAAATCAAAATTCATAATTTAATTATGAGAAAGAAAGAAAGAATTATTTTCACAAGAAAATGCTTCTGTATCTTCTGTTTGATCCAAATCTGGAGAATTAAAAGATAATTTCATGTCTGATATTTTTTTAATGTTTATCGAAACTTCTGAATCTGATTTCACTCCAAGTTGGGAAAAATTCAAATGTAATTTTCCAGTAAGTTTTTTATCCTAAAAATATAAATACACAACTTAGTTGAGGTAAGGAAAAAATCTAAATTGCAAAATTAGATATTTGCTTATAATAACTTCATTTGTATACAACTAAAATCATAATAAAGATTGGATTAATAACAGAATTTTGATATAAACAGAATTGTGAAAAACTTTGATTGTAAAACAGGTTCAGTAAAGAAATTGTATATATGTATATAAGGTATCAAAAACATTTCCCCAGAAATTTTACTTGTATACATTGTAAAATTTTAGTTAATCAGATGTCTAAGTAATTCCTAAACAAATTTTTTAATTTATCAAGTCCTTTTCTTCATAAGTTATTATAAAGACCTTTTCTTTTTGATAATATATACATACATACATATAAATTGACCTTTTATAAAAATTTTTTAAACTAAATTCAATCCCAGCAAACAAAAGATATAGGGTATCCACCAACTTATTATTGGAAGATTGTCTTGACCAATAATGATCACCTGCTATTTTACCTCATTGGCTCCATCAGTAGAATCTCTACAGGCACTGATCTGAGCCAGCAGTGGCTGTTTTTATCAACGTTTCAGCAAACACAAATTGCTGGCAAAATGAGGGCCTGCTGCTGGCCAAGTCAGGTTTTCTGTCGGCCATGGCAAGCTGTTTATGGTTTTTTTGGCTGCAGCTATTATGGCCAGAGGTGAGTGCTGGTTAAAATAAAGTAATCCAGAGCTGGTGATAAGTAGTAGGAAAAAGATTGTGACCATTTATGGTTATGAAGTTGTTAACCAGTAAAATGTAAACAATAATTTTTTATTACTATTTTTTGAAATTTATTGGAAAAAAACTATTTTCCTACAAAAAGTTTTTACTATGATGTTAATAAATTTATTACAGAAATTTACAGATAAATTTTTACTTTTTAACCATAAAAGCTATTTTTCAGCAAAAGATATATTTTTACTATTTATCCTTCATACTAAAACAGTATGACATCAAAAACGGCAAATGTAGGATATATGGCAGAGAAATGGAGAGAGTGTGAAAGAAGTAACCTATCTTGTACCTCAGGATATGAACTGTTTTTGGTAAACTTAACTATGATAATCTCCTTTTCCATCAGCCATTGTGGACAACTTTGAGAAAAGTATGAGCAGTCACCTTTATGGTTGTTGCACTACTCCTTTGTTGAGCAGGTCGAATCAGTCTGCCACTGCAAGCGTTCTTCTAATGTCCAAAATGTTGGCACTGGAAGTATCTCAAGGGTTTAGGGATATAAGGCTGAATGACTAAGTTTAAACATGCAACTTAATTATTGTCCAGAAGGTCTGGAGACATTAAAGTCAAAATGAGATGTTAAGTATTAACAGCTCATCTCTCCTGACTGTAATGCATCTCACTTGACAGAGCTTTTGATTCATAAAGTTTTCTAAAATTTCATCTGTCAGTGTGTTCAACAAATCCCCAGTGAAGATCACACTTTGACAAAAGTCGACACATTACCTTATGCATAATTCATAACCCAAAGTTAGCCATCATGAGCATATTTGCCTGAATCGCTAGCTAAATGTTAGTTTTTACTTCAATAAGTAAGTCATTCGAGTGCACTTTTTGTGAATTTCCTTTACTTCCTGAACTTTTACGAAAAGTGACAGCAATTTAAATTTTCTTTATAATAAGATATCTAGCTTCCAAAACATTTCTTAATTTCTCCCATAAGGGAAATGTAAATTTTATGTTTTATCAAAAAAATGTAAAATTTCAGGACCCAATTACACCCCCACCATTAAGGCCAACACAGTGATACATCCCTTACAATAGTCTACATCCTCAACAAATCATCCAGTAGATGTATCGATCGATTGATGCATAAAGCCAATTGAAGGGCTGAGGACTACAACACACCTCCTATTTACCTGAAGCAGAGGCCAAAGTAATGTGTTGGTCTCAGCCGGCATTAATTACCTGGAGCCTCCTTTCCACGGACACTGGTCTCCAAGCACTGCAAACACGTGGGTGATTTAGTACCTAAAAGAAACAAGGCTGGGATAGCTACTCAAGGGCAGCCCTCAATCTCATAAGAAGCGACTACAATGGAGGAGAAATGGAAAAAATTCAGAACAGGAGAAAAGAAAAGAAAAAAAAGAGAACAGATCACTGAGGTACTTTAGGATTGTAACACCTGTGCTTACTTAAATAAAGTAAACACCTTGAAATAGACAAGAGTGTTCAAATTAATGCTAGTTTTAAGCATTACATGCAATTTGATCAGAGAAAATTCATTTTATATATTTAAAACATTGCAACAATGTTAATAGATAAAAATCTTGCATGTTTAAAATTTAATAAAAATTGAATATAATTTTTTTTTTCCAAAAGAATTATATCTTTCTGATCATTTAAAAATGTTATAATACATTAATCAAAAGTTAATTTTAGTTCTATGCTACTAAAAATGACACGAATCGATTTGATTTTTTCTTAAACAATTACATAGCTCTTAAAATATTTTATATTAAATACTTACTTTTATTCTTTGCAAACCTAAAATACGTTTCTTTAGAATCTCATTTTTGATAGGTACATCATTATTTCCTACTTTCAAATCCAAATTCTTTAAATGAACACCAGCAATGGGTAAGACTTCAATTTCTGGCTATTCAAAATAGCATAGAATTAAACAAAAATGAAGAGTAAATTTTAACACAATATTTATAATTTAAAAACTATAATCCTATTTAATTCAAGAGATTTATTTTGATTAATTACAGCTTGAAACAAAATTATTCATCAATGAGTAAAAAAAATGATTGATATCAATTCATTTGATTCTAGTGACAAATATTTAAGCATTAAAATGAGAGTTTTACAATTATAAACTAAAAAATAGAGGTTTCATGATCAACACTAATTCTAATTATTTGTTAAATAATATCTGATATATTTCACTTTTTATTATGTAAAGTCACAAAACAAAGTAGTTTTTTTTTTCCTTATGATAGATGTAATTTTTCAGTTCACATGAATTCAATTAAAAAATATATATTCTAAAATACGTCATTTAAATGAAAATAATATATACTACGTAAATACTTCATAATTAAAATATGAAATCAAATAGTACTACTTTCTGTAGGATCAATTTTAATTAATTTTTTTAACAGCTTTCTTAGTTTTTAAGGTTTGATGAAATCTTTTGAGTCTTCATTATCAAATACATATTTTTATATACTATCAAAGGAGGAAAACATTAATTTTAATTTTTCATTTTAATATCTGGATGCAAAGACACATTGTCCATATAAGGAAAACTAAGACCTTGAATGGGTCTGCCCATGGGCGTATATTATCTGGGCAGCCAAATTATTGAGTGCCAAGTTTGCGGTAATATACTGTATTACCATTATTACATTTGCTGTAAAACGAGAAAATGCATTAGTTTTAATATAAATTCCTATCATATGTCTTTATTATTATTTATTTAATTATGAATTAACTACAATAAATAAGCAAATTGATTATTTTTGTTGATAATAATTTTAGAATTTTATTATATAATATCAAAAACATGCTTACCACATTGAATATTAAATTCACTTCTAAGTCTTTTAAGAGTCCAACCAAGCTGTTTTTCGAAATATCTAATGATATTGTAACATCTACACCATTGATAAAAACATCCATGAGAGGACATATTTCAAGAATAATACTTGAAGATACATGAGTTAAGTCAAATTGCATTGGAGTATAATAAGCTAAAATAAATGCAAAAGTAAGGGAAAATTATAACAAATCGTTGAAACAATAACACATACAATAAAAATATTGGAACCAACATTTAACTTTTTAAGAATACCTTTTTAAATATATTTTAAAAATCAAATAGCTTAATTTTGATTTTATATGTAGGGATTTATATTAAAAACAATTTAAATTAGAATAAGAAACTTAAAAAGAAATAACAGAATTTCAGCTTTTTTACACTTAAAATTTAAATCAATAGCATGCTAAAATTTGATTATGTACACATATATTTTTTAAAACTATTTTCAACATTAAGACACTTACATACTTTACAATTTGATCTGATTCTGAACAGCTATTTTAACAATTAGCATAAGCAATCTTCTGTACCATAAACAATTACGCATTTACATCAGATTATTTTAGTTTCACAATTTATTTTGAAATAATCTGTAAAATTTAAATAATTTTCAATTGTAAAAATTTATAGTTCAAAAACGACATAGAAGCAATATAAAAAAATTTAAGTGAAAAAGCTTTTGTAACAGTTTATAATATATTTTTTCATTAATCTTTGAATTTCCATTTTAAAAGCATTAAATATTGCTTAAAGATACCATTTATGGTTAAACTCCTTCTTTAAGAACACTTTTTTTAATTGATTAGGTCTGCCTTTTAAACTAAGCCTTTTTGAGCAAAATATTAGTGCAGAGTTACAAATTAAATTTAATTAAATATTTGATTGCTTTAGAAATTTTTAAAACAATTATTATACTAATGTGTATATCAAGAGAAATACAGAAAAAACATCATAAACTAAATGAATTAATTATTTAATTTCTATAAATACATATTTCAATATTTATGTCTAACAAACATTCAAATCTATTCGATACACCAATTTTAAATAAGATTAAAGTTTAATATATAATTAGTCATTCACACTTAACTACCCACTTGGTACTTGACACAAAAATAAGTTATAAACTTACTCAATAGATGTATTGATTTTATACACTGGAGTGCAAAACTTAAGCAACAAAATTTAAGTAAATAGCCATAAAATTGCAGAAATGAGTTTTCTGTAATCAATACAATGAACACACAATTCATGCATATGCAAATGTCATGCACATGAATTGTGTTTTCTTATACTAATTGAAGGACAAAATTCATAAGTATGAAAATGCTGAGAACAAAATCTCACAGATCATGTGAGCAACCGTCCGTGTGCATAGCTAAAGACTACAACAAACGGAAGGAAGAGTGTATTCATTTTGTGCAGCTATGCCTTTGTCGTCATTTAAGCACAAAATGCTGTCTCGCATTACTAAATTTCATGACTTACAGATGGTTTTTCATGGAGTTATGACAAAAAAAAAAACACTTGTTGCTTAAATTTTGTATATCAAATGATTTCCTATCAAGCATACATTCATAATACATAATACATCAACCTGACATACATAATACTTCAATAATGCATAATACATCAACCTGAAATGACATTAATAAATACATCAGCATCTATTCATCAAATTCACATCAAAAGTAAAAGAGTATTTTTTGTTATAAATTTTATATTTTCTGTTTAATTTATAATAGCATCCATTATTTTAACCAAGACCTTTAATTATATTTGATTCTGTCACTATTTTATTTCTGAAATGACTTAGTAGTAAGCCTCTAACATTTACTTTGAAAAGTTCTAACAAAAAAAAAAAATGTACTTTAAGAGCTAACAGTAATTTTTTATGGTATAAGAACTCATATTTAAAATGTTATGAAATGTAAAGATTTTAGAAAGGGTAAGATGATTTTTATTTTTTTGATGTAATACAACAGTAAAATTAGTGGGTATAAAAATTAATGCAGTTAGTTTTCTTATAAAAGGCATAAGAGTTTATTAAAAACAATTTAAATGACCAAATGTACTGATATTTAATTTACAATACTTGCATTATTAAAGTGATGTAAGTAACATAAAAATCTAATTTTAATAGAAAACTTTTAAATTTTTTAACATTTTAATCATGAACTGAATGAAATGTGTCTTAAAACCAGGTAATTAAGTGTTTGGTTTTATTTTCCTAGAAATTCACCAAAAATAAAAGCTTATTTAATTCTTTAAGTTGCAAATACGGCTTAAACATCAAATCTCTATTGTATCTATTGTTACAAAAAACAATAAGTTAAACAGTTCAGCTTTAAATTTTAGTATTTATATTATACCGGTAACCTAAAAATTAAGACAAACAGAAAATTTCAATCATAACATGAATATTGCTAATCAGTCCATATTAATTTAGATTTTTTGCTGTTTAGTTTTCTATTTTTATTAACATAATCTTTTAAATTATTATACTGATGGTGTAACTTTCATATGTAAAACTGCAAAACTGAATATGATATCCATTACTCAATGATCTTATAAAATTTAAATAAAATAATAAAATAAAAAGCAAAATTTCAACAAACTTGCAGAAAATGGACACAAAACTATTTTCTGAAAGAATTTATCAAATGTTTTCATTTTATCTTGAATATATTTTATTAGAATGCACACACCATAGATGAAATAGTAATTTCACTAAAGATTCCTAAGGTAAAACTTTTTAATACACCCGATCATTATCATAATATGATAAGATTTTACTTAAATTTAAACAAGTTATAAGGCACAGAAATATATGATAGTATTTAAAACATATATCACAATGTTATTAAAAGCACAAAATAAGGTCCTAAGAAAAATTTATTTTTCAAACATAATTAATATTAACATATTAATATAATAATTAATATATTAATAATTATTTTTTATATACACATACCTTTTATGTCTTTCAAACATCCATTTTTATCAACATTATGATCTGGTTCAATTTCATCACAAAGTTTTCTAAAACCAGATAGGCTGGATTTTATAACTGGAAATTGAACACCATTAATGGTGGGATCTCCTTCAAAATCTGAAAGTAAGAAAAAAACTTTCTCAGCAATTTCAAATTATTAAAATCTCTATTCATTTCACAAATTTTACATTTTTACAAAAATATAAGTAATGTAAATATTTGTGATCTTCTGTTAAATTGCTTATTTCAATGAGTTATTATCATTTAGCTTGTGAAACTGTTGCTTAAACAGTTGTTATTCTGTGAAGATAGGGAATTCAAGAGCTGAAAAATAAGCCTGTAACATCTAAGACAGCTTAACAATATTTGGTAATACTTTTGGAGACTGGGCAATATTTTTGGTGGCAACATTTTTGAAGTTATAAATCATTAGAGCCAATAGGAACTCAGTTACCATAGACTTACTATGGGAAAGTTTTGGAAATTATCAAAGAGTATAAATATCATTCTCAGTCAAACTGTAAGTGAGTTGAAATTGAAGCAATGAGTCATGCCTGAACCATCAACTCTGAAAGCTACTGTGTTTTATTTCTGTATCAAGAAAAATTATATAGATTATTATTAGCCTACATAAAAGCATCAAGCAGGCATAATTGTAGTCATTTGTGTAAATTATCACATACTTGTTGCCATAAGTAAATTGTAACAATATAAAAATATAGGAGCATTTAAAAATATTTAGTTAAAAAGACTGATATTGGTAAATAGAAACCATTAACAAGAATCATTAATGAACAGAAGTACAAATGAGTTATCATTAAAAAAATTATTTATTTTAAATTTACAGAGAAGGAACACTAATAAACAAGATTACCACTAATAAAAAATATACATATGAATTTAAATTATGCACAGAATCCAAGTATCTTTTGGAGATAAAATACTGCTATATTAAAACTTCAAATACAATAAATAATTTTCTATATAATCTATATAGTTTTAAGTCATTTATATTAATCACTAAAATTAAAAAAAAAATTAAAAAAACAAAACAAATTATAGTGAAATTTAAAATTGAATACTATCACTGAAATAAATCAGTTCACAAATTTAATAATTTGAAATGAATGAATAAAATCATGGATCTTTAAAAATACATTATTTTTATGAAACAATTAACTAAAAATAACATAATATTAAATAATTAGCATTATAAATAATATTAATTAATTGAAAAAAGTGCAACTTGCTTTTATTATTAATGTAAAAAGTTTATTTTAAATTAAAGCTAAAATCTTGTCAACAACACAATAATAATGCTTCGATTTAAAATAAAAAATAATTATATGGTATTTTGTTTAAACGAAATACAATATGTTTATCCAACTTGTTTCTAATCATTCATTAAAAATATGCATAAAATATTTGCTGAGTGCAAAATTACGTAACTAGGTAAACATACACTGTATTCTCCTAGCTCATATTGGTAGGAGAAAATATTAAAATCCCATTTAAAGAAAAACCTGAATACAAAATGTTAAAGTCAAGTGATTTATAAAATCAATCTCAAAAAAACAAGTGAAAAATTATTCAGTGAAAAAGAGTTTTTTTTTTTTAATAATATTTGGCAGCTCAACATAATATTAAATAACACATTTTATTACTCTATTTCAATAAAAGCTTAAAAGAATCATAGGAATTTCTGCAAATTAAAGCAATTAAACAAATGCTATCTTACCTCTCTGAACTTGTAACAGGACTTCTTGGATGCTTTTATTGTTGCATATATACTTTTTTAAATGTTTTACAAAGAAACTATTATGCTCAAAGTTGCTCTCATGAGATGAATACAGAAATGGTCTATAAGAAAAGACAAAATTTAAGAAACAGATAATTGATATGAAAAACATGCAAATAATGAAATAACAAGTAGTTACCAAATTTAAATATTACAAATCTAAGCAATCTTTAAAAATATTTTAAATACATGAAATTATGTATAGTAAATGTATAGTAAAAATACAAGTGAGAAAAAAATGTATAGAAAAAATACAAGTGAGAAAAAAATAAAAGAATCTTTTAAAACAAAATCATAAAATAGAAATACTTTAAATTATCCAATATTTTTGCTGAAAATGCATAATAAATTAGTAAGTTATGGTAGTACATATAAGAAATTGGCAAAAAAAAACTTAAAAAAAGTCAATGTAAACTAAGGGAAATATAGCACATATAGTAGTATAAAAACTGAAATAAAAAATAAAAATGTATATATTCTAAAGTATACAACTTCACTTCAAGAAATGAATATTTCAAAACAAAAGCAAATAATAAAAATTATACATTTAATATATTTTTTATAAATTTATACTACTTAAATGAATAAAAAACTCCACACTAGAATTTTGTTTTTTAAAATATATTATTTTGCAAAAAAATACATAAAAAATTATATTTATAAACTTTTGTAGAATATATTCTGATTAATAAAATAGAAATAACATTTTTCAAACAATAATTTATTCTGATAAATTTATTCAATAAACATACAAATTTAAAGGTGAAAAAATGGCAGAAATTTTTGTTCATTAAATGTTTTTTTACATTACATTTTTCAAATTTAATTGAATTAAGAACACATTAAAACCATTCTTTACTACATTACTAGTTGGTTTTCCCTTAATGCACAAAAAAAACAATTACACTATACTCACGTAGAATAACCATAAAGGGTATTGTTTCTCATTTTAGCTTTAAATATTTCTCCAGGTGGAGTCAAAGCGTTTGATTCTTCACTAGAATGACATTTTTAAAACAAATAAAAACATTTTCATCAAAATAAATATTTTATAAGCTAATTATATACTAGAAAACTCAATATATTAGACAACATATTATTACTAAATTAAGTTTTCAAATTCTAATGACTTAGGTGGCAGAGATTTATTTCACAGTATACTATGCTTTCTCCATTGAAAAAATAGTATTTCACATAATAAATGATCAACAAATTTTACTTATTATTTAAGTAAAGCATAAAGGTATTATTAATGAGTTAATTAGCCATTTGGTCTATACCTATATATAGAAACTTACGTTTTTTGTTGAGTTTAAACTATTCTATTTATAAATAAATCACAGCCACCTTTAATCGATAATTCTTTATAGTTTTCACAAAATATATTTGTCACATATATTGTCTGGAAAAATGTTCATTATTATAATAAATTTTCCGTATATTATGTTTGGAAATAATACATTCTATTCTTTTATTTAATTCTTGAAACTGTTTTTGATGGATTCAAAACATGGTTAAATATCAAACATATCACACTCAATATGAGATAAATTTTAAAGAAAAGTTTTATTCTTATAAATTCAACCAACCGTTTAAGCACTTTTCACAGTGAGAAATTCCTTTATTATAAAAAAAACTACAATAAAATAAAATTGTTAAGCAATTAAAACTAGTTCTAAATTTTCTGTACATTATGAGAAAAATGAAGATGAATCAAGAAATTCTAGTATTTATGTGCATCAAGATCATAGAATAAAATAGAATTTCTA
Source organism: Latrodectus hesperus (assembly GCA_037975125.1). Lineage (NCBI taxonomy): Eukaryota > Metazoa > Arthropoda > Arachnida > Araneae > Theridiidae > Latrodectus > Latrodectus hesperus. Next base: position 1,676,486 of record JAJQOW010000015.1, read on the forward strand.
GTGCTATTACAAAGCACGAACAATGGTCCAAATTAATGAACAATTAATTAAATGACAAATAAATAATAGATTGCTACAATACACACACAAATATGCATATCAGGTTGGAGAAATTAATTTTTTTCAGTAGATTGCAGAAGTGAAGGATTGATCTCTAGTGGCTCAGTAGATTTACATTGGGTCCCATTCAAACCAGCAAAGTGAAGCATCATTTATTCTGGGCAGTGATTGAAAGAGTGAACAAATTATCCAGGATAGGGTTGCTGCAGTTCTGTAGGTTGGGGGTGGGGCTACATTCATCTGTGATCTCCAAAGTCCTTCCATTGGTGTAGCGTAAATGTGGAGAGGAGGGTGCCTGCTTGGGTGTGACCTTGTCACTTGACCATGTTTTAAATTTATGATGCTTTTGGTGATGGGTAAGCATTTCAGTCTGAAACTCGCCTGCACTGTTTTGTATGTCTGTAGTGATTGATATCATGTGAAGTAATGATCCAAAAAATTTAGATTTATAATTGTTGGAATGGTATCATTTTGCACAAAAACATTATCTTCTTTTTTTTGTTTAGTCTATTTAGTTGTGCGTAACAGAGTGTTAAAAACAGGAGTAAAGAAAGATAAAATTCGATACATTTTAGGTTTTTTTTAATATAAGTAAAAATGCAAACTAGATGGCAGATTTGCACATGGTGTTTATGATCCTGATTCTATAACAGCCAAATTACAAGCAATTTAATTCTCTTAATTCTATTCAGGTACTTTTGACGCTAAAAATTCATTTCACACAGGCAAGTATTTTTAATATTATTAAAATAAAATTATTGACATAAACATTCACAAAAACTATGAAATAAATCTCCTATTTCCATCTGCCAACTTATTAAATTTAATTGATATTAACAAATTGAATCTAACAATGAATAGTACAATTTAAAATAGACATTAAATAATACTTTTTAGTTTAACTAAAATTTTATTCAGAAATATTTGTGCATATATATATATATATATATAACTTCACATACAATTTCAAATAGAAAATAATTGCATTGTGTGATAAAATTTGAACATGTTTCTACCAATAATTTTATTTCAAAATGTAATTGAACATTGATCGCAATTATTTATGTTAGGAACAAATTAAAATAATAAAAAATTTTATGCAGAAAAATGGATGTCAAATTTCATAACTTAATATTTAAGAAACAGTAAAAGTAATAATTATGAAAGTAATTATAAATAATAACATAATTTTTGAATGAGAACTAAGACAAATAATTGTAAATTTACTCAATATTATAGATATTTGATGTCACATTCCTTTAAAAAGAAGTATCGTTATATACTCTCATTTGTTAAATCAACCAAGACAATTCAACGATTGATTTCCAAAGCTCTAATTTTACAGCAATCCATCAAATCAGGAGGTTGAACTTAAAAAGCATTCATGTGAAAAACCCAGTTACCCCTTCCAAAGGACTCAGCATATCTAGTAGCACGTAAAATTTTTGGTCCAAGTTAAAACTCAGGATAGCCAATTACAAGGTTAATGAAGTTAATTGGTATGTTATTATTTAGTATAACATTTTAAACAGGTTTATTTATTTCCTAATGTGAGTGTTTTATATGATTTATTACAAATTTCATATATTCTATTTATTTGACAAAAAAATTTTGTTTTTATATATTTTAATAGAAATATTTGAATAGTCAAAAAATTAATTTCTCAGCTTTAAAATTAAATTCATTAATTTTATCATAAACATCAATACAATCAAAGTGCTTTAAATTTTATATAAAAATGTTTTAATCAAATTCAAATCTTTAGGAGGTATGTTTTTGTCAATTTCATCAAATTTTAGGAAATAAAATATTATGAAATCATCCACACATATCTAAAAGTAAAAGGCATCTGAATATAAATTTTTTTATAGAGTACATAATCATGTGTACATATGTATATCTATAGACATACATACATATAATAGGTTAGCGAAAAAGGAGTTCACATTATTTTTTCAATAGATGGCTGTAATGATTGATATCAATATTGATCATATTATTTCGGATTTATGCCTGCTGAAAAGATGGCATTTCATGCTAAAAATTCTATTGATATTTCTTGTTTGGTCCATTTAATAGTAAATTACAAAATGTTAAAAATGGAAATGAACAAAAAGAAAATTTGGTATATTATACATTTTTTTTTTTTGATTAAAGCAAAGAATGGGCATTTGAAATTGCAAATGATACTTTAATAGCTAATTATGTGCAATTCTAGTTTCATCAATACTATTCTGGTATTTTCAATCATAAAATTGTTCCTCACTAGGCCAGTCATCAAAAATGTTAATAAGATCATAGAAATGATCGAATTCGACCAGTATGCTAGCAGTCATGCTATCATCAAAGACTTAAGAATTGACCATAAAACAGTTTTAAATTATTGGTGCAAGGTGAATCTAACACATGTTAAATATAATCTAGAAGCTCACAGAGAAATAATGTATTTCTTTTTCCCCAATCTTATATATATATATTTTTTATGTATGTATGCATATTAGAAAAAAATCCTAATTTATGTGTCAGGTATCTGGTTTAATGGTACCAAAAATCTATTTAAAAAAAGTGGAATTTGAAATTAAAAAATGTAAATTTTATGAAAATCCCCAAATGTGGATAATGAATTCTGATTGTTATGGAAACAGCTTTAAATGTGAAAGCTGCTGTTGAAGCGTTCATCTGATGGAGAGCTATTTGTAAACAATAAACTAGACAAAAACAAGAGGAAGCCACTCTGGTTACAAATATCCTTAGAGTGGTCTCCAAATTATAGAACAGTTTTCAAAAATAGGTACATTCATTAAAAGGACTGCGCAAACACAGGCAAAAGTAACAATCTTATCAGACGATCACTGTTTGGCTTTAAATGCTTGGTGCCATGGAGATCTGAGTGTTGGGCAGTTGCCAAGACCTTACTTCTGTATATGGGAAAATGATATCAAAACAAACTGTTTACATATAGTAAGGTGAGTGAAACTTTTATTAGTGGAAGAAGATTAATATGTATTCTCTTCATACAGATTCACAAGACCATCTATCTATTTTGAAGCTATGAACACATTCTTGGCCAAATAAATCAAAATTTTTAGTACTAATTCAGCAAACCAGAACAACATCTCACCTGGAGACACTATTATTATGTAAATAACAGAGAAATAGACCTTTTTTGGTAGCACTGGCGTTTTTGTATGTGATAAGGTCATATTAGGCATGCATATATTTCTCCATTTATAGAGTGATAGCAGAATGTTATAGAGAGGGGATTTTTGAAGCCTATAAGGGACTTTTTTTAAAAAAAACTGTTGGAGAACTTGATTTTATGTTTGATCACACCTAATTCCCACAGAGCTGCACTTGTCAGTGATTATCTGAATATTTAGAAATATTTTATTTATCTGAATATTTAGAAGAAAATATTTAGCATATGGAGTGGCAAGCAAGGTCTCAAGAGCTTAATCCCATAGAACTCCATAAGATTTATTTAGAATAAATATTTCAAGAGCTTCTATGGAATTAAGGTATGAGAAGATTCATGTGGACTTTTGGAATCCTCTTCAAAGAATCTTTGCACATTGACAATCGCCTCTCACTGTCCTTAGCATTACAACGATATATTTGATGGAATGAAAATTGCTAACAACAAATGCTATCAACAGCTTCATTAATAGTATGGTAGTTTGCTATGACATTTGCACAGATGTGCAAGGTGGCTGCACCTCTTATTAAGTGAAGCAATAAAAGCAAAATAATAAATATGTTATAAAATCTATTTTATATGGATCAATATAGCTTTAACTTGCATATCAGTTCATATTAATCACCTGTGCAAATTTTGTTTCTCTATTTCCTGCTTAATGACATTAAATGTTAATATACTGAATTTAAACATTAAATCTAATTTTTTTCAACATATCTAATTTTTTGAGTGCAACCTTAACTTTAGACAACAGCATATGTATATATGCATATAACTGTGAACATGTATGTATATGTTGGTAGATAATTTATATTATGAAGATTACGCATATATAGTTAAATAAAAATATCATTATTAAAAATAGATAAAATTAAAAGTTTAAAGAGAAATGCAAATTTGAACTGCAATTGAATTGGTTAATATTACAAATTATATCAATAAAACTGTAAATGTGGAAAACAATATGATAATATTTTAAACTAAGGAAAATACAGTCTGTAAATTTAAGAGAGTATTAAAATTATTTTCATAACACTAGATTACAAAAACAAAATTGAGTCACACATGAAATAGATGCATTACGAGATTCTACAGCTTCATTCAAGAATATCTAAGTAATTCCTTACCTAAATTGTGGTGGCAATTTGCGACATGCATCAATGAGCAAAATATTCAGTGCTGGATTTTTTTCTTGCATACACTTGAGGATATATTCTGTGCAGATTGATTCCTGTGGTCTATAATCATCGCTTGAATCAACTGTCTGAAGATACATTTGACCATACTGTTCAAATCCATGCCCAGCAAAATAAAATAATACTGTAAATACAAAAAACTATAATCAGTATATCAAATATTAATCAAAAATAATTAATACAAACATCAACTAAATCATTTAAATACAAAATTTTTATAATCTATAAATGATATGCTTTTTCTAATCAAGCTTGAATTCTCAATGAATTGTATTTCCAAGACTTAAATGAATTACGTGTAAAAGCAGTTTTGTAATTTGCTGCATGTATTTGTACTAATTTATTTATTGACAACATAAAATGAAAACTTGGTGATAATTCTGTTTAGATTATACATATTCTAAGGACTATATCAATGAAAAAAATTTAAAATCAATACAAATTGATTTATAAAATCTGAAAAATAATTAACTAAGTTTGAGAATTTGGTTAAAGTGGTTTAATAAGCATCTGCACTATTTAATTGAAAATTTTTTGTCAAAAATCTTTTATATATATGATTAGTATAAATACTAAGACACAATCAACAAACATTTTTTTAAGAATATAAAATAATATTTTGTATCATAAGATATAAGATTTGTCCATCAATGAATTATAGATAGAATATAAATAGATACTTTCAGTTGCACATAAAAATCTGACTGATTTCAACAGGCTTAAATCTTCATTATTATATCGTGCTAAACCGACCAAAGACATTGTTAAGGCACTCGGCTGGGAGTCCTTAATTCATGTGGCTTATTTACTAGACTTAGCTCCTTTCGATTTCCACCTATTTGCATCATTGGGACAGGCATTGGCTGACCAGCACTTCACTTCTTACAAAACGTCAAATCTTGGCTTGATGACTGGCTGCCCTCAAAAGACTGATAATTTTTTGGCGTAGTATACACTATTTGCCAGAAAGATGGGGAAAATGTGTAGCTAGCGATGGATATTATTTCAAATAAAAAAATATTAACAGTTTTCGCAAATTTATTGTGTTTTTTTTAAAATTGTTTTATTTCATTTGCATACACCTGGTAGCTCTGAATAAAAAATGGGAGGTTACCTCAGAAACTAAATTCATGCAACTTACATAGAATGCCATATCACCATGTATAGCCATATGCTTTAGCTATATCAAAGAAAATCAACCCAAAGTGATTTCTACAAACAAATGGGTTTCAAATCTATGTTTCTAAGTAAAGTAAGTCTACAGTAGATCTTTTATGGAAACCACTTTGATAAGGAGAAATGCATTTATTTGTTTTCAAGACATAGATGAGATGAGCATTGACAATACGTTTGAGAGTTTTACTCAAGCAACTTATAAGTTTTATAGAACGATAACTTACCAGATTAGAAGGATCATTACCAGGCTTTAATATGGGAATAACAATAGCTTCCAACCAAATGGATGGGTATATATTTTCAAACCAGACTCTATTATACAAACAAATTTGATTCAAATGGGAATCTAGACATAAAATTTGAAGCATATTATAACTGATTTTATCTGGCTCTGTATTATATTATTTGCTTGATGTAATGACTTCTTAAATTCATACATACAAAATTCACATTTGAATGCCATAGTCTGCCTATGGTGAAATCTGATAGTTGTTTGTTTTGCCTGATATTTTGTCCTTTAAAATGTAAGACTACAAGTAATAGAACTGGAGGCTAGCAAAAGCTTTTTTATGATATTAGCTAATTGAACAAGTAAAGTGCCTTCAGTAGCTCCAGTTTTTAATATAGGAAGAAAAATTCATGATAAGAACAAGTAGCCACTTTTTCTCTTTCTTCAATTGTTTACAAGATGTTGAAAGTGTAATAGAAGGTATATAATTACACCAAGAGTCCTGTTGGCTTTGACATTGAATACTATATGCTATGACTTAGGCTTTCTTAAAAGCTAAAAAGTTTGCAGTTGTATGGTGTCATCAAAAAACAGCCTATAACTTTCTCTGGTTGCGGTAGGTTTCACAACAATCATTATTCCACCAAGATTTATGATTTCTTTGTGGATTAAAAGAACTCTTTGGAATTGCCAATTCAGCAGTCCTTATATTTGCTTTAGTAACACTTTTGATAGCTTCATTGACCCAATTGATCATAACATCTGTAATCACAGCAAGTTGTGTAAATAACTGCCAGTTTGTGCATGAGTAGATATTCTATAGTTAACACTACTATATCCAGTCTAGGTAGTAAAAAGTGAAAAATGATCACTATTTAGATCTTTCACAACTAAATTCCAAACTGGCAAAAGTGCAGAACAAATGGCCAAGTCAAGTGAGTGAAATGTTTTGGAAAATACATTTTCTCATTGGTATTCAACAAATACAGTTATATAGGGAGAAATAAATTATTCTATTTGATGACCTCGAGAATTAGTTTCCCACAAAGGACTGTAGCCATTAAGTCCCCAAGCAATAAGTAAGGATTGGAATATGTTCAGCAATTAATTTAGCTCCTTTAATGGAATGACATCATTGGTTAGTAAGTATACACTAAAGAGTGTAATGAGACATGTAGCATGGATTTTCACAGCTACAGCCTGGAGTGTAGTTGTAAGTTGACTTTCATTGGTAGAATATTTATTTATTGTGAAAATATAAACACCACCAGATGTTTAGTTAAATACACTGTTATCATAGTGTTTATAAATAATACACTACTGGCCATTAAAATTGCTACACCAAGAAGGAATGCAAATAACAGAAAGATATTTATTGGACACATACATTATAGTGGAAAGAACAAGTGATTAGATTTACAAGAAATTAGGATGTATAGATCTTGAGAAATCAGTACCCAGAGCAGCCAACTCTGGCTGCAATAACAGCATTTATCCGCCTAGGCATGGAGTCAAACAGAGATTATATGGCATGTAAGGGAATCTCAGTCCATGCAGCTTCAACACTCTGCCACAGTTTATCGACAGTAGTGGATGGTGAGAGATGGCGTGCCAATCGCTCGGCAACCATTGACAACACGTTCTCAATTGGTGACAGATCAGGAGAACATGCTGGTTAGGGTAACAGTCGAAACTTTTCTGTATCAAGGAAGTTCAGAACAGTACGGGCAACATGCGGTTGTGCATTATCCTGTTGAAACAAAGCATTAGGGAGGCCTCAAAGATAGGGCAGAGCCATAGGCCTTAACACATCGGAAATGTAACGGTTGCTGTTCAAAGTGCCGGTAATGCGAACAAGAGGTGATTGAGACGTGTATCGAATGGCACCCCATACCATCACTCCAGCAGTTGGGCCAGTATAGCGATGTCCAATGCAGGTTGGCAATGCGCATTCTCCACGATGCCTCCAAACACGGATATGGCCATCATGGTTCTGTATACAGAACCGAGATTCATCTGTAAAGATGGCGTGATGCCATTCCCGGGTCCAGGTTCGTCGCTGATCACACCATTGAAGGTGCTCCTGTCTGTGACGCAGTGTCAATGGTAGCCGAAGCTATAGTCGCCGTGCAGATAATCCATGCTGCTGCAAATGTCGTCGAACTGTTCGAGCAGAAACTTGTTGCCTTGCAAATGACTCCATTTCTCAACTCAGGGTTCGTGACGTGGCTGTATGATCCCTTGTGAAAATGCGGATAAGATGTCTGTCTTCTCTGCTGTTAGTGATGGAGGGTCGCTGAGATCCTGCATGACGTTCCGTATGATTGTCCTGAACCCATCGATTCCATATTCTGCTAACTGTCATGGGGTGTCATTCGTGACATTTAGAAAGAATACATTTTTTGAAAAGATTTTTTTTCCATGTTTTAACGTTATTCATGTGTTCATCTGCATGCTGCATGCAGTTGTTTCATCTGCATGCTGTTGTTGAATGACCATAGTGCTGCCATTGGAAACAAAAAAGTGGGTTGCGGATATATAGAGAACATGACAATGAATATAAGCGGCTTTTACATATTGTGGCAAGTCAAGTGCAGTGAATGTCCAAAAGATGTTGTGTCACAGTTCATCCCTCATGAATTTAATTCACTGAATATTAGACATTTTGATCATTCATATTTTCAAGTATTTTCTCGGTAGACAAAATAAACAAATATCTTGTAGAGTTTATCAAGAAAAAATTAGGCTCCCATGGGTAGAGGCTGTCACATCAATATTATCTATGCATTTTATGTTAGCTTTTACCTCAAACTGTTTTATTTATTTTTTTAAAGCAATTTTAGTCAATAAATCATTGGAATGTAGTTTCCTTATTATGATATTTCCAATCTGGTTACAAATACCCTTTTCAATAAGAAGGTTGACTGAACTATATAAATACCTACATTTACAACTAAATGTACATTGAAATGACATTGAAAGGATTTTAAGACAAAATTAATTTTATTTAATAACAATTTACAATGATTAATAGGAAAAATAAGAGTTTAATTAAGACTAGCATATATAATAGCCCTTTAATTGTAATATACAATCTCAAAATACAATGTCCATTTTGATTGGAATAAGCAATAGGTAATGTAGAACTAAAACTCCAAAAGGATAAAATTAGCTTAAAGCAATTTAAGTTAGTTCTGGAGCATTACCTGTATTAAATTCAAATTATTTTCATATCTGTAACATGCTATATTATTAATAAGAGGCACAAGTTAATGGGAAAGATCAATAAACATGCTCAGGAAGAAAGAGCATTTCCACTAAGAATTCACAGTAATTCAACTGAACTTTATTTTTTAGCAAAATTAGGCAAATATTTGTATGCTTATATTAATACTTGATGAACTTGCTATTGGTGAGGTACAAGCCAGCACCTCTGTCTTACATATCCTCTATTCATTTGCATAAATGGCAAAAGAAACATTTAAGGTGTTGCCATTCATTATTCTGAAATATTTATTTCGGTTCTCATCTTCTTCACTCAGTAAAAACATGCTGACAAATGAAATAGATTGCCAATATAATAGACTGACCAGAGAGTTTATTCTAAGACATAATGAAAGTCACCAATAAAAAATGGCATATGCTTTGGGTGTCAAACCAGCCACATATGTACATAATTTACGTTTACAGGCACTGAGTGAACAGCAGGATAGCAGATAACATTGCTGAGCTCAAAAACCAGGAAACGGTCAAGATATACAGTAAGCTTTTGGCTATCAAATAAAAGGAGAAATAGATTCAAACAAACCTTCAATTTGTTTGATGACAAAAAATTTCACTTGACAAGTAGGTACTGATTCTTTATACTTTTGTGGGAGAAAATTTATAAACATCTAATACAAAGATTGGTAATTCTGGATCAAGCATCAACACCAACAAAGTGACGCAAATAAGCTGCATCAGTGCTAGGCAGGTTTTACACGCTTTCAATGCACCTTCATCCATAGCAAGTCACCAAATAAGTACACAATCGCTTGTTCCATAAAACAAATTGATATGCTGAGGGCCTCTACACACCTACTGTTTACCTACTGTTACTTTGTTTTACTGTACCTGAAGTAGCAGCCTAAGTAATGAGTTGGTCTCTGAGAACCCCAATTATTAGGACTCCTTTCTAGGGACATGAATCTCCACACACAGCAAACACTGAGTGATTTAGTCCCCAAAATAAACTAATATTAACAAAGCAGAAATAACTATTCAAGGAGAGCCCTAAACCTCAGACAAAGCAACCACAGTGAAAGAGAAGAGGGGGAAAACAAAGAGAAAAACAAGAAGAAAGAACACTGGAGTGCCTTGGATTGTGACATCCATGTTTACTTGAAAAAAGTTAATCTACTGAGGGGAAATTTCAGATGAGGGCAGGAGGAGTGTGGTTGATGGCAGTTGCTATCGAAAATGTAACTAAGTGAATTTCTAAAATGTTTAAATTAAAGTTTATATTTTATTTCAGAGACAATGATTTAATAAGTAAGAATTGTGTTACAGTGGCTTACAGATAAAAAAGATAATAAAATCTAAATAAAAAGCAGCAGCAAATTTGTTTATTTTGAAAAACACTTTCTTATAGAAAAATTTCAAACTTCAAATGAAAATTTTTTAGTAGTAATTTAAAAACTTTCAAATAGAATCATCAAGGAATACTTTGAAAACTGTATTTCCCAAATGAGAGATGTTGAACTAAAAAAATAAGCAAAGTCATATTTTACAACTCATTTTGCTATGAATTCATTTTATTTTGTAGCAAATAAATATTCTCTAATCTATCACATAAATAATGCAAAAATATATTTTAACAATGCTATGTAGTAGATTACAGCAAGCACTCATATTTAAAATGATCATTAAAAATGATATATGACAGTATATCAAAATAAATATTTGAATAATATTTACCATAGCTATTTGGTTTTAACTCAGCACAAAATCTTTTGAAAGCATTTTTCATTTCAACTGCTGTGAGGTTTATATATGCAAACACTTTGAATTTCATAGACTCTAAGCACTTTGCCAAATCAGCAACATCATTGGCAGGTTTTCTAAGTTCTTGTAAATTTGCATATTTTTCATTGGCAATCATAAAAGCATATTTTCCTGAAGCTGCAAAAATGTATGAGTAAATATTATAAAAAAAATCCTCTTTTAAAGGTTAATATTTTATGATGGTCATTTGGAAAATAAGTTTCCCGTAGCTCCAAAAAATGTCATTGCAAAATGACTGAAACACAAGCGTACATGTAAGGTAAATTGTAAGTGGGACTACCATATGTTGCAATCCAGCTTTTGTGTGAGATAGCTTATATTAAAGTCAAAGTGTGCAAAGGTATCAGCTCTCTCTCTCTCTCTTTTTTTTTTTTGCTGCTGACTGCGAGGTGAGATTAGTGATTAAGTTTTTGAACGCACAGATGGTAGTGCCCATCGAAATCTATCATCAGTTGTGTTTAGTGTATTGACTTGATTTTCTGCAACAATACCATGCATGATGAAGGTGTCCTCAATGGGATCATTATAGGCGATAAGACGTGGGTTGTTTTCCTCACCCCAGAAACAAAGCGATAGTTGATGCATGGCATCACAGTGGATCTCAGGCAATGACGAAAATCAAGTGAATAATATTCATGCAGAAGTTGATGTGCATAGTTTTCTAGAGCAAGAAGAGTATTCTGCTTATTGAAGTTTTCCTGAGAAGGCAACAGTAAATGCTAAACATCAGCTTTAAAGATTTTACAATGAGTCATTCAGAACAAGACATGTGGGATGCTCGCCTTCATATGGTGAATTCCATAAAAAAATTGCTAGAAAAGCTTCATTGGGAAGTGTTTGACTGTCCGTCCTAGTCCTGACCTTGCTCCCAGAAACTTTTATCAGAAATTTTTATGCACCAGAAGAAATTTCTGTCCCGGCATCACTTCTCCTCAGGCGAAGACATGCAAACAGCTGTGATAGAGTGACTCCATTCCAAGATGACAGGCTTCTATGATACTGGAATACAAAAGTGTATCCTACAGTATGATAAGTGATATAATTCCAATGATCCTGGCTTTCAAAAGTAGCTGAAATGTTGCTGTATCTTTTGCAATAAAAATTTCTATGTAATTATTGCTTTGCTTCTTTTTATGAGCCATGGGAAACTTACTTTCCAAATGACCCTTGTATTTTGAACTTTGAAAACTAGTTATTATCTAATATGTATTTAATCTCAGGTATAAAGTGAGTCATAAAGAAGGGTATTAAATAATTATTAAAAGATAAAAGTTATACTTTTTCATAAAATTAGTTTGTGATTAGTGATAAGTTCATAAAATCAAAAATTTCTGGATAATTATTTACTTTAAAAGAAAAGAAAATAATAGAGAAACTTGATGAGATAAATGCTGAATGTTATTGCTAATGCTTGTTTTATACAATCAATTTTGTTTTTGATTTTTGTCATTAGATTAGAAAAGTTACAAAGTGATCTTTCTAAAATGTACTCTGTTTGAAAAAATCAGGGATAAGCGAAAACTGTAAAACAATTGCATGGTAGCCAAACATACTAGAGAGTACAAACAAAAATACAAAAGAGATACTTCAAAGTAATTATACATGAAAATATAACAAAAATGTATCATGGGAAATGATGCCAGGCGTATAATATCCTCAAACAGCTAAAAATGTGGCATATTTATTTCACATGGACCAGAGAATTATTGATAAGACTATGAGAAATACAATTCTACTTCTTAAGAAGTGAAATTTTCAAACTGCAACAGTAAAATGAGCTTTTAATTTTGCTATAGCACATCAACCAAGTTTATTCCAAATATATTAGATCAAATTTAGTCATTGTATATTTCCCGTTTCAAGAATATTTAAGACAACAAATTATATGTCTGCCATTCCATTTATTAAAAGAAAGATTCATTTACTTTGAAACAATATTTTCATCCTCTCAACAGTATTCATTACACATTTATGTGTTTGCCCAAAAATAAGTCTCTCTCAATAATACACTATGATATTGATTCTAAGAGAGATACACTTTTAAGTAATCTTTCTTCAAAACAAAAGTAATAAAACTGGATTTCGAACTGAGGTAGTACCAAAAAGTAAAATCATGTATCATTCTAAAATATTTTATGTAAAAGATCGAAGGAAAAAATTTGTAAGTGCTTAGGTTTTTTTTTTTCTATTCTTAATGTTATATATTATTATATCCTTAATGCAATATATTGTTCTTTTTATATAAATACTAAATGAAAATAAAAAAAAATTAAAGAATAGTGTCCTTAGTTAAGATTATTTTATACTATATTATATGATGATAGAAATATTATATGTTGATTTATGAAATTATTCTGACAATGACATATTTCAAAAATAAAAGAGTTAGAAACATATGTTGGTAAAGCTTAAAGCACTATCAAGATATAATAAAGAAAAAAAGATATGTGAATTCTGATACTAAAAAAGAATAAAAAAAAATAATAAATTAAATTCATAGAATAAGTAAATTACATTATTTTATATTTTTATATTTCTTTTATGCAATTAATAAGTTATAATCCATTTTCCTTAAAACAAATTAGTTATTTGGAACAGTATAACACATCTCTGAGAAATGCAGTCTTAAATCGACAGAAGTCAAAAATCTTTTAAGAAATCAGACAGCATAAAATGCTTACCAACATAGGGAGTACTGTCATCTGGGATTTCTAATTCAACAGTGGCCACTTTTGAAAGCACATGATTATGATCATTTGATACTTCACATTGGTATTCCCACATCATATTTCCAGTAACCGAATCAGGATACAAATCCTTTAAAACTAGTTTGCGTGAAGTAGCACCTGAAAAGAAGTAAAATATTTTAAATGAAAATCAGTAGACAACAACATAAAGTTTAATCATCATAAAATTTTAAATATTTATTTTATAAAAATAATAGCAAAACGAAACTTTACCAGTAAGATTTTGTTAAACATATAAGATCAAATTAATGTATTAAAATTAATTGAAAACATATATATGATTAGGCATGATAAGAATAAGTTACTTTGTCATTTTACATCAAATAAAAGTTTATATACGGTATGAATGTATATGACTAATTACAAAAGCAGAGAAAATAATGAAATGATAACAAACTATATTTCCAAAAACATGTTTAAGATTTAAAGTTATTACCACTTGTTTCAACTTTCTCCTTATAACATCACCTAAACTATGAGAGAATAAAAAAATAATTGACATAAAGAAGTTGTTTTAGCAATATTTGAGAAAATAAAATTTGTTTTTTTAATGTTATTTGTGTATTTTCTTTTAAAACCTATAAATCAAAAAAGGTAAAACTGCACAACCTTCATGTGTTAATAATAGTTTTCAAAAAATGAAATTTAAAAACAAAATTAAAGAAATATTGTTTATCAGTGAGATTTATGTGATTTTTGTCAATTGACAAGACAGTTTTAAGACAGCTGATTTCAACCAAGGATGCAGGAATATACGACTACTGCAGCTGAAATCGTGACCCTTAGGTCATCAATGTTTGACTCTTTCCATCAATATATTATATCCTTTATCAATACTCAAGAAATTGAGCCCAATCTATCCTCCCGTGAACTAATCAGTGAAAATGATAAAAAAAAAAAAAAAGAAATTCAAATATTCAAAATAAAAGTCATTAAACAAGAACAGGAAATGGTCTAAAGAAAATTATGCTGTTACACTTAAAATTTTAAAACCATATAATTTTTTCAATGTCTCATACAGACGTAAACCAGATATCTGTTTACAACGAAGTTTTTGCTTGAAAATAAAACAAACTTTGTTATACTTTGAAATTAATATAGTAAATAAAAGCATTTAAATGTTTACCTGTTCAATAATTTATATTCTATCATGCTTCAGGGTTCATATTGATTGAGAATCGATAAAACAATCTCTTAAAAGTCGCTAAACTTTTATTCATAGCAAATTCAATACAATACAGGAAATTTCAGTAGTAGAAATCACAATTATATAGCTCCAATGCAGCTAATACATTAGAAAACAGTTTCTAAATACAGAAGTCTTAAATATCTGACAGACAGACAGCAGCTTTATGAATTAGACTAGCATTCAAGACTGATCATCTTCACTAGCTCTTCTATCAAGTAAGATTAAAAACAGCTCCTGGACTGAGTCTATAAAATTTTATTGCAGTAAAGTGGCTATGAGAATGTTTTTTTGTGTTGGTTATTTCATGTTTTTATGTTCCAACATAAGCAGAGAAGCACAAAATGAGCTGCCGGACAAAGTCTTAAATATTGTAAATAACTAAAAAGTTTACTTCTGAAATTTGGTGGCTTAAAAAGAGAAATTATATCGTCAAATTATGGTGCAACCATGCGCCTGCTTCTTGTCTATTGCAAGATTTTGACACATTCCATTAAACATAGCAGAGGGAAAATTCCTTCCTTGATCTGAATGAACTTGTAAGGGTGCTGAATGTGAAAACCCATTGCTACACTAGAACCTCTGCCACTGTAATTGCATCTTAATCAGGGATTGAAAACACTTTAGGCCACTTATTAAAGTATTTCATGACCATTAGGATGTATTTGTTGCCATTTGAAGACTGGTAAGAAACCCAAAATGTCTAGTGTTACCTGCCTGAAAGGTGCTGCTCTCCTATATTATATCAATGCAATCTCCCTCAGCTATGTATCTTTTGTCCCTTAAGAAAGACAGTCATCAAAAGATTGACACCAGTTTTTTACATCTTGTCTTGTTTTGATCCAATTGAAGCATTCTTAAGCTTTCTGTAGAGTGTTTATTACTCTGAAGTGGCCTCCAGTACAGCTACTACTTAGTTCTTTCAAAGCATCCAAAATTCTAGATTTGTATGTACAAGCTGCCATTTGCAGCTACTTCCCTTTCTGTATAACACCCTTTTTAATATGAAATAAGTTTCATAGAGCTGAATACTGTTTAGTAGTAGGTAGGACTGTATAAATGGAGATGTTCTGCATATCTGATCTCATATTAGAAGATTACTATAATTCCAAAATTAGATTTATATTTGGATTTTCTTTTTGGGTTTTTCTGAGACCTTCGTGACTCCAAGTATCTGGTTTTGATGTTGGTGAAACAGTAACTTGCCGTACTGAAGAATTTATTAGTTGATATTTCTTGTCAACTCCAGAACAATATTGGCAACTTTTATTATAATTTCCTCTATAATGTCTTTGCATTTCCATGAAGATTCCTTTGCAATGACGAATTTCTAAGTCAAACTCCTGTAGTCATTGTATTTAACTGGCTACCTGATCATCCGAATTTTGTAAATTTGAAAGAAGGATGCATGATCTTAAGAAAGAAGGATGCATGATAATATTAAGAAATATTTTAATCAAAATGAAACCTTTCAAGCATTTAAACATCACAGATGCTGACTGAATGAATTTCCAATACTTAAGGACATTAGCAGTTTTTTTTTAAATATATTTACTTTTAATAATCTTTAATAACCTAATAAGATTATTTAATAATTATCATAACTAGAATCAAAATAGTAAGTTATAGTAATAGTTATAGTAAAATAGTAATAGTTATAGTAAAATAGCAATAGTTATAAAATTGCATATTAAAATTAAAGAAATTGACTACTTTTAAATAAAAGCACATTTTCTTTTTTTAAAAATGTAGAAATATACAATGCAATATAAATCACTTTTGATTCTTCCTTAAGATTATATATATGTACTATACATCTTAAGAGAGTTAACGCTCATACTTAAGAGGAGCATATAATTTCTGACTAACTTAACAAGCTGTATGATTTTACTGCTTGGCAGCAAGAAATACAAAAACTGTACATTGTATGAGCAAGCAAAACATACAACTTGGAATTTATGCTATTATAAAAAAACATAAGTTATGCTAGGCATGAAAGTCAAAGATTTGTTTCATACATAGCATATCTCATGATTAATTTTTTTATGATTTATTAAGAAAATCTTTCAATGATAAATCTCTTATAATTTATTAAACTATTATAAATGAGATAGAAAAAATTGTATCAGTCACCATAAATTAAAAAAAGAATTTAATAGCAGAACAAAAAATTGTATTTAGTAAATCTGGTGATTATCAAAACATTGAGCATATAAATAGAAGATTAAAAAATAAAGGTAATTCACAATTTTTTGGAAAATAAGTAATTTTAAAGAATACATTTAAAAAGAAAATTACAGTAGTATTTATTCTATCATTTTAAACATGATTATAAAAGTATTAAGTTAATTAATAACTGAATGTCTAAAACTTTACTTTTATAAACTTTAAAAGAAATTAATATTAAAGAGAAATAAGGATAGATTATTATTTCTATCAAAAGTACCGTTGAGAACCTTTCCATTCTCGTACCACTGATACTTTAGGGAGTAAGAGCTCTTAGCATTACAGTGCAAACACACACTCATACCCTGAGGAATTTTTCCCTTCACATAAGGATGCTTTGTGATATTAATATCAACTAAAATGAAAGACAAAACATTATTGCTGTTGATGTACTGTGCAGCTAACATTTTAATAAGATCTTTTAAGACATTTTTCAATCAAGTAAATTTACTACTTTTAAATAGAAGAGTAAAAATTTCAAACAACTTTTGAATTATTTGTATAATATAAAAGATGTTCAATAATTTAAATAAACAAACCAACTCTTAAAAGCAACAAAATGAATATTATAAAATCAAACTTATTTAATAAAATTTAAATCTTAATATATGTACCAACATGCTGTTACCTTTGAAGTTTAAAAAAAATTGTGATACATTTACAAGAACATATTCATAAAAATATTTTTCCTAATACATAGGAAAAAAAAAAAGCACATTTTAAAGACACATGCTTTGTACATTTTCCATAATTTATATTCTTTTTAAATGAAAAACAAAAGCTACAGAAAAATATCAGGCTCATAATTGTTGATTTAAGGATTTAATCAATTTTTTTATAGTAAAATTCCTCTAAATTGAGAATATTTTGAATTTTACTTTATTATAGCCAAATTGTTTTTATTATTATAACTAAATTTAGAGAGGAAATTAATTATATCATTGACAAATTTTGGTTTGAGTAATCAA
Organism: Latrodectus hesperus; assembly: GCA_037975125.1. Lineage (NCBI taxonomy): Eukaryota > Metazoa > Arthropoda > Arachnida > Araneae > Theridiidae > Latrodectus > Latrodectus hesperus. Next base: position 1,694,513 of record JAJQOW010000015.1, read on the forward strand.
ATAAAGTTGCAGTAAACATTATTACTTTCAGTTAGAATGTATAGTTGTTTCTGAAATATTTTATTGCAAGAAATTTTTTGACTTTCTCATATATGCTGCTTTAAAATTATTTTCATGAAAATTTACCTCTAAATGTATTTATTATTTTTGAATTTGGTTAATGAATAAAAATATTTCATCAAACATATTATGTAATTAAGTTTTTACCAAACAATGAATTTTTTTTAACTATTTTTAATATTTTATGTTAAATTTTGTTTTTTTCAATTGAATTAACTTATTTAAAATGAACACAGAGAGCCTAAAACATATAATTTTCAAAAAATCAGTTTGGCTAAATTGATGAATTATAACACTCATATTTTAATTTTCTAAGCTTACAAAAATTAAAAATAATTTGAAATTTTCTTATACACCTGAGCCATTTTAAGAAATGGGTAGAAAGGCATTTTGTTACAAAGCATAGCTAATTTTTAATTGCGATCTAAAATACAGTTTGATAAAATATATCAGTACAGATAATAAAATCGAAGTCATTGTTTTTCATTGAGTTTCAGAATGCATGAAGTTTAAAATTTGTCCTCAATTGAAAAATCAACATAATAGAATAAATACAGCATGATAAAATTACAGTAGGGAATTGTAAATTACATACTATGAATAATACTTAGTATGTATTATTCATAGTATGTTAATGAGTCTAAAAAATAGTAAAATTAAAAAATAAAATAAAATGTTACATAATTTATTTTAATTTAACATAAACAAGTAACATTTTATAGTTGTTGGAAATAATTTAATTATGTTGATTAAAATTTTAGAAGATAAATAAAAATTCAATTTTAATAGATCAAGTTACAAAAAATATTCCAATTTATAATTGTGAAAGAAATTTTACATGCTGAACAAAAATTATTGATAAACCATATAAGGAGCAATAAACAAAAGTAAAAAGAAGGGGTCGTTAATCAGAAACAAGAAACAATTGTTAGAATTTAAAGACATCCCAACAATATTAAATTTATTGAGAAAAAAACTTTTTTTAAGATAAAGTTGAAAATCTTATTTCTGTAAAATTGCCTTTTAGATATTTAGATAGTAAGTATGAATAAAATAAAGAAATCAGGTATTGTGAGACAAAATGTTAAGTTCATATTAGATTTTAAGACACTAGGTAAATATATTGGCGTTTTTTTATAAATATTTGACAATCTTGATATATATGTATGTGTGTGTATGCATGCGTGTGTTTATAATAGATGACTATAAAAACTATCCCCAAATACATGACCTCATAATGCCATATCAATTACAGAAATTATATGAAACATTTTTTAGGTATGTGCTCTAGAATCATTTGAAAAGCAACAGTTAAAATTTAAGTTATTTTAAAAATAGAGATAAAAATTTTAAAATTTCAAATGCTGACACTTATTAATTTCATCATTCAATGGTCATTTTTTGCACAAGAAGTCTGATTATAACCATTATTCATGCAATTAGTGATTTTTTTGATAGAATATTTGACCTCCACACACATACACAACATAATTAATATTGAAATGGTACCTATATAACAAAAACTAAATAAGAATCAAAACAATAAGGACAGAGAAACAATAGGCAAAAGGAGAGGTTCATTAAGGCTTAAAAGTGGAGAGTACAGGAAATTCGACAAGTTTTTGTATTGATCCCAATAAGGCCTGACAAAAATAGTGCACTAGTGGTGTCAGGTAATTGTTACATTTATTTCTCACTGCTTAATTTGCAATGAGTAAAGCTATAGTCAATAATAACTAAATCAAATTGTTTTTATATAATGGTTTGATTTGTCATTCAATGGTCATTTTTTGCATATGAGGACTAATTAGATTGGGACTTATAGTTTAATATGGATTTCAAATGACTACAGATATCTTTGATCAAGATGGGATTTGAATCTACAACTATTGAGCTGAAAACCAGAATGATAACCAATGAGATACCAGCTCAGCCTTTTTAAATAATGAAAATGAACTTAATTTTTTTTAATGAAATGTTTTTCACACTTTATTATCTATTATCAAAGACTTAAATTTATAAACGATATTGTTGACGCACAAGCTGAGAAACCCAAACAGCAGTGCCCTCCTTGTAAACAATTTTTTCCACCTCTCACTACTGAGGAAAATAGAGCTTGACTGACTGTCAGCTCATGCTTACTTACACTTACTCATTACTTATACTAACTCATTAATACTTCTTTTTATATGTATATTAAATTGTTAATTTTATTAAATAAAATTAATAAAAACCCTATACGAAGTCCGTCATTTATACACATTTTTTAATGTTACTACAAATATTTGAATTTATTGACTAACAAACATAAATTTATTGACTAACAAATATAATGTAATTTTTTTATTTATATTTTAATAAACTAAACTTATTTTTATTTACATCTGATCATTAAGTTATGCTATAAGTCTTTATTAAGTACTATAAGTTTTTTTAATATCATTTTTATTTTAGAAGTATTAAGCTTTCATTAATATTTTTACTACAGTAGATAATATTTCTAGCTCTGTTTATTTTTAGCATCAACTAAACAAAGATTCTTTTCTTAGTGGCTAGCATAATCTCATGACAAAGTCGTAATGTTGTTGCTGACATTTATTCTAACCTTTTACAGGGAATAACACCTTGGTTGCAATTGATATATGCAATATGCATGCACATTTTGTCTATTCAAGTAAAAATCTTTTCAAAATTTCTTATACTTTTTTTCCTGAAGCACAATGTTTTAGCTAACTTCCCAGCACAGCAGCTTATGGGATCATGGCCTCCCTAACAATTCAACTCCAAAGCAGTTTGTCTCATGCCTAAGTTTTTCAATTTGTTATTTTCAAGTACTTGAGATCCTTTCCAACCTCTTTGAGCTATCTTTTCCTTGGTCTTCTTCATTTTCTCTGACCTTGATACTCACTTTAAAAAAAAATGTACATCAGTTGTCATTCATTCTTTTTATGTGATTCTTTTTTATTCTTTTTGATTTTATATAGTTTATTACATCTTTTTCTTTACACAGTTTTTAAATTTCATAGCTGTATTGTTTTCTCCAAACATCATCATCTTTGACTGGTTCAAATATAGCTCTTAAACTCTTCCTCTCTCAGATTATTTCCATCTTTTACTGTTTTTGAGTTAAAGTCCAAGTCTCTGATCTATAAATAACAGCTGGTTTGATCAGTTTTATACACCAGTAGTTTCATCTCCCAGGTTATCACCTTAGATTTAATTAGTTTCTGTAATGCAAAACAGCTGTGATTACTGGTATTAATCTTTCGTTTGATTTTTGGCATCATATTTTCTGTGACAATCGAAATCAAATACTTAAATTCTGTAACTGCTTTAAACTTAATTTTTTGATTTATCTTGAGAACAATGTTGCTCACAGAATGAGAAAATAAGGTACATATCATGCATTTCATTCTGCTTTCTCTTTCATCTAATATGATGATATCAGTAATGACTACATCTTTTGAAGAAGCACAACACAAAGCATATTTTGCTCACTTCTTATTTCAAAGCAGAATCAGTATGTTACAATTAGCCAGCCGATGGCTCAGAGGTTAACTTTCCTGACTTCTGAGTTATGGGTCACGGGTTCGAACCCCGGTTCAGGTATGGATATTACTTTCTCTCTGTGTTTCTCTGTCCTTTCTTCTTAGATGAAGTATAAATGTGGTACACCCTATAATTAAGTTTGAGGTGGTATGATGTGGGTAATGCTACTCGTCTCCGTGACTTGTTTCACAGGTGACCACTGGGTAACAACACATGAGTAGCAGTTTCTGACCTTGTAGCGGTGAAGGGTTGATATAAGAAAATCAAGAGATGATAGGTATTCCAGAAGTTTTCTTCTTCTCATAAATCTGTCAAGCATCAGAGATATTTTTAGGCAAAGGTTGTTTGGCAATGGAGATCTCATTCCAATAAATAAACAGGAATTACTAGTTGAAATTTCGTCACCATAAACAAAATATCATACACTAAAATTTCATTTAGTTTCTGTAAACTATATATATGTATATAACAGCTAGTGGCTCATGCATTCAGGCAATTTTTTTTACAGTCACCCTGCATACACACATAAAAATAGAAGTTATTAATTAAAAATATTTTCTTGTGTTACAAAATTTTTTTAAAAATATTTCGTCCATTTTTTTCAAGTATATATTACATTATTTGCATACAAGCACTTCAATACATGAAATGAAAAACACAATAAACATATTTTAAAATTAAATATACTTATTTATACTACAACTTATATATAAAAAAATATATATAATAAATAGGCTAATTTTTATATTGAGAAAAATATAATTACCAGATATGTTATAAGTTTTAGGAATAACTTGCTGTAGAAATTGAGAAGAGTTTAGTGTACATATTTCTTTTGTAGAAGTCTAAAATAAAAAATAATTATAACAAATTTATCAAATAATCTTTCTTTTTCTCTTAAATATACAATGGATACATAAAATTTTTACAATATATAGAATAAATTAAAAGATTAAATTATTAATAATATAATTAATATTAATAGTAAAAGACTACCATTAAGCAGGGTTGATAAAATACAACAAACTATCGTAATACATCTGAATGTGTTTGCATGAGGTAAATTTCGTTTTGCGGCATAAAGTGATCCTGCACATGCAGGAAATGTTTAATGCGCAAATAAGTTGCGATAAGCGCTTAAGTTGCAATAAGTTGCGATAAGCGCTTTTAATTGCAAATAAGCGCTCTATGTTGAGGCATTTGATTAGTAATTTACTTTTATTCTACTTTACAGTCTAAGCATTTGAAGTGAATGATTTAGTATTTATGTTTTTAAATTTTTTTTAAAGTTAGGTTTTTCTATATTTGTTGCAGTGAATTTATTTTAAGTTTTTAGGTAAAATTTATTTTGGAAGTTTATAAAATAAATTAATTTTCATATTGTTTTCCTCATTTTGAATTATTAATTAAAATTATTATTTTTCTTGCAGCCACATCATCATTTCGAGAGCATTGTGGCATACCAATGCTGATGATTCTGCAAGCAATGATTAGGAGAATTATTTCATTTTATGTATTAAGTTAATATTGCTGTTTCATGTAATATTTTATGTTACAAATTAACTATTCTTTATAAATAACGGTAATGAGATGTTGCAAGCAGTGACATAGTTTAAGTTGGCGAGATAGCTATGCAGTGCTTGGAGCGAAAACTGGAAATCACGTTAAACTAATAAATTGTGGTCTTTTACACTATTAACATTCATTTAATTATAAAATACTTATGAACTAACCTTAAACTCTATTAATATTGATAGACTGCATTTAAATTTTACACCTTCAGATATAGTTAACTCTATCTAAATACTACATAACTATGTAAATAATAGTTTCACTTTAAAATAAGACTTAAATATTAAGTTGATGAAACAATTTTATGCTATATTAACACTTATATAAATAATACATTTTGGCTAGATAAGTTATTTTGGTTAGTTTGTAGCTCATTAAACAAATGCTAAAAAATTAGTAAGAAAAAAGATAAAATGTTGATGGTTAAAATCATTAAATATTAAAATATAATAAATTGAATTTAGTTCATCGCACATTTCCCACTAAGGAATTAAATCCTTGAAAAATAAATGCTCTTGTGTGAAACTCGTATCAAATACAATGACAAAAAAATATCATTGTAATGCGATCTACAACTCACACAATCAGGCAAAGAAACAATCTATAATATAAATAAAATATATTTTTATGAAAACTCTGATTTTAATCTTAGAAAAACATTAGTAAAAATAAAATCTAGGCCAGAAGAGAACGGGGTAATAAAACTAAATCTATAACTTAAATACATTTACTTTTATGAAAAAAATTGAATTTCCAATTATATTATTATTAAATATACATTTTAAAGAAAATTCATGTTTAAGCCTTAAAATTCAAATTTATCTTAAATATATATAAAACAATTACAACACATTACTCAATAAATTGTATAAATTATTAATACAGCAGCAATTTTATTATCGAATAATTACTAAAGTAGTACTTACCAAGTAATTAATCGCAGAAGAATTTAAAAAAAGTGCGGATTCAATTTATCAGTTTCCATATCCTTCACTTCCTACATATTGATACTAAAATTGTAACTTTTCAATTTCATATATTTTAAAAAAAATATACCTTCTAACATATAAATTTCAATTTAACTCCTTGCCTGCAGCAGGCATATATATACAGATTTCCGAAGTACGCTTCTCTGGAATGCACTGCTATCAGTAAAGAGCTAGACCTATATTGCTTTGGAAGGCAATAGAATGTCCCTGACATTGTTGATGGTGGACTTACACATTTCAAAAAAGGAGCAATTTAGCGAGGGTAATATTTCTTGGAATGGAGGAAGCTGTTACTTGTTACAAACCAAAGTTTTTGTTTTGTTTGTCGCTCAACGGTCATTTTTTCAAACGAGGGCTAATTAGACCTGGACCTATGGTTTAAAGTGGATTCAGAAACACTACAAACATCCATGCCCAAGGTGAGATTCGAACCCACGAACTGTTGAACCGAGGGCAAGAGTGCTAACCATTTGGCTGGCAGCTCGGCTCCAAACTGAAGTAGTAGCTGGTAGTTATTGTTTCTTTTCAAGTAGTTCAAAACTTTTTTGTTCTTTTATTTCCATTTTTGTTAGTGAATTATAAAAGCTCTTTATTTTTAGCTGACTATGTCTAATAGTGAAAACAGTGAGCTGGATGACTTTCCTTCATCCTCAGGATCAGAAACATTGGAATATGACATTACAACCAATGAAGATTCTGATTGTAACTATTTGCAAGATGCCCAAATGCTGGACATGATTGGATATAAAAAATTTATCTGTGCCACCTCCACATGTTCCATTTTTGGGACAGCCAAGAATACAGAGAAATATATGTAACTAATGCTTCTAACCCACTTCTCTTTTTTAAACTATTTTTTGATGAGGAGCTGGTGCTCCATATTTTTACTGAAACTAATCGTTTTGCAGACCAAAATATCAAGAATTATTCTAGTAAAGAGAAATTAAGAACAAAATTGTGGCATCCTATTGATTCAAGGTAAACATGTGATTTGGAGTATAATAATTTTACAAGGAATAATAGTAAGACTGAGATTGCTCTTCAATGGTCTGAAAATAAACTGAATGAAACTCCAATTTTGGGGAAATTCATGAGTAGAAACTGTTTTTAGCTTATCATGAAGTTTTTGCACTTTTCTGACAATCATAATCTTGATGAAAATTTACATCCAAACTCAAAACTTAGGAAAATATGACCGGTTTTTTCTGATTTGCTGAAGAAATTTTCAACTTCTAATACACCTGAAAGAGATCTAAGCATTGATGAAAGTTTGATGCTGTTCAAAGGCAAGCTCTCGTGGGTACAATACATATCACTGAAAAGAGGTCGTTTTGGAGTAAAACTGTTTGTACTTGCTGAAGCAGAATCAGGACATATTCACAAAACGATTGTATACACAGGTAAAAGTACAGTCTTTGATAAAAAGTATGAAAACTATAGAGTTGCTACAAAATTAGTGATGACGCTTTTTGAACCTTTTCAAGGAAAAGACTGTGTAATTGCTGACAATTTCAATCTCTCACCAGAATTAGTGTATCTTCTTATCCAAAATATCACTAACATATATAGAACCCTTCGTCCTAATTGGCATGATTTGTTGGAAAATTTCAAGAAACTTATTTTGGAGAAAGGTGAAATTGCCAATTTCCAAAGAGGCAAAATGACCGTATTAAAATGCTGAGACAAAAAATATCTATCGTATAAAACCAACTGTTGTCATAGATTATAACTTTAAGATGAATGGGGTAAATAAAGCAAATCAGGTACTAGTTTGTTATCCAACAACTCGAGAAAGACAGAAGAAATATTATGTGACAATATTTCGCCATCTGTTAAACATGGCTATTTGGAAAAAATGCCTTCAGCTTACAGAAAGAATAACTCCGAAACACTGACAATTACAAATTTTGCATGAATTTGGTGGAATGCACCATTGAGAAATACCATGTTGCTGCACCACGACCCACCTGACGACAAAAGTTGCAAAGTGAGTGCGCTTTATGACTTACTGCTAGACACTCTCCAGACATAGTACCTTCAACACCTTCAAAGAAAAATGCATCGAGAAAACATATTGTTTGCTCCAAGAACAAAATCTGACGTGAATCCTGATATCAATGCAGTGAATACAATGTTGACTTATGTGTCCAAACGTGTTTCAAAATAGATCCCACTAAAAATAAGTTGTAACATTTTTTTATTATACTCTTACTTTATACAATTTGTATCTTTGTTTTCCCCTTATTTTTTACTTTTTAGGTTTGCAAAAAAAAAAAAAAATTAGAATGGAAAGGGTTCCTCTTCTTTTCCTCTGATACATGGCATAACTGTGCAGGAATGCATGAAAACCAGTGGCACTAGGGCGCGAATCTCATAAGCTTTCGTTGGCAGGTAAGGGGTTAATGTCTTTTATAATAAAATATAACTTCAAATACTTAGATTTCAGTTTGACACTTTCATAACAAAACGTCAAACACATACATTTCAATCATAATTGAAAACGCATCAAAGGTTAATGAAATTTCAAATAAATTTTGCGCATGCTCACATCAGATTATGTCATAAAATAACTGGTTTAGTTATAAAATCATAATAAAACATTCCAGACCAGTAAACCAGTTTGGTCCATTTATCACAATGGATTCTCCTGGGACACAACCAAAATTTCATACCCCTTACACATCCAAGATAGAAATAAAAATCTATAACTGTTGCTGATCCCAATTATAGGGTTTAAGTATCTGTGGGTAGATGTCCTGTTACCAATACCTAAAATTAGGCTAATAACTATAAGCAGAGTTATATTTATTAAGAGTTTAAAGAAACAACAGAAACACAAGATATTGGTTTAAGTATCTATAAAGTATTACATTATATTGATAGAACCTAATAGATTAGAAACTAAGAGTATACCAATAATTAGACTTAAATAAAAAATAGTAAGTTTAGTTTATTGATATCAAAAACAATAAAATAAATGCATAATATGAAATAAGTTTAAAATTTAAGAACAGATAAAATAAACACATTTCAGTTATGTAATTCATTGTCACCATTAACAATAATAAATAAACTATAATAGCAACGCATTATGATTTAACCAAAATTATCAGACACCAAAGTTGTACTAACATGTGGGTAATATTTTAATTCTCCGAACTTGCTGCTTTTAAACACCAGGGATACACCCCCTTTGACAAACTGGCAATTATATATAATTAATAACAATTAAATACAACTAATTAATAATTAGTTTGAATAAAGCAATGCCATATCAGCAAAATGATAAAGTTTTACATACATTAGCAATATAAATGTTAGATGGCAGTATGCAAGTAAGGCATAGCAGAAAAATGAATTTAAAGAAAAATAATGCAAGTATTTTAAATCAATGATAAATATGGTGATAAGAAAAAATATATAGAACAGTACAAAACTAAGACCTTAAAAGCACTGGATACATAAATTCAGTTTGTGCGGTGATAACTGCTGAACTGAATGCCTTGCCATTCAATTGTTTCAACAGCAATGAAACTTTTCTAAAGACTAGGTGCCAGTATGGGTGATAAATTGTGTCTAACTGGTTTACCATGTTGGAATACATTTGTATGATTTAACTTTCATTTTATGATGTAATATGATTGCGTACATGAGTGAAATTTGTTTTGTATATTTGTAACCCTTGAAGCATTTAATTAGTAATTGATTTTATTTGATTACGATTTAAGCTTGAGAAGTGGTTGATTTAGTTTGATTGATTTTCTATTTGTTTATATTTTGAAGATTAAATTTGAGTTTAAGTTAAAGTGAATTTGTTTACTTTAAAATTTATTTGAAGTTTATAATATTAAATTTCTTTTCGAATTGTTTCATTGTAAGATTTGACTTTTGGTATTTCTGTGTAACTAGCAATAGAAATTATGCAGATGGTGATAAATTGAAACTGCATTTTTCTAAAATTTTCCAAATTATGATTAGGTAAGTACTTTATTTGGTATTCAATTAAAATTACTGTTTATGTAATTTACTAAGCATTATGTAAAATATTTGACACGTATTTAGGTATATTATGAATTGTAAGGCCCAAGTTTTTATAAAAATGTAGGTTTCATTATGTAATTAAAAACTTGAATTTTTTCATTAAAATGTATCTTATTCATATTATTAATTTGCTTTATTGCTCGATTCTCTCCAAGAATAGATTAAATTTTCAATGATGTATTTATAAGGTTGGCATTACTGGCAGGTTAATTAAAATTGATTTTTTGATAAAAATGCATTTTATTTACATTATAGATTTAGACAATTTACGGCTGCATTGAACCTAGCTTTATTGTTTGGTTCAATGCAGCCCTAAATTGTCCTATAATGAAGTTGGCACCACTGGCCAGTTAATTAAAATTTGAGTGTTCATAAAAATATATTTTTCCTATGTTATAGATTAAAATTCATTGTCTGGTTGCCACCTGTTGTTGAACGCGTGATATTTTGTTTCTTATATTTTATTATTTAATCTTTGTGAAGTTAGTTCCTCATAATTAGCTTCTGTAGTAAGTAATTATAATGAAATATTAGAAATTTTAGTAGTTAAAATTTAAAATAGTGCGTGATTGCACAATTGAATTTTGAGCATTTCGATATTTGGTAATCAGATACTGCACTTAGTAATGTAATTTAGACTAACAATATAATTGTGCAAAATTAAAAATTGCACAAAACAACTCCAGGTACTTAGTTTTTTATGTAAAACTTATTTATTCTAAGATATTATTTCTTATGTATAAAAAATATATGAAAAAAAAATTAATTTTCACAAAATAACAAATTAGATAAAAGCATCCATAAATTTAATTAAAAACTCACTTGCGTTTCATTTGACCCTGATGACAAATAATGATTTTCTGAGACATGTGTATTTTCAAAAGGTTCTATGACAAGAAAAAAAATGTTCACTATTTGCAAAAGTTTTGACATCAAACTTTAATTGATCTAATATTATAAATTTCATAATAAATAAGGTTTGGAGATCATTCAGATTGTTGTACCTTCTAAAACGACTTCAACAGGAGTTGAATACATCCATGAATAATCCTTTGTTTCCAGATTTAATTTAGATACTAAGCAAATGTATGTACCAACATCTTCTTCACTAAATAAAAGGAAAAACTATGAGCTGAAATTGAAGTTTTAATTAACTTATAAATAAATTACAATCAACATATAATTAAAATTTATTTATAACTTAAAAGTAATTTTTGATTACCACATAGATGAAATTGACAGTTCTGATTCTTGTTGAGCTAAAAGTTCCTTATCTTCTTTAAACCATTGATATTCTGCTGGAGGAAATGAACTTGCTTTGCAATGCACAACTAGCCGAGATCCTTTCTGAACTTTTATAAAAGCTGGAGGTTGTTCAGTTATTTGAAGAGGAACTAAAGTACAAAATTGATATCATATATGTTTGAAATATTTTATTGGAAAGTAAACAGTGAAAGTTAATAATGTAACTAAGTAAAATATTTTATTTTGAAAAAGAAAATCGTAAAAACTTCAATTAAAATATATCCATAAGGAAACATTTTACCATCTTTTTTCAGAAGAACTAAAGCCTTTTGAATATCTTGCTTTTCTAACCAATTAATCATATCTGAAACCTTAACCCCTTTGTTTCCCAACTGAAAGAGCAACCATCTTGCAGTAGTCATGTGATATTTATAAGTTTCATTATCCATTTGTTGTATGGAATTATAACTAAAAAGAAACAAAATTAGATTAAATTTCAAAAACTCAGTGCACCCCCAAATAAAAAAATGATATGTTGAACATAAGCATTTGAATTACACATAAATGAATTTAGATATTTTTTATAAAGTTATTAAACTTGTGGTGGGTTAATGGTCGCAATTCACTCTCCCACAAGTCCAACCTTTAAGGTGGGCAAGTTCAACTTAGCCTTAGCATAGCACTACCTCCCATGCCGGCGATGCTCTGGGACAACGATCGAGTTTAATAAGTAAACTGCTTTATTTTCAGTTTGGATTTGGAAGTTGAAGAATAAGTTTTTGAAGCACATTAATGAAGCATTATTTTTATATTTTCAGTTCTTGGTTTTTTAAATTTTGTGTTTAAAATTTTTTACGTGCATTTTTAAAAATGACGGACAGTACAAGTATTGGAGGACCTTCACAGCCTAAGAAAAGGAAAGTTAATAAAGAAAAACTGACTGATGCTGAAATATTACAAATCGCTACACATTAGAAATACAAGATAGCAATAAAACGAAAGAAAAGTCACAAATAACGCTTTAGAAAGATTTAAAATTGGATGAATTTTTAGTTTTTATGAGAGCATTCTTGCAAATGGGGATCGTTAGAGTGAATAGACTTCAACATTACTGGAAAAAGGACCCATTTCATAATGCAGGCATTACAAATAGCATTAGCTGAATTCAGTTTTTATTAATTTTACGTGCATTACATTTTGCAAAATATAGTGGATCTAGAGAACCTCAACCCACAGACAGGTTATTTAAAATGCACCTTGTTATCGATTCTTTTAACGAAAGAATGTGCAAGATATATTATCCTAATAGAGAACTTTCTTTGGAGGAATCTATGGTTCTCTGGCGAGGTAGATTATTGTTTCGCCAATACATAAAGAATAAAAGACATAAGTATGGTAAAAAACTTTATATTTTGAGCACATCAAGTGGAATAGTGCAAAAGATTGCCTTGTATACTGGTTTATTATACAATTATGGAGGGCAAAACCATACACAAAAAATTGCTTTGCATTTACTGAATGAAAAATTAAATGTTGGTCACAATGTTTTAATGGACAATTATTATAATAGCTTTGACTTGGTCAAGTTACTGTTAGATAAAGACACACTGCATAGGTACATTGAGAACCATTCAAAAAAACACTCCAAAAGACGTTCAAACTACTAAATTGCTAAAAGGCAATAATATTGAAAGGTATTGTCAAAGATTAATGATCGGAAAATGGAAAGATAAGCATGAAGTGTCTTATATTTCTACAGAATGCAAAAATGAAATGGTTGACATTTTAAATAAATGAAATTAAATAAAGCAGAATCCTTTGCCAATCATCAAAATTAATGCGTTTATGTCTGGTGTAGATCGGCAAGATCAAATGTTGTCATATTATCTCTTGGAGAGAAAATCACTACACAGGTATAAAAAATTGTTCCTTCATATTATTCAAGTAATGCTAATGAATTCACATGCTCTTTATAAAAAATATCCCGGAAAAAATGCCAATTTACGACTACCGAGTGAACGTTGTAAAATTACTTTTGCCATAAACAGACGAACAAAAGCAGACTCCAAAGAATCTATGACATACTCTTGAGAAAAGAAAACTTGCATCTGGTAAAACACAAATACAAAGAAAAAGGTGTAAATCTTGTGCCTCTCAAGGCAAACGCACGGACACCACGTATGAGTACCGTGACTGTCCTGACAAACCAGGATATTGCTTGAACTGCTGTGAAATATACCATAAGTGATAATATATTGATGCAGTACTGTTTTACACTGACATTTTGTTTGTAATAAGTTTTTTTTCATTTTCTATTATGTTGTTTATGTATATTATACAATATTTGTTATGTTTTATAATCTTCAGAGATGAACATTCGACAGACAATTAAGAGTATTTTTCATAATTTTCATTCTGCTGCAACATTTTGTGAAATAGTAGGAATAATTCAACAATTCAAACATTTGTATTTTGAGTTAGCTATTTGAAAATATTTTTTGATATTTTTTCATAAATTTGACTTCTCTTTATTCAATTAAACATTTTCTTTTAAACTGTGACTTTATGTAATGTGTCAATAATTTTGCAGAAAAATGATGAGAGGTGCTAGAGCGTCAGTGGCATACAGATGATAAGTTGAACGTGAGGTGCCACTGATACTCTAAAGCATCCGAAATTTTATTTTTTTACACTAAATACGAAAATAAAAGGCTTTTCCTTTTTTCTAGTTTTACTATTAAAATATAAAGAACATTTTTAATCATTAAAAACTTTTTTAATTCGGCTTCTGAGGATGGATATATAAATTTTGGTGGCAGCGAAAGTGTTAATGATGCAGTTCTTAACATCTACTTGATTTTGTTATATGTAACAAATTTTTTAATTGTTTTTATTCTTTTGGTTAATTAAAAGAAAAAATTGATTGTAATTATATTTTACTGCCCAGTTACGAATTATAGTAGTGATTTTCAGAGATTCATATTTCTTTAGCAATATGTAAATTTTGTAAAATATATGTAGTTAAGTTTCTAACCTTTAGTTCTGTAGTTCTTAGCCAAATAAAAAATATTTGATATTTAAAAGTAAAAATAGTATGAGATTGTGTTATTTAAAGTTGGAGATAGAGTACAATCAGGATTTTGAAATCTACAATTTTATAGCAACTTGTTTATAAAGCGGTTTATATAAAAATGTTTGTTAAATTTTTGATTTATAATGTAGTTAATATCCGCTTGCTTTGTTGTATATAGTGTATTTGTAAAGTGTTTTTATTCTTTTAATGAATTAAAATATTTATTGTGATTATATTTTACTTTCCAATTAAGAATAACAGTATTTACTTAGAGATTTATATTTGTTTTGTAACATGCAAATTTAGTAAAATAAGTGTAGTTAAGTTTATAACCTTTAGTTATGTAGTTTTTACTATACACATATTCAAATAATCTATAAGTGAAATCGAAAATAAAGAGGAATCGGGGTTTTCAAAAATAAGATTTTACCAAGATATGTTGATTTGGCGAGATTCAGTGGCTCATTGCTTTTTAGATGTTTTGCATTTGAAAATCTTGTAATTTCGCCATTGGTAACATTTTTGAAAATTGCGGCAAACACAGTAAAGTACCCTAGGATTTTCCCCAGCAAAATTTTAAAACCATTCTATTTTTATTTACATGATTATATAGATTTTATTATAGTTTACTTTTACTTCTTTTTTTTGTTTCTTTTTTCTTCTTCTAGTTTACTTTTAATATTTATGCATTGAACCAAATATAAAGATAATTAAACTTTCTGACACTTAAGTTACATAAGACTGCAAAAATGTTCTCAGTCAACAAATTTACTGTTTTTATATAAAGTTTTATACATAATAAATGTTATTTTTCGGCTTGATTCAAAAAATGTTGGAAATCGTACAGATTTGGTTTAATCATATAATTTCAACAGAACTTAGAAAACAAAATGTTTTATAAAAACAATATTTAATGAAAAATTTATAATTAACCAACACTTTTTTCTCAATGTGGCTGAGAATTATGAAATAACTGTCTGATCTCAATTTTGAGTTTTATAAATTAAATAGACAAGAGCAAGTTTATTCAATTATTTATGAATTTATTTAATTTTATAATAATTTTCTATATAAGTAACAAAAAATAATTTACAAAAGCATATTCATTAAAACTATAAATTATGATGTTCGATACATTACTTCATATTTAGTATATTAAAGTAGTTTTTCAGAATGAGGAATTACTTTAATAAGTTTGAGAAGATATTTATGCAAAAATTTCACAAATTTAATTATAAAATTTTTTATGTTATTAAAAATGGCTAACACAAGAAAACTTTAATATTATTTTATAATAATAAAAGTTTAAATACTGCAATGCAATACAATAAAAACAATTAAAATGTTTTAATCAAAACAAATTGATAAAAGATAACATACAGGTAGCCCTTGATTTTTAGGTAATTTTTTTCATGCCAAAACGTAAAAAACAAAAATGCAACTGAAGAATTACATTAATTAAGAACTGAAAATACCAGGGTTACCAGAAATTAAATTTCATTGCTAATATTTATACCCAAATTGTTTGCCAAACTAAGAAGTACCCTATTATATACCAAACCTCTTAAATTTTCAACTAAATTAGGCACTAAATAATGAGGAATGCATTATTATGAAAATTGTCACAGCAGAAATCAAAAAAAGACATGAAAAAGAATATAAAAAATTACTTAAAATATCTTGATGGAACAGCTTTCAAAAATGACTCTCTTGTACTTCTATTTCCCAAAATCATTTCAAGTTGACTTAGAGTATCAAAATCAAGGTCGAGAATATTTGGATCCATTACGCTTGGTGGTTAATAATTTCAACGTAACACTATGAAGAAGAAACCATCATGTAAAAAGAGTGGATTAAGAATGAAATAAATCCATGTAATAAATTCTACAACAGTTCTGAAGTACTTAAAAAATACTTATGCAAAACAAAAATATTTCCAATACGTGTAAGCACTACTTAATTGTTTCACCTTATAAATAAAAAATGAAAATCTTAATAATTTAACAGAGAAAAATCGCATTTTAATCCCTTTTAAGAATTCAACACAAAAAATAGGAGTTTTGCCTTATACAATATGGAACAATCAAATGCCTTTATTACTTGTTAAGAACAAAGAGTGCAAATATTAAACTTTACAAGATGAATTTTTTAAAGTAAAATTCACCACATAACAGAATATCCTTTTAACTTTTATTTGTTTACAAACACTTAATCAGTTCAGTAAATCATTTGACAATCATTTTGATCAATGATGGAGAGTTTACATGTGTCACTATATAATTACGAAGAAGGCAACGGTATGTGGCGTTTGTTGCAACACGCGAATATCTGAATATCCTGTTCTCAAGGGTGAAAAAAACTGCTAATTCACCAGTGATACCAGCGAAAGTGCCCGGGTGTCACAATATCATTCAAGTGTTGTAGGCGAGACTAGACGGCCATCACCAGGTTTATCAGTGGACACTTGGAATTTATGCCCTATTCTTATGAAAAAAAAAAAATTTCCCAACCTGTTTGAAGTGTTCTGACTTAAAGGTCACTTCAACCACAAAGCTAGGAAATTTATAAACAGCTAGCTCTATGTTTCTAACCATATTCTGGTTTTAGGAATGGATCTTTTCATAAGTTCAATTTTAATGTTGATTTTCTTAGAGTGACAAACTTCATAGACCAGATTTAGCGTTGTTAAATTCCGGAAATATGCAACAACAACAGCTTTCAAATTTAAAATTTTTAATATGAGGTTTTTATTTCACATATAACTGTCAATTTTTTTTATAAATAAGTCAAAATTATTAATTACATTGCAAAATTAGAGGAGTCAATTGTTACCATCTTCAAAAATTCTGTAATTCTGTATATAAAAATTCTATAATGATACTGTTGAACTGAAGATGATCCCAGTGTAAAAAGAATATAAAAGAAGATCTATCACAAAATATGTTGAAATTTATTCATATTTCATTTCAATGATAATCTCAATGAATTAAAACATTTTTTAGAAAATTATTGCCTATGAGGTATATTATGAAAAAATTTGTCTATAAAGTCACAAAAGAAAAATTAGTAATTATTGGATATATTTCTAATGCCAGAAAATTTACCTAAAAGTAAGCAGAAAAATCTTTAAATCAAAGAATGAAAAATATCAGAACACAAAAAAATGCAGTTTAGGCAATCATGGCCCTATAACTCTAATCACATTTTCTGTAAATCTGCCTACACTGTGCCAGCTCAGTTGTGGCTCCCGTATTTCAATCGTGATTCGAAATTACGAAACAGTTGGCAGTATTCAGTAAACTTGTAATCTGACTGACTCAGCAGTAGTGGAGTAATGAGCTATCCAATCAAACGATATTTTGAAACTGAACGATTTTTTTTTGTTACAATTGTTTGTGCGGCTAAACTGAGTATTACTGTTTCATTTAGAAAATACAAATAATCGAATTTTAAATATGGTAAATGTATTTAATATTTTATTTTATTTTCGTACTTTTTTCACTCTAAATTTATATTATTTATTGTTTGTTTTCTAATATTATATTTAACTAACAAAACTAGTTTGACCTATCATAATTTTGAACCTGTAAGAAATAAAATTAAGATTGATCAAAGTAGTTTCGACTTACATATGCATAAAAATAAAATACATATAAATAACAATGAATTATAATTTACTTTAAAAAATTTACTAGGAACCAAATTTATTTATTTGATGGTAGTTTAATTACTGTACTAACAGTTAAACAATATCTTCTTGAAAAGGTTAAATTATTTGCAAAATTTCCATGAGAGATGTTCCTCATTAATTTTGTAATAAAAATAAGAAAGATTTACATTAGTTTTATGAAACTGACCTGACTCCAGTTTATTTTTTTCAAGTCTCATGTACAATGTACATTATAAAATTTATGCAAAAATAGGTAGTACTTTTTTAATTTATATAACTTTCTTTTTATTATATTATGTAAATATTAAAAGCCTATTCAGTGTACTTTTCTTAAAACATTTAGTATGAATAAACAATTTGTTGACTTTTTCTTTTTAAGCTAAGAATGACAGGTAAAAACAAAAATTACTTTCAGAGTAGCAATATTTATTGATTACTTTTCCTTCAAGATGAGGACGATATAGATATTGTAATTTTTCGTGAGCTTACTAAATGGGCACTAATTGGTTCTTTGTAAAGGATAGTAGCCATATAAGAAATCAAACTAAAGATATCAGCACTTTTAATTTGCTAACCCTAACAATATATAAGGATACAATAATTGTATTAAGATTATTTATTTATTACTTATTTTATTTTTGAAAATATTTTTAGACAAAAATTGTAAATGTGCTACAAGACAGGAAATGAAATGACAAAAATTATATAACATAATTGTAAAAAAAGGGAATTGATTATTACTTCAATTTAATTTACGTTTGATAACTTTTGCATAACAATAAATAAAATATGGAATTTGAGCATTGATAAATATATGTTTGTTTCTAGATTTCTGTTTAATTAAGCCATTTTGTTGAAACAACTGATATAAGATTGAATTCAGCAAATTATTAAAATGTAAAAATTTTTATTTTCAGAGTCTATATAACATTATATAATAAAAAAAGATACATACATATCACCCTGTTGAACATTTTTGCGAAAAAATACGGGTTTTAATTGAGATTTAATATCATATAATTTATATCCATTTTAACTCTGTACTGTCTAATTCAATTGGGGGCTGGATTGGGTTACACAGAAGTTTTTTTAACATAATTAAAATGTGAATTTTTACAAAAAATGTTATTCATTATGTTATTTTGTTACTTGATTGTGATACATTGTAGATTGCATGATATTTGTGACAATTTCGGCTGGCTGTGCCAGATTCAAGAGGTACCTAGGTCCGAAGGACCTCACCCTTATCTGGAGTTGGAAATGATCTGGTGAGCTATAGCTGTAACTGACTGGCATATTATTGGTTGAAAAACTTGAGTGGGAGGAGCTTAGTTAAAAATTTAATTTGTTGGAATTTTTTGAATTATAGTAATAATTATAAATAAAATAAGGATAGTAAGATTAATACAAGAGTGATTTATTTAAGTAAAAGTAATAGAGAGATTTTTAATACTTACATAAATAAAAGTAAGTTATTCTACATCTTAAAAATGATACTTAGTTTATATTTGCTTTTTATTATATAATCTTGAGAAATTATTTTCTAGTTATTAGCATTTTAATACTTCTGTTGTAAGTAATTATAATGATATATTCAAAATTTTGATGTATTAAATTTAAATTATTGCTTGATTTCTAAGTTCAAACTTGAGCACAATCACTATTTAGTAATCAGATATTGCACATAGTAATGTAATTTAAGTTAGCAAGATAACTTTGGAGTGTTTGGCAAGAAAATTGGAAATTGTGCCAAACCCACATAAGACCCTCAGATTTGACCTAACAGAATTATGGCCCAGTTGGTTAATCTTCCATAATTGGAGTGAATAGGCACCAAGAAATTTGTGGTGATTTTTCAAATTTTCCTTTGGAAGATTTGAAATTGCAAAGTGAGACTAAAAATTTATTTATAAAATTAATTTACTAATTATATTAAATTTATAAAATGTACCCAGCCAATTAATGCTCTTTGTCAATGCAGCTTTTACATTCTCCCTATGAAATGTAAACTGAACACATTACACTTTCTCACTTAATTTCATTCTAAGAGGACATGCTACCTTAGTCCTTAAATACTTTTATTTTCCATGTAACTTGTGTTGCGCAGTAATAAATGATGTTTTCTGGTACAAATCCAATCACCACAGCACCATAATAACATTATTTTCTAATTAAACATTTATGTGTCAACTAATAATGTCAGTAAAATCCTAGCAGCTGGCTCAGGTTTGGTGAGATTTCCAATTTTTGTGCCAAATGCGACACAGTTATCTCACCAACTTAAATTTCATCATCAGTGTAACACTATCTACTTCAGAGACAACTGGGTAGTAAAGCTAAATCTATCATATAAATAATATACATTTTTATGAAAACATATTTTAATTAATTGGGTTGTAGCACCCAGCTTCAAAAATATATCAAGCAATTAAATTTCAATTTAAAATCTTTCAAAACAAAATATAATTACAAATCTATAAATTTCCATTTGATACACTTTAATCTTTTTGCAATGCCACATTTACTTAAGATCTTTCTTGAAGGCGAAGTAGAATAGAAAGGAATTGTATTACAAAACAAAGGTTTTCCACCGTTTAGCCTAACTTGAAAAAAAAATCATAAATAATAAAGTTTAAGTCCTAATGTCATAATTTTTGGTACCATTTTAGATTATTACATAAGCTGTCATATACATTAAAATTAAAATATGGTAATTTTTCCTTTAATTAATATAAAAAATATATAGTAATAATACTTAGCCTGAGAATTAATTCCTAAAAATACTATTCAAAAATATTTTTGAAGTTTTTAATTGACAAAACACATTAGTAAACTTACAAATTAAAATACAAATATAACAAATGCTAATTAAAAAATTGAAACAACGATTGAATATTGAAAATATTGGAGCATTAAGAAACGCTAAGTCCTACATCGCATGTTCATGTCAAAACCTCTAGAAACATCACACTTTCTAACTTTTTTGAAAATGAATCATCATTTTTATCTATGGAACTATATATCTCATTTATTATATAAGTATATTCTTTCTCACCATAATAGTCTGTGATTAAGTTTTTATCAAAGAAGAGAAGCACGCAAAATACATCTAAATGCCACAAAAATTGAAACAGAGCTGACACCAAAACCCTTAAAAATCCCACATGCAGTTACGAAAAAAGTATTTGTAGAATTATTAGCAATTACATTGCTTATATCATGTGAAAAGTTAAGAAGCCGAGCTTTATTTGTTTACCTTCAGTTTTCCCCCTCCCCAATACAGCTGATGATCAAAATACCAAACACAGGCAGAATGCGAACAAATTGAAGATTAGGTTGCTAAAATTGCACTTATTTCAAATATAAAAGATGCAGGGTGCAATTTAGTTGTTAAAATGCACATATGCACCAGTCTAAGTTTTCTGTTACGCATGAATTATTTGTCCTGCCATGAGAGATGTTCACCCGGAATGCATAAAAAATCTGCCCTTCACAAAGAGGTTGAAAACAAAATATAACTTCAAATACATAAATTTCAGTTTTACACTTTCAAAATGAAACAACTTCAAACATTTGAATTACAATTTAATGAAAAATGCATCAGTGGTTTCTAAAGCTCATTACAAATTTCACACTTGTTTATATCAGGTTATGTCATAAAATCACAAAAATGCGTTCCAGCTCAATAAACCAGTTTGGCATATTTTTGATTTATTATTACATTATTTCAAGTTTTTTAAACATACTAATTTAAATGTTATATATTTAAATGATAATTAAATGTTTAAATATACTAATTTTTACAAATATTACTTATTTGAAATAGACATGATGTTAATTAAATATATTTTATGCACCATAATTAAATTTTTTCAAAAGGACCAACTCGCATTTGCCAACTAAAATTTTAGTAAATTCTACTGGCAACCAAAAAATTGCCATATTTTGCTATACTTGACTGTATTTTATGCTTTACAATCTATGACCACAAATTCAACTTTGTTAAAAATTCTGATCAGAATAAATTTAATTGTAAAAAAAGAAATATTTTGTTTGTGATAAATGTGGATAAATACTATAATTTTAGCCTAATATTAAAATGCTTAATTCTTTGTTATTTGTAAAACTATAGGAAATTTTTAATAAAATTTAAAACATTTTATAGAAAAAGCATGGCACAATGTATTTTACCTTAAAGTTTTTGTGTGTATTGCCATTTTTGTTGGTTTTAGTTACTAGGTCATATTTTATGGACTTAATAATTTATGGATTCATTAAGGGGTTAAGTTATACCTTATTTAATTTGTATTTCAATTAAACTTTTATTAAATCCAGGACTTACCATCTTAATACAAATAAGAAAATTATTAAATGAGAAAGATATCTATAAACAAATCATTATCTTACGGTTAAAAATGGAAGCTACAACTAGAAACTTGCAGTGAAAAGTTCTAAAATTTTCATCAATAATATAAAATAATATGGTATTTTACTATGCTTGAATAAAATAAAAAATTTATTAGAAAGTAAAAATTGAAAGTATTTTATGTTATAAATTTCTAAGGAAATATATGTTAAGAAAATATAATTCTAAAATATAAAAGGAAAAAAAAGTCTTAAAAGAGCTGTTTAAAGAGTAATGTATTCAGCAGATAAAAAAAAAAATTAAAACCAGGGTTTGTTTTTATTTTGAATAGCATAAATTGAGATTAATGTTCACAGAACTAAATTATTTCTCTATTTATAACTATCTATTTGTAATTATTGATAAACTGAGTGAAATTAATAAAAGTAATTCAAATGATGTTAGCAGTGTGAACCAAATTAGTGTAATGAACATAAAAGAAACTTTTTAATGAGTTGTAAAATTTTCATATTTTATTTTTTGTCAAGAAATTTTTTTTTTCTTCCATGAGCAGCACTTTCAGATTTGATTAATATTTATTAATTTGTAGGATATATTGTACATAATAGGTGCTTAGACACATCCTTTTTAGGTCTAAGCAGAGTCTTATACCATATTAATTTTTTTTTTTTTATCCTATGCCCGACCTTGGTTTTTCAACCATCAGTCTCTGTCAGGCAGCCCAATACAATCTTGAGGTGAATGAAAAGTCATCTTCCGCAGAATTTCTAACTCCAATGTCCGAAAGTCCAGGGCCAGTGTAAAGGTGGTCACCAGTCATGTCCTCTAGTCCACAAAAAGGGCAGATCGGAGAGTCCTTCAAACCCAAACGGTGAAGGTGTTTTTGCAGATTATCATGCCCAGTTTTAAGGTGAAAATTTGCCACTCCCCCAGCTCTGTGGAGGTTACACGAATAGGCTTTGTTAGTAAGGAAGCCCATGCTTTCCCCTTTATGCACATTTTGTAAACATTTCTACAATAGGAGGCTATATTTGACTTAATAAGCCTTTTAATAGTATGGTACTCCAAGGCTGGAGAAGGCTGTTGTAGATCTGAGCCAGCCTTTGCCAATTTATCAGCTGCGTCATTTCCCGCGATACCACAGTGGCTGGGTATCCATTGCAGCACAATTTGACGTCCTTCTACCAGTAGAGAACTAATTGCCATTTGGCAGAGATAAACAGACCCAATACTGCTAGGAGCAATTGAAGAGAGAGACCTGATGGTGGCCTGAGAGTCTATAAAAAATACTATGTTGTTCTCATTACTCTTTCTGATCTCTTCAAGTGCTAATTGCACAGCAGCTACTTCACCATTGTAGCTGTTATAGTATTTCCCAACAGCCTGGCAAAGCCTGAAACTCTTAGAGTATATTCCTGCACCAGCATTTCTAATGGCATCCTCAGCTGAACCATCTGTATAGACATGGAACCAAACAGATGATGGATAATGCTCATTGATAGTAGCTAGGGTAGCCATCCTTAGCTCAGAATCAGTGGAAACCTTCTTACTAACAAGTAGTATCAGGTCTAGACAGCAATCAGCTCCATAAATATGGTTTTGAAAGATAGGGGGTCTAAATTAAAGAACTCTATCTGCATCCGGGATCTTATACCTATCTGACAATTCCCTGGTCAAAGTCAAAAAGGCTCTCTGTGTTTTCAATCTTGGGAAAATAGGAATATAATTTTTCCAGAACCCATCATCCCTTAGAAGCCTTTCGGAGAGTTTCAGGGCAGCGCTTTGTCTTCAATCTGCCAAAGGTTCCAACCCAGTCTGAATTTGCATTGCCTCAGTAGGTGTAGATGAAGCCCTACTGGAGATAAGTCTAAGGACATTATTCTGAACAGTCTCCAGTTTTTTCTGGATGTTATCCGATGCAGTAATCAGGAGCTCAGCTCCATATTCAATTGCAGGTCTGATGTATGACTTATAGGTGGTGCAGAGTAAGTCTTGTGAAGCTCCCTATTTCACTCCTGCAAATCTTTTTAAAAGTTTACTTCTGGATTTTCCGATGTCTATAACTTTAACAGCTTGGCTATTCCAACTTAACCTTGTATTTAAAGTGATGCCCAGATATTTGGCTCTAGTTGTTTTACACAGACGATGGGGACCATAATATAAACTAATATCAGGGGTGCACAACCTTTTCAGAATGAGGGGCCAAAATATGAAAAAAGACCATGTCGAAGGCCAAAGCAGTACGTAAATTTTAAAACATGTTATAAACGTGAAAACACTGTTTTTTGTGGCAATACGCATGAATTGTATAATTGCTAATTTACTTATTTACTCATGCAAACATTATACAATAAAGTAATCAAACACAAACAATATAGATATGCTTAAAATACTTTATTTCCAGAAAAAAAACTTGAAATTGAATAACGGGAGAAAATTTTTTGGTAATTATACAAAGAACACAATTTAACATTTGAAAAAAATTAGTAAAATTTAATGTGATGGCTGTGACTGAATATTTGAAGTTATTGATTTTATGTTGGGTTTAAGATTCGTTGTGGCAATACTAAAACAGAAGAAAGGTTCTCATCTGCTATCCTATTTCTTATTTTTGATTTGTTTAAATTCATTAAAGAAAAAGTTTGCTCACAAATGTAAAATATTTATTCTGATGTAGAATCGTTTTCCCATCAGATTTTTTCTTTTGTTTATTTGAAAGAGTCTCATTTCTTTTTAAATTAGTCTTATTTTATTAACAACATTCGCAGGCCAATTTTCACCCGCGGGCCATAGGTTGTGCATCCCTGCTAATATCATAGGGTTTTATACTTAAAGTAAACAGCTGGTAAAAGGTTTTATCAATGTTTACCATCATTTGATTCTCATTAGACCAATAAAACAGTTCTTTTAAAGCCCCGTTTAGGGAAAGCTGGATGTGCTGTATATCTCTGCTGGTTGACCAAATGACTAGATCATCTGCAAAAAGAAGGGCTCTAACATCCCCATCAATATCCATAACCCTCTGGATTACATCATTTATCATGATGTTGAACAAGATAGGGCTCAACACAGAGCCCTGAGGAAGTCCCTGTCGAGTCTGTCTTTAGGAGGAGACACCCACCAAACCTGGTTCTGATAAATCTCTGTGTCAAGAATGACTTGATCCAACTGCACATGTTTCCACAGATTCCCATGTCTATAATTTTCTTAAGCAGTTTTCTTCTCCACACTCTATCAAAAGCGGTTTTAAAGTCTATAAAAACTGCCACTGAATTGTGTTTCTGATGAAAACCATCCTTAATCAGCTGTGTAAATCAGCCACTTGTTCAACAGTATTTCTGTTTTTACAAAAGCCTGCAGTACTATTTGACAGGCAAGAATAATTTTTCAAGTAGAATTTGAGCCTTACTGAAATCAAGTGCTCTGTCAATTTACAGGTAGCGCTTGTGAGAGAGATAGGTCGATAGCTAGAGAGATCCCCAGGATCTTTACCACTCTTCAGGACCGGAATAACTTTGGCCTTACGCCACTGACTTGGAAGGCCCCTGGTCCAAGACATATTTATTATGTTAAGCAGTCCATCCAAAGAGCCCCCTCCCAAGTTCACCAGGAAGTCTGATACAATATTATCCGGCCCGGGACTCTTACCCAGGGATAAAGTCTTTAACCCACACTTGAGTTCAAATAAGGTGAAAGGAGAATTGAACAAACTATCCATCTCTGGAGTTAAGCATGTCTGTGGGCAAACCAATTCCTTATCATGTATCCTATCCGAGGGATGGTAATTAATTACCATATTAACATCACATTTTTTAATCGAGATTTAATGGTATGTGACTTTACTAAATTGCATTTTTCTTTAGGAACCAATGAGTGCAGAAGATTCAGAGTTCTTGAAAGAGATAAAGGCCAATGTACCTAGATTAGCACCATTGTGGCATGATTTTACTGTTCAAGAATTGGTGAGGAGCAAAGGTTTTAATCGCTATGCAAGGGACAATTTGCCTGACTTTGGTGGATTTGGTGCTGAAGTAACTGTTGAAGAAAATATGCTTAAATGTAAGGAAGTCAAACATGTTACTGATACCTCCAGTTATGCAGCTGATACTTGTTCACATCCTTTTTTACCTGCTAACAAAGGTAATTATTTCCTGTTATTTTATATTTGTTATACACATTTAAAAAATGAGATAATTTTTCTTACATGCATCCCTCTAAACATCCTTTTGCAGCCAGAAAGGTTTACTAATTACTGTCTATGATCTCTTGAAAAAGCACATAATAGTATAAGGAACCACTTAAGTTAAAAATTTAATATGAGAATTCTTTAAACTTATTGATTATTAGTTTTCCTTTATTTGAGGTATTTACAAAAAGTGAGAGGAAAACATACCAAAAAATCTAAATTGACTACTCAAAAATATTTAAAGATAAAATATATGCTTAAAATATCGAAATATATATGGATTTGACACCTCTATCCTTTCGGACAAATTATAATTATGAACAATATTTATCATGCAAACTGAGAAATTGGCAATGCAATTCAAAGCATTTATATGTATAAAAAATAATTCATTAAAGGTGGGCTAAACCATTCAATTTGGAGATCAGATTGTTACTGAATGGAACCAATTTTTTTTCCAGGAATCACTGGTTGATTTCCAAGTGAAATAAAAATATTCCTGGAAAACTTGATTCTATTTTTAACTTAGAATTAAATTGCAAATAGATAAATGCAAATAAAAATACCTCTTAGATAAATAAGTCTTTATTAAATACACAAAAAATGTTACTATAGATTAATATTATTATTTATAATTATCAGAATTGCAATTATGTCTGAAAATTATTATACAAATTGCATTTAATTTTAAAAAATTTACATAGAATGTATACAAAATTTACTTAATCTAAAAAATAATGTAAAATTTCTTATTAATTTTTGTTATTTTATGCCATGTATTCTAAATTTAATTGAAAATAATACATGACTTAATTTCCCAGAATAAAGTCTATTTCATTTTCAGTGCATATTTGTCTGCCTTTGAAAAAACTTGTTCACACAGCTCTGATGCATCAGGGGGATGTGTACAGCCTTTTTAAAACAAATTGATACAGTATTAGATAAATATTTTCCCTTGATTCCTACCATATATTGGAACTTCCATTTCTTTGTAAGTAAGGCTCTTGTAAATATTTATCTATTTTAATAATAAATGAAACCGATTGGTTAAATTTGAAAAATAGCAGATCTTTCACCATTTTCTTTTGATAAAGGGCTTGTGACCTTTATTAAATGGTGAAAGATCTATTTTTTTGTATTACTTATTGTTTAGTAAAAGCCTTGATTTCAGAAACAATGAACCCCATTGGTTTCTCAAATGCAGCCATATCAGATGTTTTAATCAGCTTAATCATCCTTGACTAAAAGACATAACTGTAGACATTTTTTTAAGTGTAGCTATTACTTGTAGTTTGATAATTTCAATAACTTCCTCTCAAATTGTTGTATGCAGATTAAAAGGGATCTCAGTAGAAACTATTACATTTTGTTGCAAATTTAATAATCTTAGTTGTTTCACTTTATCATTACAGCATTCCTTAAATGCTCCATCATCTTGAAAACTGTTTTTGGTTCTAATAAATATGCCTGCATGACAAGTTCATTGGTAGAAATCCATTTAAACTGCTCTGATAAACTTTTCAACAATTACCTTGAATTTTTTTTTTAATTGGCTCCAATTTGTTATCATTTTTAATGTAATTCCTTATTTTGTCGTCATTAATTTAATCAGAATTACTATTTTATCGGGAAGCGTATTTCCCTGAATAAACTTCTAAAGTTACTTCATCAAAAAATTTTTTAAGTATCAATTGAATTTTGCTCAATTCCCTAATCAGAATCTGGGAAATTAAAGTTTTTGATGCCTAACATTACAAGAGAAGGTATTATCGAATCCCTGTTTAAAACACTGTAGCATTTTATGTGTTGAATTCCATCACGCTGAAACATCTTGTGTTAATTTCAAGTTTACCTTTTAAACTCTCTTGCATTTTAATCAACATGCTTGAACCATTAGAACTTTTTTAAATGAGTTATTTCATCAATTATTTTTACAATTGAAAATTTTATAGCTTTTTGTATAATTAAACTTATAAATTGCGTGCAAAACAAGGTAAATGTACATTTTAGAGGGGTGAGGTTAGTTTGATATTTGCAGCATTGTCTGTCATAATTGCTGTAATTTTATTGTCTATATGGAATATTTTGGTTGTACACTATCCAAATTTTAATATTTGTCCAATATTTTTTCATCAAAATTGAATACCCTTATCATTACTTATCTATTTCTGAAGTTAAGCTCATGAAAAACACACAGATTTTCTAATTAGAGAAAAATGAGGAATTCATCTGCTATAAAGACTTATTATAAAAAGAGAATCAAAAGAGCAAGATTGAAGTGAATGCAAATAATAGGGTGATCGGGCCAAAATGTGAATTCTCGAAAGTCACAAGCAGAATTGCTGATTGGCTGAGTGAAAACAGGAAAGTAACCAGTTTCACATGAGTGAAAGAGTGACTAGTTTTATGAGAGCACACACACACACAAGAGTGAGCTGGGAAATTCCTAAGAACGTCTGCTATTTTTTCCTAAATTATTGTTCACTTGTTCTCTAGATGGATTTTGTTCTTAAAAACTAGCTCACAAAGCCCACCTCTAAAATGTTTTCAGAGCTGTTAATTTGTATGCTTTGGGTGTACAGTGTACAACTTTTGTCTGAATTATAAGATAATTTGGCTGTGTTGTGGAATTTTAGATTTGCAAAACTGTCAAATCAGGTGCAATATAAAACCTTTTCTTCAGTTTTATGAGCAACATTGATTTTCAAACACAAGATAGATTCTGTGTATGCATTAAGAATTATAAGATAATATTATATTCGATTTTTTTCTAAATTAAAATTAGAAAAAAAGATTTTAACCTAAATGGAATTATTTTCTTTTTAAAACCTGTTTCTGTCCTTTTTTAATTTATTTTGTTTCTGTTAGTGATGATGAATGAACAACAAATTTAAATTATCAAAAACTAAAATATTTAAAGAAATTATATCCTTTTAAAAGTGTAAGTGGCTGTGAGTGTTAAATATGAAAACTTTTTTTATTCTTATTTATATTTCTGAAACTTCATTTTGTTTAAAATGTGATTTGATAATATATACTAAGTTTTATGAATTTCTAATCTATTATAAATTCTAACTATAAAAAGTTAATTTTATTAAAAAACATTTTAGCAGAGCATACATTTTTAGTGAAACAGTAAATTAATTCAGAAATAGTATGAGATATTTAAACTGATCTATATATAAAATTAGTTATAAAATTTGATGTAAACATAATTATTAAATCTGTAAACATTATTATGCAATGTATATGTACATTCTTGCTACTTTTTTTGTATGCATTATTTTGCTTGATGTGAAAACCCAATTTTTTAAGCCTTGTGTTCAAAAACTGATTTAAATTTGTCTACATTTTTTCTTTCATGTGTGTTTATGATAACTGAATGCTGGAGATACCAAACATTTTTTATAATCTATTTTCAAAAGTTTTATAATTCTCAAATCAAATTCTTTTATAAAAATGACAAAAAAGAAAACTTATTTATTTCTTAAATGAATTATTTTGACTAAATCAAACCTTCATGGAAATCAACAAAAAGGAAGCACTTAGCTAGATTAGCTATATTTGGTTCGAAATTAAATAATTTAGTTGTAAATCACCTCAGGACTCACACTCAATATACTCCTTTTTTTCTACAATAGAATTAAGGATATTGAAGCAAGATTCAATCATATATGAGCTTGGAAATGCAATTAAGAAAAGAAATTCTGTATTACAAAGTTTTATATATTTTTGCATAATATTTATATTTGAAAAAATTCACACCATTCACAATTAAATAAAAAGTATTGCTTTAAGCTCATTCAATAATTCAATGATTTCATCTGGCAAATGACTGATATTTTCAACTTGAGCGCAGAAATTGCCACAATAATTCATTCTTAAATATCCATATTTTTCATATTTCCAAAGCATGGTTTTTAAAATCATTTCTCAATTTTTTGAGAAGATTTACATATAATTCCAGTTTTTCATTGTTTATATCCAATTGTCTTAATTATTTAACATTATAATTGTTTTAATTAATTTAACAATAACACTGCTCATAATAAATTCAATATTGTTTATATTTTCAATCAAAAATGAAAACATATTAGACTTATTAGTTAAGTAATTCTTTTGTCTATTTCCTTTTTATAACTGCTAATTACATAATTATTATAATAGAGTATTTCCTATCATTTTTAATATATTATACACTTTGAATGGATAAATTTTACAATACTCTAATTTTGAAAAACTAATATTTTAATGGCTCTATGATTATTACATTGTAAATATTAGTCAAAGAGAGATATAAAAAAGTTGTTGCTTATTTAAATTTTACTAATTGATTATTTTTCATATCTTTCTATTCAGTACTTATAAATAATCTAACCAACCATTTTCAGGAAAAGAATTGTGCCCAAAATTGCAGTTTAGCACCAAATGTTGAAATTCATTGATAGTTCATTTATAAAATTGCTTAGGCTGGGCAATATTACATGAAATGATATGAAAGTTTTTGGTATCTATCCATAACATTTGGTGACATGTTTTTTTGTTTAACCCATTGGTAGGTGCTGTGGGCACAAAGTCACCAATTGCTATGAAAATCAGCAATCCTGGTACAACTACCTGTAATCAATCATCCTTTCAATATCTTAATGTCTGACACTTTTCTTGGAATGGACATTATCATTTTTTACTTGTCTTCCTTTTCTTGGTTGTAAACTATCATTTCTTGGAATTCATATGTTATCAGGATGACTGTGCCTTGTGCTGCCAATAATGCTTTAAAATTTCTTTTATAGTTAGTTTCGTGTTTTTGTATATTTGTTTGCCTTTTTTTTCTAAATAACAGTGTATAAGCCTAAATCAACAGAGTAGGAAATAGAAATAGGACACTGAAGAATATTAGACAAAGTTGAATCTTCTGCAAAAGATAGTGACCAATCCAGTGATAATGAAGAAATGTAGTTCACATAATAGTGATAGTGAATTTGAGCAGAACGATGAAAGTAACAAAGAATCTGTATTAGCATAAAAACATATTTGTAAACAAAAAATCAAATTGATTGAAGTGGAGAAAAGCCAAATAAAAAAACATTTCCTCAAAATTTGATCATTGATAAAACTTAAAAGAAAAAAACAGAAATTGTTTTGTTTAAAGATACAACAAAAATAGGTGCAGGTACTATAAATGAAATGTCTGTCAAATTCTACAGCTCCAGTTCCAACAGATGGCCGATGCTGCACATTTAACATCTACAAAGAATCATTCAAGAGTAGTACGCAAATAAAAAAAATTTTTTAATGCTAAGCATTATCTCTTACCAAGCCACATATAAATGTAAGTACTATGCAAATGCTTTCTAGTGAACTCTGCCAAAAAACAACAAAGTCAATTCAAGTGAATCAGAAAAGGTTCAATGCCTTATAAAAAGTTGTAAACCTGACAGAGGCCAATGTATTACATTTCCAAAATCCAAGGACAATGATACTACAATTTTTGGCACAAGATGCCATAATTTCATTAGCAAAAATCATTCAGGTATTGGCCAGAATTAAATGTCTTCAGAATCTTAAATACAATCATGTAACTTTGCTTTTATAATTTATGAGTGTTTTATTTCCATAAACATTATAAAAACGTTTTTTAAAGAATAAAATATAGTTTCACTAATAGATAATGGGATCTTTAATGGTTGAATGATCAATACTCTGGTTTTTGCTTCAGTAGTTTGTGTGCTTGAATCCCATCTCAGGCTTGTCAATTGGATAATTTTAGTGGTTTGAAATCTACTATAAATTGTGGATCCTGTTCTAATCATCTTTTATATTCAAAAAATTACCATTGAGTGATATACAAACCAAGACACATCTGGAATGCTGCTATATCACACTTGCTGTGCTATTCCACATATGTTAAACACTTCTCTAAAGTAGAAAATTATTTTTGATTTACATTTATGAAATCTTTCAAAATAATGGTAAAAATTAAAAAAAACAGTCTATAAATTAATTCTAAAAAAATTTTGATTTTTCAATCAAAATTATCAATTTATCTTATGAAATAACTAATATATCAGTAATCTATAAGATTATTGGCAGCAGTTTTATTGAGACTGAATTTGAATTATGTGGATACAAAATTTCTTTTTCTAACATGTTTATAGTAATCAGAAAAATAAAATGATGAGGAAAATAAAGGATATGAATGTTCATTTATTGATCATGGCGAATTTAAAATAAAATTTTTTATTTTTAAAATAAGAATTCAAGTAAATAATCATTAAACATAAATGGAGCTATTAAATGGGAGAATAAGATTATCTTTCCTTTACAATTGAAATCTTTTTAGAAAGTCTTTTAAATTATATAAATTTTTGTTTGTCTCAGAATTAAAAAAATCCTGTAAATTCTAAGTACCAAGAGCAAGGTTTGACATATTTAATTTTTTTGCTAACTATAATATAATTTTCACCATGCAAAATTAAAATTTTGTAATTTAACATAATTTAAAATTTTTAATATTGTAAATAGAACTTAAAATTGAATTTTAGAACAAAATTTAATAATTAATTTACCAACTGAATTATCAAAGAATTTTTGCTAACCTTTAAAAATAAAAAATATTCTATATTATTAAAGGATTATCAAAACTTAAATTCCCATCATTACAAGTGACTCACATGTGAAAACTCTTTACTTAAAATAATTCTTACAGTGCTGTATTCTATAGATTTGCTTTTTTTTTAGATTTATTTTTTTAGGACCTGTGTCAAATTATATTAATAATAAAAAATTCTGTCAGAATATTATGTACTTATTTTCAACTATTGTAACTTTTATTTCCTCTTTAATTAATCTTGTATAAACTTTCTTTTAATCTTGTATAAATATCATATTTCAGTGTTACTATATATGGTTAAAATGACAATATATTTATATTTTATGAAGTTCTATACATACTAGTATCATGACTTAGGAAATTAGTAAATATTTTATGCTGTTTAAATTTTTGTCTGAGAGATCAATATTAAACTTTTATTATTCTTATCTTATTTATTTAGTTGCTGATTTGGAGGATCCATGCTTAAAAGCGCTCATTAAGGCAAAAGAAAAATTTATAAATTTTTGCTCAAGACTTGAATTGTCTAGAAGAAACTTCAAAAACGTATGTTTATTTCTATAGACTATGTGAATTTTTGGTTTTATTTAATGTATAATATGTGCTTATATAGTATAATGAAAAATCATTAGTATGTTTTTTTCATTTATACATTGTTTAACTTGGACTTCGATTTTTTTTAATCAAGAATTATTTGGGATTTTTTTCACATAAATTATGTGATTATTTATGTGAAAAAGTACAAATGAAGTTTCAATCATATTGTCAACTTCATTTTTATTTTTTTCTCCCAAACTGAAATATATTTTAGTTAGAAAATTTCACAGACCAATTCATAAGGAACTTTTTGCTTATCTGTTTATTATTTTATCACTGAATTATTTTAATGAAGAGAAAAAACATTCTTTCTGAGAAAAGAGTATTCGAATTAAGCTGGGAGGCAAAATACAATAATGCTCGAAATGATGTGGAAGAAAAAAATGATTGCTTTGGAGTTTCAATGAACAAGTAACATTGCTTGTTTACATACAGTAATACTTTTTTTTCAAAATTAAAATTTCTTGAATTATAGAAGAAAATAAGCTCTTTCTTGAAATCATAAAAAAAGCTTATGAGAAACTGATGAGAAATTCATTCTGATTTATATTAGAATTTTTAATAAGATGTTTGATTAAAAAAAATAAATAAAATACTTGATTAGTTTTTAATTTTCATTTCAAAGAAGTTTAAAATATTAAATTTATTGAAAGAAAATTTCCATACATCACATAATTTATATCTGTAATAAATTAATTAGACTTTGATATTACTATATATATATATATATATATATATATATATATATATATATATATATATATATATATATATATATATATATATATATATATATATATATTGAGGATTTAAACTGTCTTAAATTGTAAGTCAAAAACCTTTGAGAAGTGAAAAATTCCAAGATTGTGAAAGATAACTAATGCGTGTTATTTTTAGAAAGTGTTTTGTTACAGTAAATATTCAGTGTTATAAATATATAATTTTCTATTTATTTTGATATTAATATATAGTAAAATTATTTTTTATAATGAATATAAATGATGAAATCCTAATTTAATAATTTTTACCTTGTTTGAATTGTTTTCTCATTCATACTAAATTTAAATTTATATTGTAAAAATAATATTTATGATAAATTAGTTATTTGTTAGTGATAAGATCTTTTCATTTAACAATATTTCTATTTATTAATAGTATATTAAAACTAGATTTTCAGTTTTTTTGTCCTCATTAAAAACGAAATCTGAGTTTACTTTTTGTTTTAAATGTATATTTTAAAACAAAAAGTAAAACCAGATTTATAGGATAGATGATCTTGTTTTGTTAGAGGTATAATCTAAAATAATTATAAAATTTTTTTAATTAAAAATAAAAGTATTTGTTATTAAATTTGTTCTTAAAAAGCTGTCAAGTAAAAATATAAAGTATTTGACAGTAATTTTTTTAATATTTTTATTGCTGAAAATTAAAACCATTAATTTCCTTTCTGATAATTTTAAAAACTTTTTTTGACTGATATTAAATACTGTTATACCAGTATGTATGTATATATATATATATATATATATATATATATATATATATATATATATATATATATATATATATATATATATATACAGACAGACAGAGAGAGAGAGCAGTAGAGGTATGTTGATATAGCATTTAAAATATTGTATGTTTCATTTGATATAAAATATATTTAAATATTGTATGATTGCAAAGATATTTATTTTAAATATTTTGTATAATCTTACAATGGAATTGCATATAAAAAATGCATAATGTTTTTTTTAACACAACCTTTTTTTTTGTATTTCTTTAATGCAAGTATTTGAATCTGGTATTGTTAATGTTGCCAAATGTAATATATTGACTACAATTGAAACTTAAGAATATTCTTAACCATTTAATTACTTCCATATTTTTTTTTACTTTATGTAAAGTTTCCATTAATAAGCACAGTTTAACAGCAGCTTTGAAAATGTGTCAATATTTGGTTCTTATTTATATTTAATTTGATAAACAGTGATTGTCCTTTGATCCGGTAGATACATCCCTTTTGTATCAATATAAAGACTGCAAAAAGACTTCTCTTTAAATGGGAAAAATAAGCAATTAGTAAAACTTTGCTAGATTCTTCTGAACAAAATCATGCTGAACGTATGACCATGAAATCATCCATCAACATTACCTTTGGAATTTTTAAGTGCCGAAATCTCAATGTATAACAGCTGTAGACTTCATCACAAGACATCTTAGAAAACTCTTCATTTATTGCATATTTTTCAACAAAATCCCATAAGAAGGAAAAAACATATTTGCACATCGTTCATAAATATGAGGACTTCACCATCACTCACTATTGTTTAGATTTTCAATATCAAGATTTAGAACTCTGTCTTTGACAGATAATATCAAGTCATTTATGAACTATGATGCACATATATATATATATATATATATATATATATATATATATATATATAATTGTAATCAATATTCAAGTTTTAAATATGAATAGAGTTATCATAAATTAAGGTGAGCTGTTCGTAATTCTTTAGAGAGTAATCTGTTGAACATAATTTAATTGGCTTTCATTGTAGAAATTTTATGTTTTAAAGTAAAATTTTGAATTTTTAGAAAGATGTCAAAATGGCTTCTTTGTGATAAGAATGTGAATAAGTAAATATCAAATGAAATATTATCTGTTAATTTTGCGAACAATGTATGTCACTTTTTACAATAAATTAAAAATTAAGTTTAATTTGACCATTACTGTGATGCTGTAAGCATTGCATTTTTCACAGAAGCAAATTTCCCGTCCACACCCTATATACATAATTAAGAATTTTTTACCTTAAAACAAACATTAAAAAAGAACTTCTTTTATTTATTTTCTTTTAAGTAAAAAAATTTTAGCCTTAAA
Organism: Latrodectus hesperus; assembly: GCA_037975125.1. Classification (NCBI taxonomy): domain Eukaryota; kingdom Metazoa; phylum Arthropoda; class Arachnida; order Araneae; family Theridiidae; genus Latrodectus; species Latrodectus hesperus. The sequence continues at coordinate 1,731,364 of JAJQOW010000015.1, forward strand.
TTTTTGGTAATTATACTTCAACTGCTTTTGCATTGAGTGGATTGTTAAACCTATACTTTATTTAATTTTTTGTAATCTTACAATTTATTATTTTTTCATTACATGTGATATTTCTAATTTTGCTACATATATCAAAATTAGAAATGTATAAATACACTCATATACTTTGAATTTTTTTTCTTTGGTAATATTATTATGCAGTTTATAATATTTCTTATTTGAATTTGAATTTCATCTCTAAATACTTTTTACTATTCAATATTTGTACAAAGATTCTGATTAATATTTAGAAAAGAAAAGAAGTTTTCAGAAATGAAGTACTATCAGCCTACAAAAATTTGAAAAATATGTCTTTGAGAAATAAATTTGAAAAGATTCTCCTGCACAAGCAACTTTTGGAATTAGCTGTTGAACTTCCAGAGACAATTCAAATCCCTGTGAGTAGTATTAAAATAATTTCTTTAGTCATTGTTAATGTGTTCTAGAGGTTTATAAAATGTATTTTTTAAATTGGTTTTTAATATTAGGATAGGGAAAATTATATCATAAAAAATATAATGTAATATTAAATGGTCATTATTTTCCGCTAAAAAAATGTTATTATACTTTTGAAAATACTTTAATTTTTATAACTGAAAATAAATTTACTGTCAGCTTAGAAGTGAAACTGGCACTATACAAAAAATATAAATTTACCATGTTAATATTAAATCCTAGTCCTTATTTTGATAGTACTTATATTCTCAATATTATATAACTACCTACTAATTTTCAGTATGGTATCAGAACCCTTGGAAAACAATAAATTTTGATAATTCAAAAATTAAATAATGTAATTATTAAATACAAAGCAAAATTTTAATCAATTAAAATAAATAATAAAAATGCATTAAAAATAACACACTAAGAAGTCCTGCAAACTTAACAGAAAATCTATATCCATCACTACTTCCTTTATTTTTGATTTCAAAACTCATTAATTTACATGAATTCTGGTGCTACATTATTCTGTCTTCAAAGTCCTTCAGTTTTGTAAATGTTTAATTAGTTTTTCTCTGGTTTAATTTAAAAGAAACTTAAAATCAACTTAATTAAGGAAACTTAAGGCAACAAGTTGAAATTTTTCTTGTCAGGTAAAATATTTTTTTAAAAAATAGCATGTTATCTACAAATGACATTTGCTGAAAAATATTGAATTTCAATTATTTTCCATTCAAGAAAATAGGTATTACTTTCTTTGGCATTCCATAGTTCTTTAATTTATATCAAATTCCAAAATTCTAAATGTTTCAGAAATTTTTTGGTGCCAATTTTTGCTTGAGCCTACTTTCATTTTGTTGACCTTGAAATTTAATTTTTATTTTTGATAAAGTTTCTTTGGTTCTAAATGAAATAAATCATCAGAATTTTTCTATAGAAAAAATTTGAAAATTTTGCCATTTCAAAAATTATGCACTGCTCTAAATTATTTTTTTAGTCTTTTATCAAAATACCAGATTATCATGAAATTTCCAGAAAAATTATATAACTAATCAGTTACATTACTAATAAATATTTTAGAAGATTTAATTAAACATAATTACTAATTACAACACAATTACTAATTCCTTTTTATTTTAAAGAGTTTTCATTTAAATAATATGACTTGTTTCTTATAACTTAGTTTTAACTTGCACTTTATCTCCATTTTGTCTTATCATTAGAAACATTTGTATATGAAAATAAAGTTTTATTGGAAAAGTACATTTATAAGAGTTTTAAAGGATAGTTTAAAGTATAATTAATAAGCCCAAATTTAACTATTTTTGTTAGAACATTCTTCTTTTTATTATTGTATGTGTCTTATTTAGAAAATAGATGTTTTTTAAAGTTTTCTTTTATTTGTCAAAAAAAGGAATAACCTATATGATTTTATTTGAAAAGAGAAACATTTTACCAAATTCAAAAAGTTAATGTCTCAATTTTGATGCTCGTAATCAATGCTACTTTTTCAAACATTATCTGCTTTTATAACAGGTGCTAGTAAAATAAAACTAAATGTTGTTATTTGTTCTTTTTATGTTTTTTTATTGTAGCCAGTTAATTTATCCTATGCTGGTGGTTGTCTCACTTCTCAAAAAGTTGATGGAAATCATGTCATTCTTCATCCAACAGGTGAAAGCTTGAAGCAACTAGGTAATTTCTTTTGACATTTATGTCATGAATATTTGTCAATCTTTTCTTAATTTTTATTGTTGAATAGTTTAACTTTATTAAGTAATTTCATTTTTCAGTCAGGTCATTCACTAAAAGGGGGCAATTTTATTTATATCTTTTAATTTTCATTGTAAAATTTAATGCTTTAAAGCATCTTATATTTTAAAAAAATAAGAACTGTCTTTTAAATTGATTGTAAATTTTAATGAGTGATTTTGACATTTGCAAAAAGAAAAGGTTTCTTTAGGAAAAAAGGGAATTGAACAGAATAGCTAGAGGAAGCCATTGAAACTATATCAATCTTATCTTGTCACCAACTGCTAACAAGTTATGCTCTAAAGTAAAAAATGTAATATATACACTTGTCAGAAAAACATTCTATTGAGAATAAAAGTATATTATAGTGACAACATTAATTCCATTTTTATTTAAAGTATTTCTCTCTAACAATTCCTTAATTATCAGTAACAATTTTAAAAAGATAACACAGTGTTTCAAAGTAGTAATAATAATAAAAATTAAAAACTACACAAAAGTTATCAGAAAAAGTTTGTGTATAGGTACAAATTACAAAGATATTTGGAAATTTTCATTTTTTATCCTCTGTGAGCTTGTATAAAATGAAATATCATCTGCATTTATGCTTTGCTACTTATTCATTTTAACTCTGATCACAATACCACATTAGGATACATTAGTATTTGATAGAGTACTAAAATTGTTCTGGCTGAAAAAACTATCTATAAACTACGGAAATGAGGTAAAACTTCTCAAACAATTTCCAAGATAATCAGAAGAACTCATTTTTCTATCCAAAGAGTCAATAATTACATAATTATAAGTCATCAAAATCTGTTATCTCAAAGTGACTGTCTATCTAAGCTGACCTTATGAGAAAAGATATGCATCCTGAAATCCATGTGCTTAAATCCTAAGATTACTGCATCTCAAATAGTAATTGATATTAGACAAAGTTAAAAAAATATCTTCATGAAGATAGTATATGGAAAATTCTGAAAAAAATCATGGCCTTAGAAAGCTGCATATTTCTACTGCCAATAAGCAATAATATTTACATTTTGCCAGTGAATATGTAAAATAAAACCTTCTGAATTTTAGAAAAAAGTAATATTTGATGAAAGCAAATTTTGTGTCTTTGGTATCAAAGGGCATAAAAAAGTGGAGATAACAAGGTACATCTTTTTAGAAGCAAAATCTTATGTCTAAAGTTAAGTACAATGAAGATAGCATATTATTTGGAGGTTTTTTAAGTTTTGCAAATTTTTAAATTTTGCATTATAAATTTCTTGTTTTAAAAGAAACCAAAAATTCTAACATATCCTGATCTGATGATCTAGTAAGTTAAGGCCAGCTATTAATGCACAAGATTGTGCAGTGTGGAGTCAAATAAATGCTAGTCCAAATTAAAAAAATAAATAAATAAAATTATATTATGAAAAATCTCTTCTTACACTGATGCACCATAATTAAAACCGGCTACTCCTTATTTCAAGTATACTAATGTTCATTCCTAATAATTTTGTACAAAATATTTACTTTTCTTATAATATTTTTTAAAGATTAACTGTCTTAAAGTTGTCATTACGTACAAAAAGTAAATTTAAATCGTTTGTATGTTATGTTAAACTTAGATTAATTTCAACAATTTGAAGATGCTTAATTCAGATTGGGTTGTTTCTCTATTTTAAAAGTTTGCTTATTAAACTTTCAAGAATATATCTATAATGTTAACATTTTATTTATCCATTTTATGTAGAGTATTTTTTAAATTCCTTTTATTTCAGACTGCAGTGATCTCAAGTTTCATTTTTAAAGTATAATATTTTCCAAATGAATTGATCAAAACATCTAAAAAAATTATTAGATTTTAAATTTTTGTAGTAGAAGTGTATTTGACTATCCCTGATTTCAGGTTTTAGTTATATCTGTTATTACCTGTCCATGTAGTAATGACTTTGTAGTAATACTTTACAGCATTATCAAAGTCTGGTTTTCAACTTTGATTCCCAAGTCATAAGTTTTCCAAGGATTATCTTTGTTAGATCTTGCCAAATAATAAGAGTTAACTGGTATTGGTTTGTATATTTTTGAAAAGAAGTCTGTTTGCTGTTTTTATTGCAAAATTTGTAATAATTTTAGTAATGTTAAACAAAGTAGGAATGATTAGAACCTCTTAGGTAGACATTTAAAATGTTGTTAAAAAACTAATATGCATTTTAAGGCCCTGCTAGACCTCCGTCGGGGAAAATCGAATCCTATGTTAATCCTATGGATAATATTTTAACGTTTCACAAGTGCTATTTTCATGATAGAAACTTCCGGTCTCTTGCAAATTACAAAAAACAGAGCTACTGTCACCTCGACACCCATTTTTAGCGTTTAAAATTTTTTCAAATATTTTTAAAATGTCAAAATATCTCCATCCGAGTAAATTTCAACCAAATTCTAATTTCATTGAGGTTATACAAAATTTGGTTTAAAGATATTTCATGTTTTTCTTCGTACAGTTACAAAATGAACATTTTCGTTTTTTTTAAGCTAAAAATATTTTTGATTGCATTAATATTTCGATACGAATTTTTATTACAAATCAAACTCATTCTTATTTCTGAAAATCCATCTCTGTACACAACGCCACCTATGAAACTGGAAAATTTTTAACGCCAAATTTGGCTGATTTTTCTACTTCACTACGGTAACCTAAAGAAGGAGGAATTTCTGAGAAAAACTTCTCCCCATATGATTCCCGCTGTTTTAACATGTGGTTGGCAAACACTTCCAAATCGAGCAAGATGAATTAGCTTTTCTTACTCATGAAATAGAAAAGACATCTAGAAATAATGCATGTTAGATTTCTGTTTATTAGCGTTGGAAAAGTAGCTATGATATGTACTTTTGAATCAACTTTGTTTATTTTCATTTAAGTAAATTTTAAAAATGAAATATTATAAACTGTTTTGTGTTACCTTGTTCAATTATATTATATACTACGATTTTGAAATAAGACAGAATAATAAGAATATTTATTTTCGACTTATTTCATGAAGAAAAAAATACACTATAAGGTATGATTAATAAGCATACGATACCAGCATACTAAAATATTGCGTCTGATAAGAAATTAAACATTTTAAATTTGAAAATCTATATATATCTTTGAAAAAAATTGGGTTTGTAGTAAAACTTCAGCAGAAAAACATAATAGCATTTCAATAACCAAACGAATGATAACAATACATTACAACACACTACAATACAAATGACATCAATGCTCTTAGGGGAATCATTTTATGCCCACGAAATTTATTTGAGAAGAATATTGTCTTGAGCAACGCAAATGACATTATTTTTGACAAAAAATGAATAAAAGTAATAAAATATCAAAAGAATGAATAAATATCCTGAAGGCGATATAAAATATGTAACTGAAGTTATAGTATTGATGTTCGTGGAGAAATGCTTGAAAGAGAATATCAGGAAGTAAATTGAGAATCAATTAGATATGCTCAACGTGACTAGTCTAGAAATTGTGTGATTGAACGACTTTCATTCTCTGTATGGCTAATCACCTTGTTGTCACTAAGATGGGATACGCATTACAATACCGTCTCCAAACAGCTTTCTAATTCAGCCATTCCAAACTATTCAACCGCAAGATTCTGTTGAACATATAATTCACCTTGACGCATTTCTCAATTGATGTTGAATGCTGTTTTCGGAAAATTCAAATTTCTCGTAAATTCATTCCAACACTTTTACCATTTTAAATGTAATTGGATCTTTTTCTCATTAATTAAACTCTGTAAAATTAGTCTATTTTAAACATGAAAAAATATTAGATACTAGACCCTACGACGATTTGGAAGTCGAAAAAATAGAGTGTAAGAATCATTTGCTTAGAAATATGTGTAATAAATTAAAAGAAGTAGCAAAAAACACAAAATCGGGTTATAATATAAATAACAGGAAACTGCTAGGGAAAAATATTTTAAGTTCTCCATTTTTAAAGAAACATTAGCTGTCAAAATCTTTATCAAATTTTGAGTTGTTTGTTCTTCTGTGTTAAATATCTAAAACAGGAAAGATGTGGTAGCCAGTGCCAGTCATTGGCGTAAAAGAACTGCTAACCTTTGATCAAAAAATAGTTAATTTAAAAACAGATATAATAAATATCCCAAATCATGTGTTTGAAAATCATGAAACATGCAAAAAGTATTTTTGTAAGGAAAATGGTAAAAAAGTGATCTTCAGCCCCTAAAAAGCGATGGTTTTTTATATAAAATATTAGAAATTTTAGAGTCCTTAGCCCTGCATGCAAAAAGTCTATTGTATAACGCTAATACTAACATTGTAGAACAATTTAATTCAATTGTTGCCAAGGTGTGGAAGAGAATGAACTATTGTCAAAAGAATTCCTACCAAACAAGATGCTATGCTTCAATTCTTTCCCACAATACTAAAAAAAATATATTGAAATGCACAAAGCACTTAACGAAAATAGCCCAGGTAAATACTGCAAGCAGTTTGAAAATAAAATAATAAATAAATTAAATAAAGCAAAAAATAAGTCAAAGCCTAGGAAATTAGCAAATATTTTTCCAGGTCCCGACAAAAATTATGGCCCAGCTGCTGAAAAGCCAGATTTATCATATAATGAATACGAGGGAAAAAATCGAAATTATTGACTAGTCTAGCTCTTACTTTGAAAGAAAGAGAAGATTTAGAAAGAGCTACTGTACTTCAAAGTGAGAATGCTGTTTGGAGAAAGGAAAGAAGAATTCGATTGACAGCGTCAAATTTTGGTGCTGTATGTCGGAAGTTACTCTCTACAGGATGCCAAAATTTAGTGAAAACAATACTATACTCTAATGTAAAAAATGAAGCAATTTTACACGGGATTATTCATGAAAAAACTGCCATTCTCGAACTAGAAAAAGAAATAGGACTTAAAATAGAACCATGTGGGAAATTTATAGATAAAAATTTGCCTCATTTAGCTGCCACGCCAGATGGAATAATTGGCAAAGAGGGTATTGTTGAAATTAAATGCCCATATACATGTCGCGATATACATCCCAATGAATTTATAAAGAAATCTAAATTCAATTTCTGGCAAAAAGATAGAAAAACAAAAGAAATTAATGGCATAAATAAAAATCATAAATTTTACTATCAAATCCAAGGGCAATTACACATTAGTGAAAGAAACTTTTGTTGGTTTGCCATTTGGTCCCCAAAAGGAATTAAAACTGAACATATTTTTAGAGATGATGTGTTTTGGGAGACACAAATGAAAACTAAATTAAATGATTTTTATTTTGACTGTCTTTTGCCAGAACTAATCGATCCACGTTATCCTAGATCAATGGACATACGAAATCCCACTTATATAATTGAGGAGCAAACAAAAAAGATGAAAAATTAAAATCCCAAAAAATATAAGTTTAACTATACGAATTTGTATGTTTGTGTTTGTATATAGTTTTTGTGTGTGTTTATATATATATATTTAGTTTCTGTTTTTTCTTCATGAAATGTGAATTGCTCAAGCATTTCTTTATTTTATTAACAGATTTATTTTAATTACTATTTTACATCATATATATTTCAAGGTACTAACTAAATTTCCCATGTGCTCATGAAATTGTATTATATTTTACTCGTATTACTATGAAATTATAATTTTTCTCGTATGCTATAAGTTGCATTTGCATTTGATTATTTGTTGACAAATATAAACCTAATTTATATTTCTCACAATTTTTTACTAAACTTATTTTAATCTAATTTACCTGTGTGTTTTTATATGGCATATTTAGTGCTAATCTAATTTTGTTTTTATCCAGCCAGGGGAATAATAAATATATATATATATATATATATATATATATATATATATATATATATATATATATGATGGAGATAGATAATCGTAACGTTATTTTCATAAAAATATATATTGTAACTGAAATTATTTATATAATTTATCATTTCATCTATTTTTATATAATTAGAATATGTATATGTGTGTGTGTTAGTTTTAACAAAAACTTGAAAAAAATTAAATATTTTTATATTGAGTTAGTTTTGAAAATAATAGTTTTTAATTATTTGTTGCATTCAATGGATCAAGTCTCATAAAATCAAATTCAACCAAGGCACTTAAAAAAATATTTTTAATCATTCATATAGTATTTTAGGTTTGATTTGAATTCTGATAATCATTTTTGACCATTTAATTAGTAACTGTAAAATCACTCAACATCCGCAATTTGTCTTCATATTTTTTAGTGTGAATAATAAAAGCCGAACTCTAAAATATAAATAAATAATATTTTCTTTAGAATCACTGGCAGCTAATTTTCTATAAGACAGTAACACGTATTTCCGGTGTCAGTTCGTTCAACATTTGTAGTGGCTCATTTTCCCTCACCCCTATTCTAAGAACTCTGAGGGTAATTTGAGGTTTAACATCTGTTGGAGCAAATTTAAAACTCGCTTTTTGGCTGTTTTTATGGCGTTAGTGCTTTAATATTTCACGATATAACGCGCCAAATCTGGCAGACTCGCTAACTTCGAAGGATTGATTGACAAGCAATTTCAACCAATAATATTGTTTTGGATACTCCCCTCGACAAGCTTTGAGAACTAACACCAGATGGGGCGACAAGACAACGGGAGTTCTCACGTAGGTCTGGAAGAGCCTTAATGTCAAGCTTCCATATAGAACTTTGTTAAAAAAGGAAATACTTTGGTTTTCTGTGAGGTAGAGATCTCCCAGATAAGTAATGATAAGAAAAAACAATAATTGAAAATAATTTTAATGTATGTTATGTTTGATATTTTGTTCTTGTAAAATAAAAATTAAAAGAATTTAATTTTTATAATTAAAATAATTAGAATTAAAATAATTTTGTAAAATTAAAAGAATTTATAATTCCAAAGTGAAATTATGTGATAATGTGTCTTGGTTCATATCATACAGTACTCCTTTATTTGGAAGAATTAATCTGGTCAATTATTTATAAATGGATATGTTTCAGCCTTATTATTTGCAAAACATTATTTAAAAGCAATACTTTTATAGCCATTATTGCAAAATGGGTCATATCATCTGTATATACTATATAATGTCATTCAAACTTAAAACAATATGTCTCATTATTTTGGAAATGTATAATTTATGGCTATTTTATTATATAAATAAAAAGAATTTAAATATTTTTCATCATACTTCAAGAATTATAAGTAATCAAAGACTCATACAATGTTGAAATAATGTTATCCTAAATAAAAAAAAAGCTCAAGGAATTTCAGGAACTCTTTGCTTAAAACTAGAAAAAAATATTTCATTATATTTTCACGTCTCTTGCAAATCACTTATTTCATGAATTAATTGTTTTAAGAAAATTGATTGTATTAAAAATTTAAAAAGATTAAGTATTTATAAAATATCTTATGATTTCTACAATTTGTCTACAATATCCAGATTTCTCCAACTTATAAAAAAAAAATTTATTTGAAATTTTATTCAATGAAGTTGAACTCTAGAATTCAAAAATTTGGATAGCCAAAATATTTTTGAAGCTTAAAAAGAAAATACTTGTGTGTAGGTTTTATATCTTGTAAAACATTTTAGCATTTAATTTAAAGCATTAAAAAAAAGTATATTAGTTCTGTTATATTCAGTGCAATAGATTCATGACAACTATGCATCTTATGTTTACATAAAATTTCTATTTATCATACTTAAGTAAGCAATAAATATTCAGTTAGAGCACCTGATAGTAATTCCTTTCTTGAATTTTTTTTCTCTATCAGTTACTGGAAAAAGCATGTTTTCAATTTTAAGGTTGCTCAGACTGTAAAAATTGGACTGATTTTAATTGAAAAGCCCTTTTTTAAAATATTCAGACAAAAATGAAAATATTTAGAAATTAAATTATTTTTGCCTGATAAAGGCAAATAGATATGAATAATAAGAGTACATATAAATGTGCTTTAGTATTGGAAACCTAATGCATGATTTTTATCATTTAATGCAATTATATCTGCTAGTAATGTATCTTATAAATTTCAGGATACATCTTGAAATAATTTTGTTATACTTAGTTTGATATTTAAATATATATTTTTAAGTGCATTTTAATTTACTTTTATTCATGTGAAATGAATAATAAAAAATATTATTGCCCTCTTTTTCTTAAAAAAATCAATTTATTTGCTTGACTGGCTTTTTTATATAAATATTTATTGATATATAACGATTTATTACATGATTTCTTCATTAGAATTATCTTTTAAGCACTCATAAAAATAGTGTCAAGAGAATCTTCATTTTTGATTATGAATAGTGAAAATTATTCTAAACAATGCTGTCAACCTATTTTAACAAAACCTCATTTGTTGTTTTTGAAAAGAAAATACTGATTCATTAAAAAAGAAAACTATTGCTTATAAATATTTCTTGTGAATTTGAAATACATTAATAAATTGAGATTTTTATTTAATTGGTGTCAATGAATTAAAAATGAAATAAAATGAAAAAGGTTACCCATTTAACCACTATGCCACTAATATGTATTATATTTTTAAAGTAATAACAAATATACTTTTTTCGGTCTTATTATAACCATTCTTTTGTTATGGGTAAAGAAATTCTTTTTATTTCCTTATGTTCTACTTTTTAATAAACACACCCAAAAACCATTGTTAATTGCAATGTTAAATTGTAATATCTTTTTTTTAATTAATGGTTTAATTATTTTTCTTTTAGGTTTAAGTGTAGTAGAAGAAGCTTATGTTTCAGACAAATATTTTAAACCTGTATCTTCAAATGAAATTAAATTAAAAGGAGGACGAATACTACAAATTGATTCTTCAATTGAAGGTAAATTATTTCAATAATGCTATATAATTGTACATGAATTATTTATTTTTATTTCTATTATTATGTTAACATTTGAAAAATGTAAAAGACTCAATAGTTTTATATGTTGTATCAACATATTTCTCATTTAATAAAAGAAATTGTTAAAAAAAAAGTTGCAATATTGATTTCAATAATACATATAAATGTTGTTCTGTCTTTATAAGTAACTATAATATAAGCTTCTTTTTTCTTAAACAAATTCATTATTATAATGTTCAAATAAATCAAATATATTTTCATAACACAATAATTTCATTCAATTATTAATATTGTCTTTTCCATCAGAGGGTCTTTAATACAAGATCTCAAGTAGAGAAAAACATTTTAAAGATTTTTTGGGAATTGTGGCATAGATTGAAAATTATTTATTATCCCTTTTATGTGTTATTCAATCAATGTTAATTTGAAAATTACAACAAAGCAAGATTTCTAGTTCTAATTTTTAGTTAATAAATTTCTTTTAACAAACAAATATAATAAATGATATTTAATTTTTTATGTATTTTTGTTTAAAAGTTTTACTTAGCAATAAGTATTTTCATGTAAAATAATAATTTATGAATAAAATAGATTTTTCCAACATCTAATTTAATTGCAATGAAACATAATTATCCTCAAACCCTTGAAAATTAAGCATTTATGGAACATTCTCTAAAGCTAAATTTCAGGAATCCACTTTATATATAGAGAGAGAGAAAGAGAGAGATCAATTAGTCTGCTTAAAAACAGATATTTTTCTATTTGGTGGATACAAATGATAAACTGCCAAACATTTTAAATTTGGTTCAAAAGAATGTATAGAATGTTATTAAATTTGTGAATCATCATTTTATGTTAGAAGACTGCACCCTGACCTTGTGGTAAGGTGCCACTCTTCAAAGTGGAAACTCTTGGGTACAATCCTTGTCATCACTGAATAATAGCAGAATTATTTGCTGCACTTCATTTTGTGGGAATGCTAGGGTGTTTTCCAGGTTTCTTTGTTATGATATATGAATATGATTCATAGAAAGTTTTCTTAGAAGATGACTTACAACATATTTTAGCTGTTAGGCTCTCCAATATGTGAATCTATGTAAAAAGGGGTTATTAAAGCCTAGTATGCATTAAATCTATTTAAGAAAGATTTATTATAGCTTAATTTACTGTAAATCAATGTAAAAAGTTATTATTTATGCAAAATTTTATTCCTGTTCAAAAGTATTACATCATTTGAATTTTTAGATGCTTTTATCTTTTTATAAAATAATTGTGCATGAAACTTAGTATTGAAAGAATGTTCCCTCCTTCACTTTTTTCAGATTTTAATCAATGTAACATTTTGTGCAAATTTCCTTGATTCTTTCCTAAAGTTATTTACAATTTAATTGTTTTAAACAAATTTTTACATAGCAAACATGTAATAGCACAATATGTTCTTGTTATAGTTATATACTATATATTTTATATCCTTTTAAGGTTTCTAGTTAAAATTCATATTTATAATTATAGTTAATAAATTTTCAATCTCTTATATCAAATGGGAGAAATATCTTTTTCTTCAATTAATTTCCTAATAAAATGAAATTTCAGGTCTGCATTTAAAGTAGGAAATATACTTTGATGTGATATTCCAGCTGTTTTAGATACTGTTAAATAACTCTTCTCATTTATTTTGCTGCATTTTATTTAATTTATCAATTTTTTCTTTAACAATGTATTACTATTTTAATAAAGTTAATTTTTGTAAGCATTGCTATAATGTATTTTTCTAAATCTAGAGCTTTTTATTCATTTAAAATACAAGTATTGGTATAAATAGATATTTTCTTTGCATAAGAATAATAGATTTTGTATGTCATACAAGGTTATTGTTATGTTCGACAAAAACAGTCCTGTCATTTTGTGGATTTCTGTGATCTGGAGAATATATCAAAATATAGGTGTATTAGCAAAGAAAATTTAGTCAACTTAGCATCAAGGTAAGCAAAATTAAATATATACTTTTCAATAAATAAACATCATTCAAATTTTGCATTATTGCAAATTAATATCATATTTTATCATTTATGTCAAGAATTTTTAGCATTCTTATTAATAGTTGTCATTCCTTATTTATGTTTCATTTAGCTTCAGTGTCCCTCATAATTTATATAAATATATTAATCAGTGTAATTATAATTGAATAATGTTAATCATTATAAAGTTGAATGAAAATTTACTATATTTGATTTGAGGGAGTAATTGAGAATGCCATTAATATTTATCACGATGTGTATATATATATATATATATATATATATATATATATATATATATATATATATATATATATATATATATATATATTTTTATGAAATATTAGAAACTTTTTAATAAAATTAAGAAACATTAAATACATTTGAATACATTTTAGCTTATTCTAATTTTAATTCTTGTTAAGCACTCTTAATTAAATATTTATTTCATGAATAAAGAATTTATGTTAATTTCTAGGCAAGAATGAAATTGTTTTATGACATTTTATTAAGAATATAGTAGCTGAAAGTAGTTATTACTTTGAAGTGCTTATGAGCAAGAATTGATACTTATTTAATTATTTTTAACAATGCATAAACAGATATTTTAATTAAAATGCCAAGAAGCTTCATTCAAAATTGCAGCTAACTTTGATTGCTTTCCAAATAAATGTATATAATTTTATTACGTTTATATTTATTTTTATGTTTTCCCAATAATATAAAACAATTTAAATGTATATGATTTAAATATCTCATACTTCATAAATGTTTGTGTGTGCAAAGAAGTAATCATCTAGTTATTTAGTTGGATGACAAAATAATCATCTTTCACAGCAATTCCTAATCTTTTTGACTTTTTCTTGATTTGGTTTTGTATTTATGAATTACTCTTTCCATGATTGTTCATATGAAGACTTATATTTAAAGTATAAATTTTTAAATATCTCCATATATGTTTTTAAATAAATAATTGTGATTGAGTTTTATAATAAGATGACAAACTCTAATCATCCATCATTATTATTTCTAATATTTCTAGTTTCATTTCTAATTGATTGGGTTTTTTTATTTATGAATATTGCTTTCCAAGAATGTTAATAGGAATGTTGCTAGATGGATTGAACACATGTTTTTGTGAAAAATATATAAATGATTTCAGTCTGAAAATTCAATTTTACTTATTAGATAAAATCAATCGATCTTATGCTCTCTCTCTCTCTATCCTGCAAATGTGTTTCCTTCACTTAGATCATTACGTTTTTTCTTCCCTTACAAAAATAAGTGTAATAAAGAATGATAATGTAATAAATTTATTTACAAATAAATATGATAATTGATGCTTTATATTTCTTTTCTTATTTCTTCAGTAAGCTATTAAGAATTATACAATTTTTTACTCTCTTCTACACTGTTATGCATGTATTAATTTTCATTTATCGTTGATCTATTTTTGTAACTGATGCACTACTGATTAAAAAATGCTAATCTATCAAGTAAATATATTTTTACTGCAATTTTAAATACTTTATTGCCTAAACTGTTATTGAGTACTTATACATCAATATGTAAATCCCAACCTGCAAGCTTTAGAACTTATTATAGTTTCTTTAGGCTATTCACAAAATCTTCATGCTCAAAATGTTATTGTTTTATGAAGTTGGGGATTCAGTGCTGTGAAGCACTTATCTTCTTTGTCGCTTGCATGGGAATTTTGAGCTATCATTTCATGTTAATTTTGTGTATTTGGAAACTACCTTGTAATCATGTAAATTCTTTCAACAATGAGCATTTGTAATATAATGTGATTGCTTCATTTCTTTGTTTACTTCAGATATTTGTATTTCATCATAATGTTTTCATCATTCTTCATTTTTTTAAAATACTAACTTCAGTTTACAACAGTAAAAATATTGGAAATGTAAATTTCTCTGTATAATTTAATCATTGTTTTATAATAAAATGCATGATTTTTATCTCAGCATAAGTCTTTTAAATATTTTATCCTTTACACATTTATAAGTTCATTGATAATTATTAACAGAAAGTCATGGTTTTCGATATTGACAATGCTATCACTAGGAATTGTAAAAGTGGTTTCCTTGAAAAAATATAGGCCAATGATAAATTCAGCTATAAACCTCTACCATACAATCACCTTTGAGGAATGAAAAGGTAAAGGTTGAGAAGTCTTCAGATTTTCTGTTGCTCATATATTCTGTGTTCTGCTAATGGAAGTCAGCTTTTCATCTTTATAAAGTGCTGTATATAAAGTGTACTATCTCATGTCAACCTCCTTACATCTAAGCAGTTGCAAAGCAAAATGTTCTCATTTTAGAATATTTATTATTTCTTGCCTTGTGTTATTTTATAAAGATAGCATTGCATAATCTTTCTCTAAATTGCACATACCACATTTACACATACACAATTTATGTACATACACAATTACTAAATTGCACATACACAATTTATGTACAATATTCTTCATTCAAATGTTATAGTTATGCCTTTTACAGCAGTTACACCAGTCAATTTTTCTTCTATATTATGCTTATTGAACATATCTATTCTTCAGATATTGAAATTATCTTCCCTTGACGAGCTTTCATCATTGAATCTGGTCTTAAATACTTGAGTATCCTAAAACTTAGGGATTCACTGGCACAATAGTTGCGAGAAATAATTAACATAAAATGTGCATTCTTGTTTTTATCGCCATTGTTTATGTATCATGTGCAAAATCATTTTGACTTTACTGGTCATATAATGTCATCTATCAGTAAGATTTGAAGTTTTTTAATGGCTCCTAAAAAATCCCTTTTATTTAGGAATATAACAGTAAAATTTCAAGTCCTAAAAATACATTTTTTTATTATTATATATATGATTTTAATTTTGCAGCTTTTAAAAAATCCTGTGTACTGTTTTAATATGTTTACATTCTTAACACAAGGGATGAAAATTTAAAAATAATCAAATATTCCATTTAGCTATATTGTAATTATGCTAAAAGAATTTTACAAGCAAAATTTTTATATTTCTGCCTTTTTTTCTTTTGATGTAGATTTACATAATTTTTTTAAAAAAATTTTCTGCATAGTATGTTTATAAGCTGTTACTAATTGAAACTTTTATATGTTTTAGTCCATATAACCCGTCACAATATATTACCATATATGAAAAAGGAATTTTGGAATTAAACGACATTGAAATTAGGTGAGAATCTTATATATAAATAAATGTTCTCTATCAGTACATTTTTGCAAAATACATTCTAAATTAAATCTCATGAATTCTTATTTCATTTCAGTAAATCAATATGGCATGTGGGTAAAGATGCATACAGTTATCCATATGCAGAAATCAATTCACTTCAGTGTAGTTTTGGATCCCATCCACAGTCAGTTCTTTGTCTTAATGAAAAATGTTTACTTTCTTTTGATATGCGATTAAAGGTTCGTATATTGTTTATAAGTTAATTTGAACTCATCTAAATTATAAATAAACTTTTTTTTGTATAATTAGGAGGTGACTTTATGTATCTTTGAACTAAAATTGTATGCTTACATATTAGCGTCACCACAACTAATTTTGACCCAAAATTTAACTAGAATTAGCACATAACCTATAATGAGAATTTTATTTTATAATTATGAATTACTTATAATTAAAAAATTTCCTTTTCTAATTATAAGAAATTTTTTTTGAAAAGCTGTGATGACATTAATACATAACTACCCTAAATTATTTTGCTTATGTAAGTTTTTGTGTCATTTTGTATGTTTGTCTTAAACATTTTTTTAACTTTTATAGTTATAATATTAGAAGAGTTGGGATACATTTATGTATTTCTTTCATCATATAATTAATAATTTCTCGTCAACTATTCTCTTACTAAAGTTTATTAAAAATTTTAAAATCCTTAAAAACTTTTTTTTTAAAAAACAATACAAAGTCTTGAAAACAATATTAAAAAATTTTCTTTTTACTTAATTGTGATTTAAATGTTTTTTTTAAATCAAGTTTGAGGTTTTCCCTTATTTAATTATTTTAAATTCACAGATAAATTTAGTTTACAATGGTATTAGGTGATAGATTTAGTCATTTATAGAGAAATATACAACTTATGTATTGCCCCCTTTTTTTAATATAACCACAACTTTAAATAAATGACTACAAACTTAAATATATTTGTATCTTATATTACATGTGTAAATACATCATTAGCTATAGTTAAGAGTATTGTTCATTAAAAAATTTCCCCATTTTAACAAAAATAAGAAATGTGGGTTATTAATGAATGATATTGTGACTTAATCTAATAAATCCATTGATCATTGTGAATTAACCAGTCAAATTCCCTAATTACTTTATAATTAATTAACTAGGCATAGAAAACATAATTTATTGTGTAACTAACTGATTTACTATATTTAGAAGAATTGTCTATTATTTTTTTCTGATATTGTCTTTATGGAATTGCTAATCTCATAAAAATGTTTTGAATGTTTATATACTTAGTTTGAAAGCTTTTTAGTGTTTAAGAAATTAAGTTGACATCAAAGATGGAATATACCTAAATATTTTTAATCATGTATTTTTATAGATATTTTCTTGAAGTGTTTGAAAGATCTTAAAAATATTTTATTAATAAGAAAAGACTTAGAAGTCAAATTAACAATGCTATGCCAGATTTATTCTGCCAAATGTGTTGCAATCTGGCTATCTGTTCAGCAGCTTTTAGGTTCAGAATTCACTTTAAACTGTAATTTCTGATTTAATAAGTCTCTGTGTGCAAGAAATAACTATTGAATGAAAGACAAATTTACCCTGACGAACTTGCATGCAGAAGTGCAATATCCACCTCCCATTTTCAACAGTGACTGAGATGAAATATTTTGAGCATGGTCTTTTCACAATTTGAAATTTGTCTTACAATATTTTTTATCATTTTCAATGCCAAACTTAATGGTATAAGTTTTAAATATTTTTAAAGGTGTTGATTCTTAAAAAGTGAAGAGTGTTTCATTGATAAATATTTAAAAATTATTAGATGTGAAATAACAGAAATCACACACACTTGCATCGGAAGAACTGGAAAATCAGATATCCTATTTATTTTCCTATGACAAAAATCATAATATAGAAATATTTTTCTTATGTACAAAATGCAAATAAAATGTTTAAATAAAGGCATTAATTTTTCTTACATCAATAGAGAATATTTTGCTCTTATGAAAAAATATTTGAACATTCGTGTATTTTGGTTTTCATTTTTAATAATTATATCAAAATATATAATATACATGTCGATGTTAATAAGACAACCTCAATTTTATAAGCACTATATTATATATGTATGTGTGTGTGTGTGTCGTGTGTGTGTGTGTGTGTGTGTGTATATATATATATATATATACACACACACACACATACAATTGCATATTATATTTCAAATTATATTTTTCAATTAGTTCCCCGTGAAAATAATTTTGGCCTCTGTTTATTTAATGTGAATGAATTTACAGTACTTCAAATAATCATTGCTATGTTTTTATTTTTAAATGCTAATTTTTTGTTAGAATTCATATTAGCTGTAATTAGAGCTGGCCTTTTAGTGTATTTTAATCATGATTCAATTATAGATTTTTTTTACCTTAATTATTGGTTGATAAATGTTACTTAACTTTATCATTTTATTTTTAATTGTTTCCTGGGTTATTTTTATTGATTTTTATTACCAGTTTTCATTATTATTTTATTATTTCAATTTTTTTATTATCAGTTGAATTATTTAAATCCATACATAATAATTAGTTTGAATAATACATTTAAAAAGCTAAGGCCAATATCATTTCACATTAATGAATGTTCATGTGAATACAATATTTTCCAATATTCATTATTATATTTTCCATTTTGAAAATAATCAAATGAATAGATTGCTTAAATGTGTATAATGTAAGTAATCAAATAAACAAAGGTAGATTTCTTAAATGTTCATTAATATATTTTCGATTCTGAAAAGTACTAATTTCTTAATTTTTGATAATGTTCATTCTATCTTATAAAGACTATTCCTTTTCTTTGTATCTCTAACATATTGTATTTCTGAATCATCAAGCTAATTTAAGGATTATTTAATATGTTGGTTTGAATGGAATAAATATAGGTTAGATTGTAATGCTAGTTGCAATTTTTAAAACAAGCATTTTTAATTTTCAATTCTTATTCATCTAATTAATCCTTTAATTACTCAATTTGCAATTATTTGTAACTCATTTTTATCAATTCTGTTGACTTTGAGTTTATGGAAATCTGTCAAAAATAAAAATATTTATTGAATTGTATAACTAAGGAAAGTTTGTTTTCACTAGAATAATATACTAATAACTTCATTGTAATCTTATAGTTTTAAAATAGTGTATACTTTAAGTTCGTATGGTTTAAAATATTTTTTCTTACTTATTCATAAATGCAATTCTTATCACTAAGTAATTGCAATGAATTTTTTATCCCTTTATCAATTTTATTTAATTAATTAAATTCACTTATTTTTACCACTGCAAATTATTTTAAAACTTTTAAATAAATCTTCTTATGTGGTAAAGTTCTTAACATATTTTATTTCCCTTATTTCAGGAAAATCAATGTTCCACAATATTTTCCACTGAATTCCCTACCTGCTATTATAATGAGCATTTAGTGAGTTTAAAAAATTGTGCTGTTGATTTTTTTCAACATATCATAGCCTCCAATTATCATTTATTTATTTGTGATGAACGATATCCCAAAAGACCAGTAAGTAACTCCTTTTTCTTTTTTATATTTCTGTTTTCCAAAGAGACTTGTTTTTATCGAACTTTTTATTATTAAATAATGTTGCCATCGCTGCAAATGTTTTTTAAAGTCTCAGTTTCACATTGAAATTACTTTTAAAATAAAATTTATATAAATCTTTATAGATAAACATTAATATCTTAGACATAATCTCATTCCTAGCATAGGCATGAATGATTCTAGATTTTCAAAATTCTCAGTAAATTTTAGATTTTAGTCAGATTAATCCTTATAGGCAAAAAATCCAGATAAAACAACTAATTAATCAATCAAGTACAGCTGTTTTATTTTTCTGTAATTTAACAAGAACTATGTGTATTAACTAGCCTTTTGACATATTTTATATCAAGCATTAAAAGAAAACTGAAAATTTTGACTGTCAGATTTTTTGTAATTTTAAATGTGTAAATCTTGATATAATTTTTAAAAAATGCAGTTAATAACTTTGTATGTTTCACTGTATATAAATATCACTAATGACATCAAATTGCAGAATCTAAGTAGTCTCACTGATTTGATAATTAAATGTACTTCTACAAGAAGAAGTATTTATGATTTCATGATTAACTTGAAGTATTTTACATCCACAAGAGTATTTACTACAAAATCATAAGCATTATATGGTGAGCATTGATTGACTATTCGGTGACACATTTTGCTGTTTTGGAAATTAACATATTTTATATGAAAAGATCTTTTATTCGTTTTTCAAAAATTTAACATGTCTATTTTGGTAAAAATTTCTATTGTTATATTTAAGAGAATAGCATCCTTATTGTATTGAATTAAGATTGTTTACAAATTAAGTTAATATTCTTTTTTATGGTGGAGTGCAAGAATATACATTTACAGTGTTACAGTAGAATCATATTAATATATATGTAGAAATGTAAAAAAAATTTTATTGATCTAATATACACAAAAATTTCCTATTTACTAATTCAAGTGGCATATTTGTAGAATTATGTAATGTATAATGTGACATCTTTATGTTTTACAAAAGAGGAAATCCAGAAAACTTATTCACCCACACTGACATGTGTATATGGAAAAGGTGTGGCACTTAATCCATATTCTGTTAACCTTTTAACTGTCATGCCTGAAATAATCTTGGGCACAACACTGGTGTTCAAAAATGTCACGCCCGAGTATTACTTGTGGTAATTTTTTTTAAGTACATCGTATTGCTATACCCGAATATATATCGGGAGACGTTTATTTCGTCTTCATTTCTTTATCAAACCTGACTGTATCTCGGGAAAAGTTAATGTGCGCTCATTTCAATAGATGGCGGCACTTTACTGAAAATTTCAAAGGTTAGGTGTTAGAAGTTCTTTTGTTCAAAGTGACAATTTGTGTACCCAGATCATCAAAATAACTTGACAGTTAAAGGGTTAACAGCAGTGGTTACAATCAAATTCAGGACATTTCACTCCAAAGAGCAGTGTCTCACCATTAGATCACAGTGAGCTCAAATAAAATAGTCAAATGCTCAGTCAACTATTGACTGATTGGTGATGAAAAATTTATAAGAATTTAATAACATATTGGTCATATCCACTTTATTTATAAACTCATTCACTATAACGCAATTGTTCAAAAATTTGACTATTAGCCCTTAATGTTACAACTAGGTGACAACATCATGTTACAAATCATATATATTATATACAAAAAAATGAGCACAGATGTTATATAATCCTTTTAGAGCAATTTTTTATTTGGTGATTTTTTAACAGATTTTACTTTTCTTCTGCTAATTTAGATTTATTACATTAGACAGATTAAAAATACTAAACATATTAAACAACATTTTATTTTGACAGCCTTAGATTGTTCATAACAGTTATGTCAGCATGGTGACATTTTTTAATCGCCAAAGCATTATGTGTACCAAAAGGATTATATGGCATCTATGCCAAAAAATGTTATGAGAAATATGCTTTGCATGAAGTTTTTTGTACTTTTCTATAATTTGTAGCTAATGTTTTGTTAAATTTTCTTATAAAATAATACCCAAAAATTGTTATTGTGCTGCTCAACCTGATATATCACCTTTCAATAACTCATTATCAATAAACAACTTTATAAGCAACTTTAACAAAACTAAATGCATAACATAATTTGATTTTAATTTTCTTTTTTAAATGTATATCATTGGTCTATAAACACATTGATATTCCAGAACTATTTTTTGAGCACTGAAAAATGTAATCATATTTTCTCATTATTATTTTGTTTAAATATTGAAGCTTTTTGATTATAGTTATTATTATAGAATCAATGTATTTAATTCAGTTTATATTATGCAGAAGCTTCCTGATTATAGTGTCAAATCAGTTGCCTTGCTTTAAATTAAATCTTTTGATTTCTTAATGACTGAAGGAAGCTTTTAAAACTTATTCACTTTTTTACTCTATTTTTACTCATTTCTTTCAAAATTATTTGATTATTCATTGCATGGAAATAAATGTTTCATTTTACTTTGTTTTTTATGCGAAATTCAGAACAGCTTTGAGAAACTCGAACTTTGAGAAATTATACTCTTTTTCAGGTGTTGAGTTACAACCACATGTTGAGTGGATATCCTTTATACTGTGATGCAACAACTGTGAGAAGAGAAAGGAGCACTTCAGACATCATAGCTGTCCTTGGCACACAAAACAAGAAAACTGAGCTCAGTGCCTTCTCTATACAAGCCCAGCATGCTCTAGTGCAGCCTATATCACTGGCCCCACCATTTCATCTCTCCTCCCCCACAGACTGTGCAGAGTCCTTAAAACTGCATTGCATCCCTGTTGAGGACACTTTGGTGGAGCGATTGTCCCAACCTCTCATTGGGATCAGTGTCCTTCCTCATACTCAGAACACTGGGCTTACAGTTTTTCAACTGAATTCATTTGGAGATTTGTTTTTCCAGGATTTTAAAAAGACTCTTGACCCCTACATCGAAAGGAGTCACAGAGTTCACACTGGATGTGTTTTGACACCGCCAGACAAAATTCAAATGCATTTATCACACTTTATTCCTGATGTAGAAGAAGATTATTTGGACTTAATTCACCCTTTTTCTACTTCTTTAAATGTAGACTTGTCTGAAATATTCAGTAAGTAATGCTTAGATTTTAAAATTGTTAAGTTTATTATATTGTCACATAGAGATAAATTTTGAAATTTGTTCCTTGATAATCTGTATGAATCTTGATTGAATATTTATGCCTTGTAGTAATTAAATTTTTTTCTATTTTACATCTATGTTGTTGGAAAATGCAAAATTGAAAAAATTATTATATCAAAATTATACAGGAAACTGGTACTTTCATACAATAACTCATAAATATTAACATTATTTTTCAATTTTAAAATTTAAATTAAGCTCTAAAGTTGAAATTTTTTGAGTGAAAAGGATAGTTTGCCATATGGAAAATAACAAAATAGATTGATCATAGTATTCTAAATTCCTGTTTTCTCTATAAAACGTAGTAAATGCTTAATTGTAATAGCGCATTCATAAAAATATAGCCTGTTCATTCATTAAAAAATATTCATAGTTGTATTACTTTTTATGAATATTTCCCAATTCTTATCACCAAATATGTTCTTTAGTAATTGTGTTGAAATTTTATATTTACCGAAATTTTTAATTGTTATAAGATTTATCTTCTCAAATTGGAAACAAATTGAAATTTATCAATAAAATGAACTTCATTTTAAAAAATTTTTATGACTTTTATGAGATCCATTTTAAACATTCATTTATTTTAAACCTTTTTATATCAATTTATTTTTTAAGTATTTTAAACATTATTTTTGTAAAAGAATTTTGGTTTATATAAATTTTTCTTTCATTAATATGGATTATAATGGTTTTAGTGCAACGGACACCATATAGCACATTGATATTTAATAACTGTCCTTGAAGAATAATGTAATTCATATTTTTTCATTATCTTCAAAATTCAGTGCTATTAATTTTTAATTTGTTATTATGAGTATTGTTGCATTATAATTTATTTATTATTCTGATTAAAAGTTTATGAAACCTATCATTCATGTTCAATTTTTTAGATACCTTGAAAAATTTGTCAGACAGTTGTGATATCTGTAGCTGTGACAAGAAAGAAATTACTTTTACAAATTTAGAACGAGATCAAGCTGTACCTTGTTCTACTTGTGGTTTAAGTGGAATCCAAAGTACTAATTTGAATACTGCATTTAATGATGTAAGAAAAGTATATGCATAAATCTATAATTATTTTTAAATTGTATTTTATTACTTCTATTTAAACAGTATATTTTTTAAATAAAATAAATTTCATTATTTTCATCAATTTATTAATGCTTAAATTATTGTTTCTCTTTAACTGAATAATTTTTTTTTCCTAATAATATTTCACAAAGGCTTTTGAATTTGTAAATCATTCATTTATGATTTACATATAATATTACATAAAATAATCCTGTAAATCAAATAAATAAATCACAAACAAATTATAGTAACATATTTTATATTAATGTAATGCATATTTAGAGATTATTTTAAATATGTAAATCATTTATTTATATACTCTTGTTTGTGATTTATTTATTTATTTAATTCTTTACAGGTACTATTTTTTATGTTCATTTCAATAGAACTTACAGGAAAATAATTATACTGTTAAAAAATTTTCATTCTATATATAGTCTCATCACTTTCTTAAAATAAATACTTTTTCAGTTTTATTTTAAATTTTTTATCTGGATATAGTAATAGAAGGAGCAAGAAACCTTTTGATATGTGATTCTTATTTTAGTTTTATCACTAAAGAATTCAGTATTTAAATTTGTTGAATTGTCAGCTGAATGAAACAGTGCACTGAAACAGTTCGTAGTGTTAGTGATTGTTTTCGATTAAATGGTTTGTGGCTTTGATTCCAGTTTCAGATGTGGATTTTTGTAATAACTTGGAAACCACTTAAACTCTAGTTTCTGTCAAATTAGTTCTTGTAAAAAAAATAACTGTAATGTGTTAAACAAATTTACAGAAAATTCATTAATATTACAAACATAACATTACAGAAATTCATTAATTAATATTTGTATCTTGCTAACATTAATTTAATATTTTTATTGTAATTAATAGGATTAAAATTTTAAAGTGTATTCTTTTGTATAGCCTAAAAGATATTCATTTATTACAAATTTTTTTTACTGTGGTATAAAGAATTTTAACATATTCTTTTATTTAATTATATAACTCTGAAAAATATATTGATAAAAATGCTGGTTCATTGTTTGTCATAAATGAATATTACGTTTAACTCTTGTTTTTGAAGATTTACTTAACTAATGTTAATTTTTAATTATACTTTTGATTTTTGTTAGTTAACTTTGCTTTCTGGAGCCTCAGAAGCACTATTAGAGTATGAAGAATTTGATGTTCATAAATTTTACGAATTCACAGATCCTTTTAGTAAAAAAATTTTAGATGCCTGGAATGATGAAGATAATGATGTAAGTCTTTTGTTTCCATTCTTACATTTCACAATATTTTTCTCTCAGTTGTAAGTTTTACTTATGTAGTAAATTTTTTGTAAGTCTTAATTCTATTGCCGATATAGCACTTAAAGAATTAGGATTCTTTTCTTCAAATCAACATATCATGGTTTCGAACCATTCATATAGATGTTTGATATGGTTCAAAATCAACTTTAAATTGTTAGTTCCAGTTTAATTAATCTTTAAGTTCAAAAAAGGAATGTGTGACTGTCAAAGCAATCTTTATTTAAAATATAATTAAAGATGTAAATTTTATATTAATATGGAAAGTTTGACTACAAATTACTGACAGAAACAGTATTGTTAAGCTCTCTTATGTGAACTTTATTACTTAATTTCTAGTGTAAATATTAAATTAAAATATAAATTCCACAGCAAGTAATTAAACCAATACTGATAATTAATGTAATTTATTGCTAATAGATGTCACCTGTAGTATTCCTTTAATTAAAGGAAAAGGGATCAACAAGTTTAATTTCATTGTGACTTTTTAGATTTTTTACTTTGAGTAAAACTAAATATTAATCTCCCTTTATTCTGTAAAAACAAATGAAAAGTAATTTTTTTTTTTTTTATCTGCACAAATTAATTTAAAATGCTTTCTTATTCCCTGTTTCCCTGATGATGAGGGACAATTTATATTTATCTCATTTCTCAATATTTTTATTTTCTTTTTTCATTATGTTTCTGTTTTTAATTTGCATGTTTACTCATTTCATTATTTGTCAAATTATTTTCTTTTGTTTTCTAAATGTTTTATTTTATTCTTATCAGAGACATTTTTTTAGTTTCTTAAATATCTTTTCTGTTTTGTATAGTTGAAGTTTATTTTTTTTACTTATTTCAAAAAGATTTATTTATTTTGTTTGTTGAGAGAGAATGTGTGGAATCTAGCAAGAGGATTTACATCTTTAACGTGTTCATGCACATTAACTTAGTTGTATTTCTTACCATAAAATTCAGAAATTTTACACATAATTGAAGTATTGTTGATGTATTTTATTCAATAGTACATTATTTTATA
Source organism: Latrodectus hesperus (assembly GCA_037975125.1). Lineage (NCBI taxonomy): Eukaryota > Metazoa > Arthropoda > Arachnida > Araneae > Theridiidae > Latrodectus > Latrodectus hesperus. The sequence goes on from JAJQOW010000015.1 coordinate 1,757,918, forward strand.
TATAATTTTAAAAATATGTATTGAAATAGTGTCCACAATGTAAAATTAAACTTGTTTATTATTCCACTCTTTAACATTACAACTATTGTCTGATTTTTTATGTTTTATTTTCTTATATAAATGAAACAAATCAACCTTACACAGTTTAAACTCTGAAGTTTTTTTAGTATTGTAAGTTCATTGCTTAAGAAATATCTTTTCCCCTCAATTATCAAAAGTCTTTGAGAATTTTTCATATCTTAAATTGTGTAGTTGTATTGTTAATTAATTTTTTTTAGAAAATTCTTTATTTTTACATTTTAATTTATGTGATTTTATTTTTAAAAGGAACTATAAATTATTTTCAGCCCCAGTCAGAATTTTCAGAAGATGAGAGTAACTGCAGCAGTTCAACATTTGAAAATTCAACTCCAAATTTCGCTTGCTCTTCTCCTGCTACCTCAGTGGCCTCTGTGAACTCTGAGAGAAGTTCCTTTTCTGGTATTGAGTCCAACAATGACGTTATCAAGAAGGTGTTCGACGACTTTATTCCACCTAGTCAAGAAATGCGACCTTTGGTCGGTGAAACATTACGCAAATCAAAAAGATCAAAATCTAGTCTTAACAAATCGGGTGGCTCAAGTGCAGGCTTTTAAAGCTTTTTTTATAATGCATGACTTTTTCTGATAAATCATTCATACTTAAGTAAAAGTTGTAATTGATATGTACATTTTCTGAATGATTAAATATTATTTATTTTTTAATACTTTATTTAGTTAAAATTGTAATCACATATGATATAAAAATATTACAGCATTTTAAAACTTAATAATGTTCTTTATTATTTCAAAAAGTGTGTTTTATGTACAACCAAGATTTGTATGACTCCTTAAAACTCCTGGAAATTGAAATTTTTTCCTTTATCCTTGAAACTCCTGGAACTTTAAGCTGACTTCTTGAAAATAATGAATAGCTCTTGAAAATTTGTCTTTTTTTCTTTAGACATTAGTCTTTTGTAAAGATTCTCTTTTTTTTTTTTTTTTTTTTTTTTTTTTTGCAATCTATCATTAAATTGTACCAAAAAGAAGCAAAATTTAGTTAGTATTATCCTCATTATAGTTATAAATAAGCATAATGTAACCAGATATTGACCAGGGAACAGTAGATGTTTAATTGTTAATAGGGTTAGGGCACACACAAGTTTTTTTATGTTCAACATTAAGGTCTAATGGCTGTGTGGTAAAATTGCACAAAATCATGGTATTGTCATATTAGTTTAAAAATATAAGAGCTCTTTCTTTCCCATGACTCATTTGGGATCCTACAATATATGCTACATATAAAATTTTAAAGAAAAAATAGGAAATATAAACTCTGTTTCATAATATATTTCTTTAAAAAATAAAACATTGTCTAGCTCTAAATGATACCAATTCCTGATTTTTAAATCCTTTTCCATCTAATTTTAATTTAATTTGTTTCAATCTATGATGACTATTGAACAACCGTAATAAAAATTTATAGAAGTTTATTTTTAAAAGTAAATATATCATTTTAAAGATTCACAAATGGCCACAACATCCAATCCATCAGCATCAATATCATTTCAATTTTTTAAGTTATGTTTTTTGGAATAAAACTTTTTAAATTTAAAGTATAAATTTTAATTTTTGTATTGAATATTTATTTAACAAATTGAAATTGATATAGGATTGTAATATGGGAGTTATATTTTAAGAACAAAATTTACTTGATTATGGAAAATTCAAAATATTGCTTAAGTAAGTATATTACTGCATTTAAATTATAATATGGTTTTAATAATAAAAGCAGAATACAATTTGCCAGTATTAATGAAGTCCTTTTTTTTTTTTTTGGTTGATAATCAGAAAAAAAATATAATTGTCAAAATATTTGTTCATTTTTTTAATAAAGTAAAAAATTTATGATTAATTCAGAAATATATGAATATTTAAACTCAAATCAATAAAGAAAATATTTTGCTAGTGAAAAAAGGTGTTTCTGTAGTAAATTTGAAATCTTTTCAAAGTTATTTGTATCAATGTTGATTAGACATAAGCATCCTACTACAGCAACTAAATTGTAATATTGTGTTGTAATGGATATTTTTCTCCAAAAAAGTTCTTAACGAAGTTAAAAAAAAATATGAAAGCTTCGGAGCGGGTAGTAACCCAAATCTCTCTCAAGATTTTTAAAAACTTTTTTTTTTTATTATGTTCGCCTATATATATATATATATAGAAATTTGGTAGCCACGAGTCCAAAAACAAAACACCCTTAAACTCATTACCAACATCTTGTGCAGAATCGAAGATAGCACCAAGAAGTTTGAGAAGAGGTTGTTGTTACATCATCATGTTTCACTGTACCTAGACTTGGGCTCTACCAGTTAGATAGAAGCAGCCAAGTGGAGTCTGTGATTTTGAAGCAGGGACCTAGCAGAAGAGCCCTATATTTGGCCTGCCACCACCGAAGGTATTTCACTTGAAGTATATCGCGACCACTTCCAGTTTTAACACGCCCCAGTCGCCTTTAGCGAAAACGATGGATCTTCGGTCAACCGGGATTTGAACTCACTACCTTCCTATATTGAGAACGACACCCTAACCAACCAGGCTACCGTGGCCCTTGTGAGAAGAGGTAGAAGTCTGAAGAAATGATGTTGGGTGTATGTGGCGATAGAAACCATTCGAGTCTCTATAGAGTCCAGGCTGTGAATTCAGACACATTATCTTGATGAAACAATACCTTTTTGGGCCGAAACTCAGTTCGACATTTGAATTTAATAACAGCGTCAACGCGGACTAGCAGGCCTGAAAATTTCTATCCTTATCTGCTTGAATCGGCTCATGCGGCACCTAGCGATTGTACTTGTACATCAAGTTTATGTGATGCTTAACGCTGCTAATGGACAAAGCACTAACGTATAACTCCTTAGCTAGCTCTCGAACGACTGAATACTAATTTTTCTTGCAGGTTGGCCTCCTCAACATCAGTTGGCCAATCAGAGCGCTCTGCTTCTTGATCATAGTCCTTGTTTTGGCACAGATACCGTATAATCCAGGATGTCAAATTCTGGATTTTTTGGCGATGAAGAATATTGCCAAGATGATGTATTGTGACATGTCCGTTTACATGAATACTAGGGTTGCCAAAATAGAATTTTTTGCGTAATTTATAAGTCTCAGTATCTATGAAGTAATAAAAGCCAGGTTTGAAGATATACAAGAAAATCTACCAAAAAAGTAACCAATCTCAGAATTTAGCATCTTGGATTATATATCTGTGCCCTTGTTTTTGAACTTACGATACCAAACTATCTCTTTGTCACGATACAACAGGTTTAGTGACAATTTATAGCTGACTTTTTGCAACCGAACCCGAAATAAATGATGGTTTTAATCTGGTGTGTCGTGATAATTCCATATCGAATACCTTGTACTTAATGATATGTTTTTATATGATTTAATTCCTTTCAAACATCAGAAATCATGACAAAATATAAATGAAAGGCCAACATGCGCAACCATTATTAACAAAAATCGAAAAATTTCGTTACAACAAAATGGATTATTCATTAATTTGCTGTCTGAAATTTGTGTGCTGATATTAATGTTTAAATAAAGAAAGTGATTGTTAGAAAAATAAAAGAAGCTGCGTTTAACAGAATCGCTATTTTCAAGAAAAAAGTGTATTTCCCTTGGGGTAGTGTACAAATAATAATAAAAGCAAAAAATTAAGAATATTAAAAAACCTTTAAATGTTTATTTACAACACAATATCTAATAATCATGCGAATAAGAAAAATGGAATTGAAAATTTACAAATTTAGTTTGAATCGTTTATGTTCAAAATGGATGCTTTATAATTTTGCTTGTTTCATTTATTTATTAACGAAACAATATGATCAATAAATATGAATGTTTCATTTCATCTTCTCTTTAAGCTATTTGTGTGCTTTTGCAAACTGAATTTCCATTCGATCATAAACAGAATTTTAAAATGCTCTTTGCTATTTCAATGTAGTTACTTATTCTTACACATTATATTAGCATGTTATTCTGTTACATGGATGAAAATGGAACCCTTAAGCATAAGCTGTTAAACAATTGCTTTAAACTAATTATCATATTGGGATTTTAATTTATATTTATTTCGAGTTCGCGCGCGCGTGCGCGTATTGTAATTAAAACAGCTGTTGAACTACTAAAGTTGGCTGAAGAAGTTCAAGACGCATTTTACTATATTGAATATTTATATGGACTAGAAAAAAAATGAAGGAAAAAATTTCTTACGAAAATGTTTGCATTTTGATTGAATGATATGCACTGCTAAAGTTTTCATCGGAAGGAAAATGAATAGTTATTAAAATATAAGGCTACTGGGGCTGCTCAGAGCTCAATGATTTGGATTAACAGCAGTTCTGTGGGGATGTCTGTTCTTTCCAAAATGCTGCCTTCCTCTCAATAAAACCTCACCACAAAAGGAGGTCCATCCTCACTTCTTCCATCGCGGGCAGATCCAAAATTCCTTCTAAAGATGTTGGTAACTTTTTGTTGTTTTTTTAAGAGGGAGTAGAATTTTTAAATTGAACTTTTCCCTTGAAGGTGAATAAGTAATGAATGGAATATTTTGAAAGGAAAGACAGTACTTCAGCTCTCCAAGTAATATAAATTGAAATTCGTGTTAGATTCTATATTGCATTTGCAAGTCTTTGACAAAGTTTATGAGAAAAACAAATACTTTTTTCTTTCTCTGGATTCATGTGCAATTTTTTATAAAGATAATAAAAATATCCCTTCCCAGAAAATTTATTTAAATTAGAAGATTATATTTGACGATAATAAAATTAATTTAAAGTAGATGCCACACTGTTTTCCGACGATTAGATCTATTTGGCTATTTAGGATTTGTAAAATAATTTTAAAAATTGTACCTGTCAATAGCAAGTTTTGTGTATTATGATTGCTCGATATATCAAAATATAATAACTGTGTACCTAAACCTGAAAATAAACATACTTCGTAATTTTTATTTCCAAACATAATTTTTTTATGGCTATTACATTTTGTATTTTCAGTTTGAGTAAAATGTATTTCCTCTAACTTTAAGCAACTTTAATATATTATTTGTGCCTGTATAAATGTAAAAAAATAATGTATACAAATTAATATATATATATAGAGAGAGAGATTTCTAAATCAGAAGCTTTTTAGCTTTTAATGGCAAGTCATTTATAAAGAATTTATCATTTTATAATGAGAAGAAATAAGGTTACATTGTTTAGATTTATTGCTTCTTATGGAATTTACCACTTTGAGGAAAATTTCTATACTTAAATACAAGATAAGCATAGTCTGAAATATTTAATTCCCATAGAATAAATAAAAAATTTTACAGACAGCCAGAAATTAATATTTCCATTCAGTTTCAGTAAGTAAAATTTTAAAAATCACGCTCTCACACTTTAATTTTTTATCTATTTAATTCCTAATTTGGAAACTCCAGTCCAGTTCTAGGAACTTCAGGAATACTAGATTCTGTCTAGAGAAAATATCAAAAAAAAATAATAATAAACTATAGTTATAGATTCAACATTTCAAAAAATCATTGTAAATTCTAATTTGGAATGTGAATTAAGTCATACAAAAAATGCCCGAATTAATAAACTATCACCAAACACTATTTTGATGCACATTTCATTACTGAACACATGCAAATGTACAAAATTTTCTGAAAATATGAAACTACACCTCATAAGAAGACACAGTACACTAAAAAGGAAGGGGTTACATTATATTTAGTATAAAATATCAACTTCCTCCAGCTATGAAACGGCTCAAATGGGGATAAAAATGTTTCGATCATAGCCAAAACGTGTTCGCGTGTGTGTTAGTTACAAACCGGTTAAGATAAAAACAGAATACGCTTGATTCCTTAAGCTTGGATAAAAGAAGATCATTGGTTTTTAATTTATTGAGAATTCCAAATTAAGTTTCGCGAGATATCAAAAGATATTGAATATGTGGGAAACATCTGAGATTGGGCGGATCAGAAAATTAAATTTTCTTTCTCTCGTTGCTGAATGACAAAATGATTTATTGCATTTTATCAGAAAAAATATTTCTTAATGCCACATTTCTTAAATGTCTATGAGTTTTGTGTAAAATATTATTACTTGTTTCGTTAACTGTTTTTAGACTGTTAGTTATAGCTTTAAAAAAAAATTGAAAATTTCATTTAAAAACGTGCAAGTCGCCTGTCAGTTTATGGAATTGTTTTCGAAACGATTTGTTTCCTTGATGTCAGATTTTATTTAACAGCAATTAAATATTGTTACAAGATTGATTGGTAAGACATTTTTTTTCAATGAAATTCAAAGGAACCAAATATCAGGTGGGGATCTTCCACCATCTTTGTGAAGTGAGATGTTAATGTGTAAATTACAAATCATATTTTAAAATTTCAGTCATATTTGAAGGTTTTACAATGTTGACTGTGTCTGAATAAATTTTTACAACATTGTCAACTTTATATATTTCAAAAAATATACACATTTCAAGAACTGATACTACAACTTTTCATTGAATCCAATGATTTGAGACAATTCTGTAAAACAATATGAAACATTTCCAGTTGAATTTCATGTCCAAAGAATAAAGAAAATTCTCACAGATCACTGCATACACTCACTGTCTACTGACCGTAAATTAAAACTGTAATTTATAAGCAAATAAATTAACCCCATGGATTTGATTAAGTTATTTGCACTTACAATTTAATTATTAATATATTTTAAGAATGTGTTTAATATCAACACATAACTCTCACAGTGTAATATACTCTGTTATTACACACTTAGTTTGAAAGTTACAAATTTATTGATATTCTATAAATTTTAACATTCTTGTAAACATTTGTTATAAAATTCCTGTCTGAGAAGTTTATAATCTTACGATGTAATGTAAAAGTTAATGCCCCTAAGAAACGTACGGTTAAACAAAATTGTGAATTGTTGCAAAAACATCAAAAATATGATGAATAATGACGCTGCATGGTGTATACAGTTAAACTGTATCTGTGTCACACACGTATTTTGCATTTTCCACATAGTAATGAAAAATTAGCGTAAGTCATTTTATTACTTTTACAATAATCATTCAATTTAATCAACGTTTGTTCTATTTACATAATAATTCTAATGTAGTACAGTTACTGTATTGATTTCGACAACCGCTAGATGGCGCTGCAGATGCAGAAAAAACGAGCTTTTAAAACAGAAGAGAAAGGCAAACTGTTGAGAAGGTTACTGTGGTTTTTCATTTCCAAAATGTTCTAGTAAATTTATTTTTCTGTTCTCTGCAATCATAGAAGATACTAAATACTTGAAAACCAAAATTACGATTGATAAATTTTCGGCACAAATATAATTCAACGTCATAACAATATGTAAATTGTTGGTAACCTTCCACAATTCTTGCAAAAGCGAAATATTTATATCTTTTCTCTCATTAGCGATGGTAAAACTAAATCCGATTGCAGCTCTCATTTCCATTAAAAATTAGGTAACATTGCTACGGAACAAAATAAAATTTTACAACCCTTGCCAACATCCAATGCTCTGATGACACTTTTCACAAAACGGCTAGCATTTGAACGGTGTGCTTAATGCTGAAAATTTAAAATTTAATTAAAAAAATGAATTATTAAATATAACTAAAAGCGCAATTTATTGAGCCTGAAAAAGAAATACAAAAAAAAATGTCATTGGACTCGTTTTCAACGCCAATAAAAAAAGATGTAAAATACTAATCTCTGCTTTTTGAAACGTGAAAGAATATACTCATTGCGATGTCTTATGTTAACAGTATCAAATCTGATTATTGATTTGCGCTGGAGTGAAAGAATGGGGCATCTTTTCTTAAAATTCTTCTATGTTTCTTCCATCTATTTTTGAAATAGGACGGATATAAACGGTTTTAATTGCTTCAACATAATTGAAGAATAAAACACTTGGGAAGTAAAAATTTAATGTTTTACAAAAGAAAATGTTTTTGGAAAAAAAAGTTGTTTCATTAATGACAGTAATTTAAGAGAATTTTATTACAAATCAATAAGTTCTCATGAAAGAAAATTTCTATTCTTTAAACGATACAGGTTTTCTAAACTGATAACTACACTACTGGCCATTAAAATTGCTAAACAAAGAAGGAATGCAAATAACAGAACGATATTTATTGGACACATACATTATAGTGGAAAGAACAAGTGATTAGATTTACAGGAAATTAGGATGTATAGATCTTGAGAAATCAGTACCCAGAGCAGCCACCTCTGGCTGCAATAACAGCATTTATCCGCCTAAGCATGGAGTCAAACACAGATTGTATGGCATGTACGGAGATCTCAGTCCATGCAGCTTCAACACTATGCCACAGTTCATCGACAGTAGTGGGTGGTGAGTGATGGCGTGCCAATCGCTCGGCAACCATTGACCTCATGTTCTCAATCGGTGATAGATCAGGAGAACGGTGCTGGCCAGGGTAACAGTCGAACCTGTTTTGTATCAAGGAAGTTCAGAACAGTACGAGACAACATGCGGTCGTGCATTAGCCTGTTGAAACAAAGCATTAGGGAGTCCTCGAAGATAGGGTAGAGTCACGGGCCTTAACACATCGGAAATATAACGGTTGCTGTTCAAAGTGTCGGTAATACGAACAAGAGGTGATCGAAACGTGTATCCAATGGCACCCAATACCATCACTCCAGCAGGTGGGCCAGTATGACGATGTCCAATGCAAGCTGGTAATGCGCGTTCTTCACGATGCCTCCAAACACGGATGTGGCCATCATAGTCCTGTATACAGAACCGAGATTTATCTATAAAGATGATGTGATGCCATTCCCGCGTCCAGGTTCGTCGCTGATCACACCATTGAAGGCGCTCCTGTCTGTGACGCAGCGTCAATGGTAGCCGAAGCCATGGTCGCCGTGCAGACAATCCATGCTGCTGCAAACGTCGTCGAACTGTTCGAGCAGAAACTTGTTGCCTTGCAAATGACTCCATTTCTCGACTCAGGGTTCGTGACGTGGCTGTACGATCCCTTGTGACCATGCGGATAAGATGTCTGTCTTCTCTGCTGTTAGTGATGGCGGGGTCAACTGAGATCCTGCATGACGTTCCGTATGATTGTCCTGAACCCATCGATTCCATATTCTGCTAACAGTCATAGGGTCTCAACCGACACGAGCAGCAATATTGCGGTACGATAAACCGGAATCCCGGTAGGCTATAATCCTTCCTCGATCAAAGTCAGACACGTGCTGATAGGCATTTCTTCTTCTTACACGAGGCTTTACAACAACTTTCTTTGCCGAAAACAGCGTTGAAACGGAAATTGAGTATGAGAAAACTGCTGTCAAATCTCTGGTTTTATACACATTGTAGATGCCACTACTGTTGCCTGTTTTGTATGAATGCGCTGAAAATCTAATCATTTGCATATCACAGCAAGTTCGACCTGTCATGCAAATTTCACGTGTGTGGTGTGCCGCTTTCCTGGTGTAGCAATTTTAATGGCCAGTAGTGTATTTGATCTGATGTATTTCTGAAGACTCCAATGGGTTCATTACAGGTGAAATGTTTTGCTTTATTTGCGTGTATTTTACATGAGTAACACTAACCATTATTGCTTTTAAAATTCAACTGTCTATTCTGTTCTGCTGATTGTTACATCGTATGATATTTCAGATATCCAAAAAATAAACAAAATTAAGGTTCATATAATAAACCATTTGATTCATTCTATTATGATTTTTTAATGGATGAGTGCTAATCTGGTGAGTAAAACAAAGGTTCTGTTAAGACGCTTAGTTAAATTTGTGCCGTGAATGTATTACGCAACATATTAACAATCAGATATTTATTATTTTCTCTGATTGCACATAACACAACATTAGATTTACAGGAACATTTTATAAATGAAAACACATACTAATATACTCAACTGCCAGATCTACATCCTTCTTTTGTTAGAATTTAACAGCCTGTCTTTTTCTCTTCTCCTATTTAAACCAGGTTTTGCTGTCTTGGCAGCATTATCTTGCTTCATCGAAATCATTACAGTTCCCTCGAAACTTCGACGAATGTGCACCTAATGAAACTTACTTGATGAGCATATAAAAGCAAAGGGAAGACGCCTTGTTGTGATGCGCTCTAATATAAGTGCTTATGAATACTAATTTTATTTACAGAAAGGGAATTGAGTTACACTAGGCACATAAAAACATCCTCAACAGCCAGATTATATGGCACAGGCACTGGCGTATAATCCAGGATGCCAAATTCCGATTTTGGCGAATTTTCTTGTTTATCTGGCAACTTAGTTTTTATTACGTCACAGAGATGGAGATCTATAAGAATTACGAAGATAATTCTATTTTAACCACCCTAGTATTTATGTCATTGCGAAACGCCATCTTGGAAATATTTCTTCATCGCCAAAACAATTCTGAATTTGGCATCTGTGCCACATGCTACCTAACAGTTCTTTTCCTTTTGTGGGTTGCAAGAGAGAAAAGGAAGAAAACTTCTTTAATCTGGTCTCTACTAGTCTCGGGTCCGGTTCGATGTACTTCTCGGCTAAGGAAAATGGACACCGCGTAAATTGCTTCCCAGAAGGACTTTTAACAGATAGTTCACATACAGCAAGGGACACATTTTAGGAAATTCCCGAGCACCCACCCCGACACACGTGCATGCAGAAGGATAATGCATCTCCCTTTGTTCAATAGCTCTGAGATTGAACCCTGGACATTAAGTTCTAAAGAACACTTTCCTTCCTTTGTACGATGTCTTTTTTTTGTCCTTATTTAGTGTGCATGTGATATCTGTCTGAGTGGGTACATGGGAATTTTCCGAGTTTTATCTATTTCGACTTTCGAATGAGACCCACTATGTATGTATGAAGTATCTATAAAAGGGAAGTGCGAGTACACTTTTTGGAATCTAACAACAGATTTCAGCAACTAGTTGGCACTGGGAAAACATCTACCCTGAGAGGAACGTGTTCAGAAAGCAGAACTAAGATTCAACCTAAGAACTTGCATATCGAAGAACACGATCCTTTCCGCATTTTCTTAAAGGTCATTATTTTCTAAGATGAAACACGATCTTGTAATGAGTGCATCGATACACATGATTGCAAAGAACGTGATGTAAGTTTGAAAAATCTTAATTCGTATTTATAAAAAGCAATAAATTGCTTGGAACCATGAGTTAAATGGAAACACACTAATAAAATCTACTTGTTATTATTAATGTAAGCGTTTGATTGGATGCTATTGTTTAGGCTAAATTTTAGAGAGTAAACAAAAGGAAGGTTAAAGGGCATCGCTATGGAAGATAAAAGGTTGAAATTGTTCTTCATATCAAAGATTTGCGGGTTCGAGTTCCGTGCCGATTGTGAGGGCTTACAATAGTCCAGAATCTATAAATCCCGATCAAACAAGTTTTGGTGAGCCAATAATTATAATAGAGCAACCAACCATGCAGGATTTATATTTCTAAAGAAACTGCTATAATAAATGAGATTTTAATAATGTGCTCTACACTTAGATCTAACAGCTATTGCAATATTCTCTGTCCATTTACACACATATAAATTTTCATTGATCTCCTAATATTATACATGGATTTCTGGTGTCTTCTTTCGTAATACTAATTTCAAAACTGGTCTAATTTCATCTGAACCGTTTAAGATCAATATATCTCCATAAAACAATTTTATTAATTGCCATTTCTTTTACTGTAACACAGACATACTAAATTTCCACTCATACACAAAAGAGCATATGATACTCCCCATTACTAATCTCTCTTAAAAGGGTTACAAGAATTTCGCTGACGCGATGGTGCAAAACTCTGAGATTCACCGCAGATTTCTTAGAAATTCAAATAATCATGAATTATACTCTACAAGGCAATCTACAATCGGATAAGTGTCAGTTTCATACATGTTTAAAGTATGTAATATTACTTTCGATTTTTTAAAAGATAAATAAGAGATAAGTGATGATTTATAATAACTAAGAATTTTTGTGATCGGATTGGAACTGACTAACCAGCTACAATCGTAATCTCAAATAATTCTAGAATTCGTAATCTTAAAGAATTCCTTATCTTGCAATTTTGCACAATGGTTTCAATGTCCCACCCAATGATAATATAAAATGACCGAAGGGCTATAAAATAATCTTAAAGGAAATTTTTCGTAAAATGTTTCACTACGAATTAAATTTTGCGCAGTTGATCAGTTGCTATCAATTTCACGAGTTTATTTTGATTGCGGTGGATATTTATTTATGGAAACCATTTATTTGAAAAATGCACATACATCCAGCTTGTTTTGTCCACATTACATCAATTAATTAGCATGGGTTGAAAACAAGCGATTTTTATATCGAATGTGGAGAAATAGAATCATCATCATTCCTAACTAAATCGTTCAAACGTGTGTTCGAAATATTTATATTTGCTTTGTCTCTCTCATTAATGTAAAAGTAATTTAATAATAAATTATGAATTACATATAATATTTAAGGCTATTTATGCATAAAAATTTAACTTTATTTAAAATGATAAATAGATTTTTAATATATTTAATAATTTTCTATAACTGTTTTGATTAAATTTTTTAAAAAATAAAGAAAAAACCCACATGTAATATTCGTGCAAAAAAAAAAAAAAAAAAACCGAATCTTTCAAGTTTCGGAATACTTGAAAAAATTTCCATATTAAATTATCTTTTTCAAAGTGAATTTAAAAATATTTTTATTTATTAAAATTCAGACGAAAAGAGAATTACAACTGGCCAATGAGAAAGTTGCAAATAACGTCCAATACTAAGTGACAGAAGTTTTATCTTTCGAAACCGAAATCTGAACGAATTCTTGTGAAACGTTATGAATGGTGCTTGAGGAGTTGGTTTATCGTTTCTGAAGGGGGGACGACGACATTGCACTGTGTCGTTATTCTTGTTGATAAATTTTTGAAGTGTCCACATTGTTATTTTTATGTTAAGTTGGATATCTTTTTCATCTTTAATTATGCAGTATATTATTCTGTGGTTATGGATTTGCATTAATTTATGTAAGTTAATGTTTTATTATTTTTCGTATTTTTGACTGTAATTTTTTAAAATGACAGTTAAATGTCTTAATTCTATTACTTTATTTTGGATAAATTAACGCAAGAAAATTCGTTGAATATAAGCAATTACAATTTTTTAAAGAGATATAAATTCAAAATCGTTTATTTGTGTCATAGGGAATATATTATTTGTTGTTATAATATTCGATAAGTAAATAAATTTTTTGTTTGTAAAATTTTCAATCTGTTTCCACACATATTAAAAAAATTTAATTACACTAAGTAGTTATAATAAAATTTTGATTAAAAGTTCATCTTTAAACAAAAAAAAAGTTGGAATCAAATTTTTAAAAATCCAAACATACAGATTTTATAACCCTTTAAAATTTGATTTTTTAAATTAGAATTTCTAAAAATGTTCGAAAATATTTTATCAGTAGCAAACAAATATTAAACTCTATTATTTATAAGAAATTTATTACCATTCATAATAAAGGCTTATTCTTAATAACTTATACATTTTAAAGGATCAAATTTGGAATAAAGTTATTTAAATTAGCTCCATATATAGCTATTGATATAAATATTAAAATCGTGAGAATTAGATTATAAATTACTTAAAAATAGGAACAAAAACTTATAAATGATCAGTATATCAATAATTATACCTAGTTATAAATAATAAGAAACATTAATGATATTTAGTAGGTAGAATATGTATAAATATTTAGATAAGTGTTATGTTTTTAATTAAAATTCTCACCTTAGTCATGAAATTACTAAGTAAGTGAGAAAGTTAAAATTTGTAAAATGTGATGTTATAGTGAATGTAAGAATGTGAAGATTCTTAAGGAATGTTTACCGAATTTCTAATTTTAAATTTAGAGTACAAAAACGATTAATTTTTATTCAATTAAAAATATTCTCTTTTTCTTTAAAAGATTTTGACAATGAATTATGATGCGTCAGAAAAACACGGTTATTTTTGACCATGTTTAATCGATGAAAATCTGCTAGAAATTGTAAATTGATAATTAAAAACCATAAATCTATTACAATTAATTTAACAGCGTTATTGTAAGTATTTTATCTGAATATGATTAAATTGTAATATTTAAGTAGTATTATTAATCTTTGGTGCGTATTAATTCTCCTTTCTTGTGTGTGTGATAAGAATTATTTAGAAAAAGGGAAATTCCCTTCTTACAATACATATGAAATATTTAAAGAAAAGTCAAGTTTAATCACTGATCGAAAATGAGAGCCCTTAAGCATTTGGTATATTCTTTTCAAAAGTGAAATTTTTTGTCGTGGAATGTTCCATATCATTCTTAAGTAAATTAAAGGATTCAAAAATAACATCCTAGATAAGAAAAGTTTGTATTTTATGAATATTATATTTTTCAATTTTTTTTAACAAAATGTAAAACATACTTAACGCCTGGAAGAATTTTTAAAGTTTAAAAATAAAACTGTATTATTATAATATTTGTTGTAATAATTATAAGTATGGTTTTTCAAAGAAAAACTTAATATATTTTTTTAAATAAAGCTTATACTGAATACTTGATATATTAATTTGAGAATTTTTCATGTAACAAATTTTATTTTGTTTTGATATTAGAATGTTGCTTCAATGTTTTAAGATTAAATAGTTTTAAAGTTTTATTTTTACTCAACAAATTATGTACCGTATTTATGCGAATCTAATGCGCATCCTTATTTTAAAACTTTAAATAATAATAAAAAAATTGTTTGTCGGGGCGAATGTAATGCGCATCAATGGTATGAGGAATTTATTGAATCTTATTTTATACAACAATGGATTTGTATATAAACTATCAATCAATGGTATAGTAATTTTATTTAAATTTAGATACCATATTTTGTTACTTACGTATTAGCTTCACCGCATCTAATTTTGTTCCAAAACTTAAGTACAGGGTGATTATAAAAAAGTTTGCCAACATCTGCACTTCTAGCGTCCATTCTATTTAACCGATCAAGATGATACTTCAAATATAGTTCTTTTGAGATATGCGCTCGAGATTCTGTGAATGGCAACACAGTGGCCCTCGCGGTTACAGTTATAGTGACAGAAACTCGAAATTTTCGAATGGCAACGCCTACTTTTTACCATCGCAAAATGTTCAGCACATGCGAAAACCCTAAACAGCATTGAAACGGTACCGATATGTCCGAAAACCGACGTGTTATACACATACAAACAGTTCTTCAAGGCGCACGGAGGAATAATGCATACGGCAGAGACAAGACACTGCTCAATGATGAGAACACATAGAGAAAAAAATCTTTATTAATTTCAAACATTTTCCACATGAGTGCCATCACAGGCAATTACGCATTGCATGCGGGAGACGGTGGACAATGTCGCTGCACGCAACATGGCACGAGGGATGTTTCCAATCTCACGCCGTATAGAATCCTTTAAGTCCGACAATGTTTGAGGATTGCACAGATAAACTCTGGATTTGAGATAGCCCCAGAATCAGAAATTCATAGGCGTCAGATCTGGGGATCGCGCAGGCCACGGAAAAGGATAATAGCTTGAGATGATGTGATCACCAAAATGCTGATCCAGGAGCCTTTTAACTGACCTCGCTATATGTGGAGGTGCGCCATCTTGCATCCAAACAATGTCATTGAGTGCATTCAGCCGACGCAACTCCGGTAAGACATAATTTTTCAGCATGGCTGCATACCGAGGGCCCGTTACAGAACATGTTGCAGGGCCAGTCGGGGTCGTTTCCTCAAAGAAGAACGGGCCCAGAACAAATGTAGCTGTAATCCCGCACCACGCAGTCACTTTGGCGTCAAATAATGGTACTGGCGCCACAGCATGAGGATTCGTCTCTCCCCAATGAACACAATTCTTTGTGTTAATGCTGCCATTTAAGGTGAAATGCGCCTCGTCCGTCCATAGTATGTGAAGTGGCCAGTCGTTATCCGCATCATATCGTAACAAAAATGCATTTGCGAAGTCCAGACGTTGTTGTGGGCCACCTGGCTCCAACATCTGGACGCGCTGGAACCGATAGGGAAACATGTAAAGTACCGAGCGCAAGAGCTTGCGGACCGTTGAGTTCGGAATATCCAACACGCGCGCTATGCCTCTTGCGGTTTCTGTGTGTCCTGCAGTCACTGTATGGTGCACTTCCATGACAACGTCCTCAGAAACAGTTGGCCGTCCGGAGCGCTGTTTGTCACAGGTGCAGCCTGTATCTTCGAATTTCCGCACTAAATCACGCAGAGCTTGCAGAGTACATGGGCCGCGTCGTTGTCGATGATTGCGGCGATACACACGCAAGGCTTCCGCAGCGTTCATCCCATTTTGGTAATAGAGTTTGATCAATTCACCGCGAACTTTCCTAGGAAGACTCATATCGTCGGCATGTGCGAGTTCCCGAATGACGACTTCGCATACCCGCTTGGTATTTTATAGGTTTCCTACGCTGAATATCTGGCGACCGGCGTTCTGTGATTGGTTTCTTGACTCTGTCACATGCAAATTTATTGCGTTTGCCCAGATCGTGTTTTATTGGCCGGTTTTTAGAACTCTTTTTTGTGTTTGCAGAACATGTCCGTTTTTAGACATATCGGTACCGTTTCGACGCTATTTAAGGTTATCGCATGTGCTGAACATTTTGCGATGGTAAAAAGTAGACGTTGCCATTCGAAAATTTCGAGTTTCTGTCACTATAACTGTAACCGCGAGGGCCACTGTGTTGCCATTCACAGAATCTCGAGCGCATATCTCAAAAGAACTATATTTGAAATATCATCTTGATCGGTTAAATAGAATGAACGCTAGAAGTGCAGATGTTGGCAAAGTTTTTTTATAATTACCCTGTAGTATTGGCGCGTAACCTATAATTTGAAATTTTTTTCTACTTTTGAAAAATTGATTTATAATTCTAAAAACTAATTTTCTTATTATGGGAAATAATTTTTTTATTTTCGTCCTGCTTAAAAAGTCGCGGCAGCGCTAATACGTATAAGTACCCATATTTTATATAACAATGGATTTATACATAAAGTAGCAAAACAGAATTAACCTATTAGTGGGCTATTGTTATCTGAAACTATCATTATTTTTAATTACCACTACCGCGTATATACGGTACCTATCGTAAAATATGAGCATGAAATAAATCGTAACATTTCTATCTAGCTAAGAGTTTCTACAATCGGCGATGAATAGTAAACGTCTTTATTCACTAATATTTCATCACTGGAATCCTCGCACCTCTCTTCGTCAGAAGCAGACTCATTTCTTCTTTCCTCATCATCATCGTCGGCGTTCCAGAGCACGTCATCATCACTGCCATTCAATCAATTTGAAATGCAGCATTTCTTGAAAGATTTCACAATCATTGGTACTTCGATGCTTTTCCAAGCAGCAGAAACCAATGTGCGGTGCAGCACGCTTAATGTTTCCTGTCGGGACCAATTCACGGTTTGGCTCACCAAACCATTTTTCGTACTTCGCCTGAGCGTACCCCTTAAAAGGTTTATTTATACTAACGTCCACAGGGGTTGTAACACAGACGTCATCCCTCCAGGAATGCTAACAAGATCACTGCCTAGGCTGTGCATCTTCTTTTTGCGTCGTCGGTGAGATGATCACGAAATGCGTCCGGACAAAGCATTAATGGTGGATTAGAGAGCCCATCGGCACGGCGTTCCCATACATTTCGGAACCAATCAAACATTAATGATTCCGTCATTCTCTTGGTTTCGAATCAGGACATCATATGGGAACAGCTTTTCATTCTTAGGGGTTTTAGGGCGTTTTCCGTTTGAAGATTAAGAAAGGGGGAAGTTTGCACCCATCTGCTGTATATGCCAGCATCACTGGTACGCGCTGTTTTTCACATCCCGAAGTTTTTATGATAACTTTCCCTTCTCCGTAATGGTGTAGTTACGAGGCATATCAAACCCAATTGGGTCTCGTCAGCGTTGCCTTCAAAACAACTTCAATAACCTTTTTGCAATTTTTCTATGCTCTATACTTGCGTTCTCTGTATCATATTGAATGATAGCTCAGGGCAAAGATAGCTCAGATGCTTATTGTGACAATCCTCACAAAGAACGGTAACTAGGTTCAGATTTTGCAGGAAATATTTATCTGGAAAAATACAAAAACTAAGATCGGGCAATTTTGCGATGGAAACGTTTCTTGGATGGCTTTTAAGGGAAAAACTAAAACCTAAAGGATATGAAAATTCTATTGTTAACGTCATTACCTCTCTTTTAATCCACAATCAAGATATTAGAAATTTCTGGGAATTGAAAGTTATTGGTATTAAATATCCTTTTGAACTAAAAACTAGAAATAAAATTGATAGGGCGATATATGATCCTTGTAGAACAAATTTTAGAAAAGATAACGGAGGAAGATAAGTGAAATTACCACGGATACATGGCAAGACTATTCCTGAGTATAGCTGAAAAGAGATAAGATAACATCAAAATTTAAATTGGAATTTAAAAAAAATGAAAATTATATGGAAAGGAAATAAATGAAGAATGAATGGAATAAAATTACTCAACGATTACCTAGGTAAAAGACCGAACACCATTGAATTATTACCATTCATGAAAAAAGAATTTGTTTATATTTAATATCTCAATCATAATTTTTTACATATAATATAAGCATTGTTGAATGTTGAAGCAATCTTGAAGAAAGGAGTAATTTCCGATATTTGTGGTGGGAGGTCAATGAAGGAAAAGAAATGAAAGTTTTTAGACACCGTAGCCATGTTTTCAGAGTCATAAATAGCCCGTTCTTTCTCGAAACTGTGAGCTGCCTTATAATCTAGCATGCTAATTTCTAAATTTTTTTCTTTTTTTTTGGGGGGGGACGAAGAAATGTTACCAAAATGAAGTAATTGGACATAATAAAAATCGTTTCTGAAAAAGTTAAATTATCTAAATAATAAATTTAAACCTGACGAATAAATTGTGTATTTTTTAAATATTAAGAGTAAAAAATACATAAGAACATTCGGATCAGTTTTACTGTACTGTTACCCTTGGCGCGTTCTTTTTTGGCACCAAATTTGGCGAATATTTTTACTGGAAACCCGGCAAACTAGTATTTTGGCAACCCTATTTGTCATTAATTTCTCATGACTATTTACCGATTTAAATTCATTAATATAAAATTTAATCAAACTATTTTATGATAATTTAACATATCAACTTTATTAATTTAGCATTGATGTTTAAAATCTATAAATGTGTGTTTTTTGTTAATTTTTTAAAATTAGTTGAGCAAATTGATAGATACCAACAATGTATGCATTATTTGTCGCTATTTCAGCCATTTTCATATCGCCGTTTTTCCCGATCGGGTTTTCGTCATACGGCCTTTGGCGACCTTTTGAAAATTTCGCCAAGGGTGACCGTACGGTAAAATTTTACCGAACATTCATTGCGTAAATAAATGAAAAAATATAGGAAAAGTATTTTAAAAAATGTAAATACGAATTTTAGAAAAATAGGACCACGAATTCTAATGAAAATATAGGAACATTCACGAAATAATAAAATAAATTAATTAAAAAGGAAAACACAAGAACATAAGATTCATGTATGAATTACAAATAATGAAAATATGGGAGCAATAATTTCGAAGCAGTAAAGAAGGATTCGAAAAATGGGAACAGGAATTCTACTGAGAACATAAGAACATTCCCAAAAAATAATATTATAAAATGCAATTTAAATTTCATCTAATAATTTAAAACAAGAAAATATAGGAACATCATTATCGCAAATGTAACTACAAATTATAAAATACTTTTTAAATTGACAATTTATTTAAAAAAAGATGTTTTTATTTTAATAATATAAATTATAACAATAACTAAAGAAAGTATATGTGGACACAATTGTTGTTGTTATTTTCCTATGACACTTGGACAAGCCAAGCTCGCTTTTGTCTTTGGTAGTGCGAATTAAGTCAATAAAGTGCGTCTTTCGTTTGGTTCAGAGCACCACGAAGGTGAAAGTACGACTTTGCTCTCTTTAAGGTGCCTCGTCATTTTGAACCACAGTCAGGTGGCGGAGTCTACACCTGAGATGGCACCGTCCTCTCCATACCCACGCCACACCAATGGAAGGGCTTTGAACGTCACATATTAACGTGGACACGTCCCCAGCCCACGGAGTTCCAGCAACCCAGTGAAGGAGAGTACACCGTGGTCACCCTCCCAACCACTGCCCGCGGCAAATGATGCTTCACTTTGCTGAATTAACGGGAAGCAGCGTGAAGCTACTCAGCCACTGGAGCTCGGACACTATTGTAAACAGCAATAATGAAAAAGAACAATACAACCTATGGAATGTAAGATCTAAATAGTCAAGAAATTTGCAGAACACACTACAAAAATTCAGACGAAATATCCTCGTAAAAATCCTTAATAAATTGCGAAAATGGAACAAAATGTTCAAAATCTCCTTGCGATTTCTTTGCTGCCTGACTTCAAATTGCATTCTTCGAGCGGCTGCAAACAAGGCGAAGCTGTTCACCATCGAGAGTTTGAGTGTCGTCTATGATGAGAAAAAATCCATTCATGATTTTTACCAGTAACAAAGAAGTATTTTTAACTATAATTTTTTCCTTTTGTAAAAGTTTTCAAAATCATGAAAATTTCTTTTTGTTTTAAATAATTAGTTTTCAAATCTTTAGCGATATTGTTTCCAAAATTGAATACATTGAAAATGGTTCAGACAAAAATTGAAAGAGAAGACAAAACATTCACTTTATACACTACTGGCCATTAAAATTGCTACATCTAGAAGGAATGCAAGTAACAGAACGATATTTATTGGACACATACATTATAGTGGAAAGAACAAGTGATTAGATTTACAAGAAATTAGGATGTATAGATCTTGAGAAATCAGCACCCAGAGCAGCCACCTCTAGCTGCAATAACAGCATTTATCGGCCAAGGCATGGAGTCAGACAGAGATTGTATGGCATGTACGGGGATCTCAGTCCATGCAGCTTCAACTCTATGCCACAGTTCATCGACAGTAGTGGATGGTGAGTGATGGCGTGCCAATCACTCGGCAACCATTGACCACACGTTCTCAATGGGTGACAGATCAGGAAAACGTGCTGGTCAGGGTAACAGTCGAACCTGTTCTGTATCTAGGAAGTTCAGAACAGTACGGGCAACATGCGGTCATGCATTATCCTGTTGAAACAAAGCATTAGAGAAGCCTCGAAGATAGGGTAGAGCCACGGGCCTTAACACATCGGAAATGTAACGGTTGCTGTTCAAAGTGCCGGTAATGCGAACAAGAGGTGATCGAGACGT
The DNA here is from genome assembly GCA_037975125.1 of Latrodectus hesperus. Classification (NCBI taxonomy): domain Eukaryota; kingdom Metazoa; phylum Arthropoda; class Arachnida; order Araneae; family Theridiidae; genus Latrodectus; species Latrodectus hesperus. The sequence continues at coordinate 1,779,425 of JAJQOW010000015.1, forward strand.
GTATCCAATGACATCCCATACCATCACTCCAGCAGATGGGCCAGTATGCCGATGTCCAATGCAAGCTGGCAATGCACGTTTTCCACGATGCCTCCAAACACGGATGCGGCCATCATGGTCCTGTATACAGAACCGAGATTCATCTGTATAAATGACGTGATGCCATTCCCGCGTCCAGGTTCGTCGCTGATCACACCATTGAAGGCGCTCCTGTCTGCTCCTGTCTGTGTGACGCAGCGTCAATGGTAGCCGAAGCCATGGTCGCCGTGCAGACAATCCATGCTGCTGCAAATGTCGTCGAACTGTTCGAGCAGAAACTTGTTGCCTTGCAAATGACTCCATTTCTCGACTCAGGGTTCGTGACGTAGCTGTACGATCCCTTGTGACCATGCGGATAAGATGTCTGTCTTCTCTGCTGTTAGTGATGGGGGGACGCTGAGATCCTGTATGACGTTCCATATGATTGTCCTGAACCCATCGATTATATATTCTGCTAACAGTCATGGGGTCTCGACCGACGCGAGCAGCAATATTGCGGTACGATAAACCGCAATCCCGGAAGGCTATAATCCTTCCTCGAGCAAAGTCAGACACGTGCTGATAGGCATTTCTTCTTCTTACACGTGGAATTACAACAACTTTCTTTGCCGAAAACAACGTTGAAACGGAAATTGAGTATGAGAAAACTGCTGTCAAATCTCTGGTTTTATAAACATTGTAGATGTCGCTACTGTCGCCTGCTTTGTATGAATGCGCTGAAAATCTAATCACTTGCATATCACAGCAAGTTCTACCTATCATGCAAATGTCACGTGTGTGGTGTGCCGCTTTCCCTGTGTAGCAATTTTAATGGCCAGTAGTGTAATTAGTCTAAATTAACAAGGACGATTAAAATTTTTTAATTTTAAAACATTGGATTGAAATTATTTTATTAAAAAAGTGTAGCACCTAAGCAACTTCAGTAACATACAAAATACAACAAAATTATAATATTTTTTTCAGATAGGTATTTTTTAATCACAAGAATCAGATTTTTCAATAATATCAAATGAATTATATTTAAATGCAGAATATGTGTTCTGTGTATTTTATTTAAATTAATTTAAGCGTATATTTAGATATGAGAAAAATAAGATTTATAATTTCAATTAATTTCCTTTTTATGAAAGAAATCCAAGTTTAGTATTAATACAAATTAGAATCGGTCACAGATTTCTTAAATATTTCATAAAATATATGGCTTATACTCTTGAGAAGAGCATTTTCTTTATTTGTCAATAATTTCTATTTTTTGAGTCTTACAGATGTCTTCAATTTACATAATTTCATAAAATTAATAAACTTTCTAAAATTTAATAAAAAGTTTAATTAATAAAATAATGAATTTTATTTATTTTATTATTATTAATAAATAATTATTAAAAGATAGTGTTTAATATTCAAAAATTATTTTAATGACCTTTGTAAAGATTTATCAGGAATTATTCTTCATAATAAAAAAATGATAAACGTTAATCGTATAAACGTTACTTCCAAGGGAGAAAAAAAAGTAAATAATTTCCTTTGTCGCCGATGCCCTTGCCATATATTTCTAACTTTCTGGAATACATAAAGTGTCACTTGGAACGTCTATTTTGTGACGTTTTCTGACATCACTGCTTCGCCTACGTCAGTTTCCGGCGAATTCACTCTCGTTTGCTATTGGCCTAACGCATCCATACCGTTTCAATTCACAAAATTTAGTTGTAGTGGAAGTATTGCTTGGGGCTAAAAGTGTTAAATAAAAGTTAAACTATTTATCAAGTAGAATGTCTATAAAAGGAATTAGAATTAATGCAAAGCTGAACAAATTCACTGATAAGTTAAATTTGTATAATAATGATGAGATTTTAGGATGTAATTTGCGAATTATAAATTACCATTATCTGATAAACAAAAACAATTTTATATTATAGAAGTCGTGTTACTCGTGTTCGTGATGTCCTTAATTCATTGGTGCATTCTAAGTAGTGCTAAATGAGTAATAATATGGCTAAGGTTTTAAATGTTTGTTCTGTAATGCTTGAGCTGTTTCATACATTTGGATTGATTCTTCCAATAAAGTCTCATGTGTTAAACATATTATGGAAACTTAATAGATTTATAATTTTTTCATAAATTTTAATTATGGTGTTGGTAATTTTCAAGTAATCTCTCAAATTTTACTCAGGCAATCAATTGATAATTAATTCTCAGATATAGGCATGAATATTTAAATTCTGATTAGTAATTAATAGTTAAAATGTGATTACATATTTTGTGTTTAAACGAAGACATAATTTTGCTTTCATATCTATGCAAATTTAAACGTATTTTTTAATTAAAATCACATTAGAATTCATTAAGAAAAAATTGTAGTGATTAAATATGCCATTGGTTGCTAGTGAAAAAAACTCACAGTAGTTTTATTATATGTGTAAATGTGTAATGATAATTATTTTATAATATGTAAAAGTGAGTGATTTTGGTGGTTTTGTTTGTCGCTCAACGGTCATTTTTTGCACACGAGGGCTAATTAGACCGGGACTTACGTTTTAAAGTGGATTCCGAACCACTACAAACATCCATGCCCAAGGTGGGATTCGAACCCACGAACTGTTGAACCGAAGGCAAGACCGCTAACCATTCGGCTGCCAGCTCGGCGAGTGATTTTGGTGATTACATGGACAAAGAGTACGTGGTTGAAGGGTATGGATTATTATAATTCTAAGGTGTTTTTAAGTCTTAAATTTCGACAGAAAGTTATATCGAAAGTTTGGCAGCTCGTTCAACTAAAAATGAAAAAAAAATGTTCAATATGTAGAAAACATATTTATTAGAGTGTTATAACTAAACACTACGTATACAGTTCGCATTTATATTCAAAAAAAGATTTTTACAGGAGACTGATGAGAAGGTGAATCTTAATCTAAAACTTTTTATAATTTTAAATGTGCGAAAAGATGTATTTATATTCAAAAAGAAAAAATTTGTTTCCTAGTTGATGATTTCCTAGCTAATCTGTTTTTTTGATTTGAAAATAAATATTTCAGACTTAATTTATAATATTTTCTTCATTTAATACTGATATTTTAAATGTATAATTTAAGAAAATAAACCTTAAAATCAAAAATTTCTTTCACACCCTCTTTCGAGTTAATTTCTATTTTTAAATTATAATACAAATTATCCCAAAAAACAATCAGATAGTTGACTTTTGTTTATAAAAAAAAACTAATAGAGGGGATTATAAACCAGTTTCAGCTTAAAAAAAATTTAGCTCAAGAAAAGTGTTTCGTGTAAAAATCATAAAAGAAATGTAAAATACTGAAGACATTATTAAAATGATATTAACTTTCAGGCGTGCATCCTAAATATTTTTTATGAAGTATTACGAATACATTTTTGATTAATTAGATACTGAACAGAGGATTGTTTGAAAAAGTATTCATTAATTATATTTAATCAAAAATCAAAGAGCATACTCTTTCATGTATAAAGGTCATACATCTTATTAAAATTTATTTTCCTTAAGATGTATGATATGCAAAATAATTAAAATTATCGAGGTATTCGAATATTATTTCAAACGAATATAAATTAGTTAAATGTTTTTCCTGAGTTACTTACGATTTATTAAATATAATTTTTTTCTCAAAACTAGTTAAAAGTAGATTTTACAAAGCTAAGCATACATTTTTATTTTACAGTATATCGTGAAAAGAAGCACTAAAATATAGTATTTAGAATGAACTTCATGACAAATCTTATTTTTACATTACAAAAATGTTTTGCTAAATTGAGCTTGTAAATAAACTGAAATTAGATTATGTCATAAGATAAAATTATTGCATTTTATAAAAAAAATTTTCAGGAAATTTTTTAAAATATGCTGAACAATTTATATTCGTAAAAAAGAAAAATTAAAACAACTATTCGTCTAAATATAAAAATACAAAAAAACATAGTCATATATAATTTGAAATTTTATTTGATAATGATATAATATCTTTTTGATATATTATTTACTTACTATTACATATTCAGAAGTATTTCAGGAAAAATTCATTTTTCAAAATGCTTAGTTGATAAATAAATTAAAAGAATTGAACATGAAAATGATTGCACAGTTAGAAATATCCCTACTAAAGAGCTGGCAATATTTTTTTTAATTATAAAATTGCATTGTTGTTGTATTGAAATATGTATCTAAAAATCTAAATGAGTAAAAGTATAAATTCAAATTGATCATATTTCAAAATTTTCAAAAATTTCCTGTGAAAAATTAGCAAATTTTTAATTTGTTAGGATTTTTTCAACTCGCGAGGGGAATAATTTAAACAAAAATAATTGTTAGGAGCATTAGTTCCACCTTTCGGTCACATTCTTAAAATTATCATACAATTATTTATTGGAGTAAAGAGAGAGAGAGTAAAGTTATTTTATTTTGGAACCAAAGAATTTTTAATGTCTGTTTTTTTTTTTAATTAGAATAGTGTTTTTTTCCATTAATACTAACTCCAAAATGATTATTCTTACAAGTTTTAAAAGTAGTTTCTGGAATCGCAAGTAAAAAATATTATTAAATTTTAAAAAATATTATTAAAATTTAAAAAAATATTAAGTTTTTATTTCTCTGTAAATGAGAACTAATTTTGAATATTTTTTCAATCCACGGGAATTTTTTTCCCCACAAATGAATTTTACACTCTGTCAATTCCTTTCCTTTTGTAGAAATATATTATTTTCTAAGCAACGAAATTCTTTTTTTGGCGAATATCAGCCAAATATTGCACTACGCTAAACGATATTCTAAGGAAAAAGAAATTAGTTCTCCTCAGTCACGAAAAGTATGGCGTACCCTTAGACCACGTACTCCTCCCTCGCCTGTAGAACCGTTTTAGTTCCCGTAAAAAAAATAAAAAAAATATTGGCAAATATTTTTGCCATATTTATTTCTTTTAAGTTAAAACTTTTGGGTTATACCTTTGTTGATTTAAATTCTTTAAATTACTTATATTTAAGTATTTATTCAGTTTTGTTTCATGCAATAACTTTGGCTAAAAAGAATAGCCATGTATTTCTTATTAGGCACGAAAAATGAATTTGTATGCATATAAGCCTTTTCTTTTGTATTTTATGTCTCATCTATTATCTACAAAATGCAGATGAGGTGTTTCACATCCCTAATTTCAAAAATTTAAATATAAGCGATTTTGAGAATGGTTTAAAATAATGAATTAAGAAACATATACATAAAAAATGTTTTCCTTAGCATATTTTGTATTATTTATTAATTTTCAATAAGTGTTATCTTTAAATAAAATGGATTTTCTATTGTATAATAATGTAAGCAAAAGTGTTCGGGAATATGTTTAAATTAGTCTTTTATTTCCTAGAAATTATTTTATTGCTGTGTGCAATAATATAGTATATTTCATAAAGATTTTATGAGAAATAATGACTTTGTTTAAATATGAATATTTGCTGCATTGTTCCTAAAATCACCTACATTTTTTTTAATTCCGTAATTTGTTTCCGAAAATCTCATTTTTGAGTGCTGAGCATCCTATCTGCGTGATAAATAAATACATCTCTTTTTATAAATATTTATAGCACTAAGATTTTTTTTATACAGAATTTGCTGCATTTACAAAATCAAAACATCGGTTCGCCGGATGCTTAGCTCATTCCCCCTCAGGGGGTTTACCTTCTTTAGGTAAACACGGGTGTCACAATCCCGAGGTACCCCAGTGATCTGTCCTCTTCTTTCTCTTCTTCTCTCCACTACTCTTCTGCTTTTTCTTTCTCTTCTCCCTCAGTGTGGTTGCCTCGCAAGAGGTTGAGGGCTCCCCTTGAGTAGCTTTCGCCGCTCTGTTGCTATTAGCTACTCTTGAGGATTAAATCACCCACGTGTTTGCCGTGCGTGGAGACCCGTGTCCCTGGAAAGGAGGGTCCTGGTAATTGAGGCCCCAGAGACCAACACATTGCTTTGGCCTCTGCTTCAGGTAAACGGGAGGTGTGTTGTGGTCCTCAGCACATCAATCGGCTTTATGGATCAAGCGATCGGTACATCTACTGGGTGACTCGTTAAGGGTGGAGGCCACTTCAGGGATGTACTGTGAGCGTATAGTACCTGGCTAACACTGGTGCAGCTGGTCTGCATCCCCTTGTTGGACTCGGTGGTGGGTGGTGCGGTCAGGTCCCGAAATTTTATTTCATTTCCTATGGAGATTAAAAATTCATCTCTCCCACGGGAGCAACATCTTGATGTAAATAAATGTAAGTTTTTTTTAATGAAGAGAAAGGAGGGTAATTTTGAGAAAGTATCTCCTTTTCTCATTCATAAAGGAATATCAGGTACTGTCGGGGAAGTAAAAAGCTTAAAAAATTGCGCTCTGGTGACTTGCTAATTGAAGTTGCGTCAGCTACACAAGCAACAACTTTAAGTAAATTAAAAAGTCTGGCAAACATTGAGGTATATGTTGTACCTCATGGAAATTTGAACTTTTCCCGTGGAGTAATCTCCGCAGGGGATTTATTGAATACGCCAACAGAAGAGATTCTAGAAAATCTCCAGAATCAAAAGGTCTGTGCCGTTAACCGCATAACGATCAGAAGAGATGGAAAGTCTTTTGACACTAAACACCTCATTCTGACGTTTGCGACGCCAGACCTTCCGCAGCATGTAAATGCTGCATATATGCATCTGTCTGTTAGGCCTTACATTCCAAATCCCCTGCGTTGCTTCCAGTGCCAACGATATGGCCATTCTAAAAACTCATGTCGGGGTAAACTAACTTGCGCCCGTTGCGCAGTAGTAGGACACGACAGTTTAAATTGCTCTTCGACAAAGGAGGTGTGTGTCAACTGTAAAGGTAACCATACCTCCTTCTCTTGAACTTGCCCTATGTGGTTACTGGAAAAGGAGATAACAGCCATAAAAATTAAGGAAAAGTGTTCATATCCTGAGGCTAGACGAATTGTCACCTCACGAACACCACAGACTGGAGTTAGCTACGCAACTGTTGCAAAAAAGGTCACCAAAACGAGCAGCACCCAAACAGAAACTTTATCGCTTCCCCTGACTCGATTACCCCAAACATCTGAAAAGCCGAAGATCATAAAATCCTCCTCATATAAGAAAGCACCTGCCAAATCCAAAGCTGAAAGGGCTCTAAAATTAAAAAATCGAGGGAGGCCCTTCAAAAGCCTACCCTTTCCACCCGAAATTATTTTTGGCCCCTCGAGCCAGATGTGATGTCACTCCATCCCTCAGACGATAATTTATCGGGTGAGGAGACAATAGAAATGTCACCATCTGGCTCAGAGAAGGAGCTTCAACTTAAATAATAACTTCCTTTGTTTCTTGGAACTGTCATGGTTTGCGTTCCCATCAAGATGACATCAAGTCTATAATTTCAGCCTACAACCCCGCATGTGTTGCACTTCAGGAAACATTCCTGAAGTCCAGCAATAGTTTCTCCATGCGTGGGTTTAAAGCCTTTAGAAAAGACTGTGGTGACGATGGTGCAGTGTCTGGAGGTGTTTGTATATTAACATCTAATACATTTCCCAGCACTGCCCATCTATTGAATACATCTCTACAGGCTGTTGCTGTAAGAATTCATACTTTATACTTATTAACAGTCTGTAGTTTATATTTACCACCACATGATGTCATCCGCCAAGAGGAACTCGATGCATTAATAGATCAGCTGCCAACACCATTTCTGTTGTTAGGTGACTTTAACGGCCATAGTTCTTTGTGGGGAAATGATGATACTAATTCTCGCGGTCGGCAGATAGAGCGGTTTATTTCAGAAAACAGTCTCTGTCTGCTAAATACCGACGAGAAGACTTATTTTCACATACCCACAAGAACATTTCATTCCCTCGATTTGGCAATATGTTCTCCTTCACTTCTGCCATTGTTAAAATTTACTGTAGGAAATGATCTGTTCAATAGTGATCACTTTCCTCTTGTCGTCTCCCAGACTGGAGGTAGTAGTGTGCGACAAAATCGTCAACTTACTTACGTGTACAGTCGGGCAGACTGGGCACTGTTTACACAATTGGCAGATGTTGATAATGAAATGGTTCAGATCGAGAATATTGATGATGCCGTTACTAAAGTTACCGAAACAATTATAAATGCAGCTGATGCATCAATACCAAAAAGTTCTTCTTTACCACACCGGCGTTGCAAACCATGGTGGAACAATGAATGTCAGAAAACATATAAAAACCAAAGGAAGTTATGGAGGTTATTTCGGAGGTACCATACTACGGAGAATCTTATCGCCTTTAAGAGAGCAAAAGCATTAGCTCGCAGAGCTCGTCGTCGAAGTAAGAAGGAGTCTTGGTCTCGCTATGTATCATCAATAACTTCTTCCACATCCAGTAAGCAGTTATGGAGAAGAGTGAAAGCAGCCAATGGAATATATAGAGAATTTATAATTCCTATTTTAAAATCCGGAGCTGCTGTATACTCTTCTCCTCAGGACATTGCAAACGTCCTCGGTGAAACTTTTGCTAGTGTCTCAGGCGTTGACTCTTACAGTTCCTCCTTTTTGAGAACTAAGACTCACGCCGAGAGAACACAAATTCGTTTCAACCAAAGGCAAGCTTTGCCATATAACTGTGAATTTCGGATGTTGGAATTGAAGAGAGCTTTACAGCAGGCCAATGATACTAGCCCAGGGCCTGATGGAATTAGCTACCAAATGCTTAGACAGTTATGTCCAGATTCTTTAGCGAATATACTTCGCTTGTTTAACAGGATCTGGACCGAAAATATATTTCCTACGCAGTGGAATAAAGCTATAGTAATTCCGGTCCTGAAAGCTGGTAAAGATCCTTCTGATCCTCTAAACTATCGACCAATAGCTCTGACTAGCTGCTTTTGTAAGACTCTCGAGCGTATGGTCAATGCTCGTCTCGTTTATGTCTTAGAAAAAAATAATTGTATTCCTGTTAATCAGAGTGGTTTCCGTAAAGGAAGGTCCACTCTTGATAACATAACATATTTGGAAACCCAAATCCGCAACGCATTCGTGCGGAGAAATCATTTGGTTTCCATTTTCTTCGACATAGAGAAAGCATATGACCGTACATGGCGTTATGGAATTCTCCGTTCACTATATGATTTTGGCTTTCGGGGTAATCTGCCGATATTCCTGGAAAACTTTTTACGCTCCCGTGTTTTTAAAGTCCGCATAGGAACTTTTTATTCTGATAATTTTAAACAAGCTGAGGGTGTACCCCAAGGTTGTATTTTGAGTGTAACCCTTTTTAACCTTCACATTAGTAGCATATTACATAAATTATCACCTTCTGTTCATGGTACATTGTACGTTGATGACTTGCAAATATCTTGTGAGGGGTCAAATATGCATTTAATTGAGAGACAGTTACAAACAGCTGTTAATAAACTTGCTGCATGGTGTGCTGAGAATGGCCCTACTCTTTCTCCTAGCAAGAGTAAATGTGTCCACTTCTGCAGGAAAACTAGCATACATAGTGATCCAGAGATTTTGATTGACAACACAATTATACCTGTAGTCAGCGAGATGAAATTTCTTGGTGTAATATTCGATCGAAAATTAACTTTCCTTCCGCATGTTTTAAATCTGCGGAAGAAGTGTGAGCGATCGCTTAATATCCTCAGGGTGCTTTCGAACACATCCTGGGGTGCAGATCGCACATCACTACTTCGAATATATCAATCACTAATTTTATCACGCATTGACTACGGATGTGTTGTATATGGATCAGCTAGGCATTCTGTTTTATGCAGATTGGACACTGTTCATCACAATGCTCTGAGGATTTGTTCGGGCGCATTCCGCACATCACCCGTCCAGAGTCTGTATGCAATTTGCCAACAACTGCCCTTAGACCTGAGACGAATGCAGCAGTCTCTCAATTATTATGCTAAGATCATGTCTGACCCTCATCATCCATTACATTCCATGAGTCCTACATTTGCTCTTAAAAGATTATACCATGCTCGTCCAAGGAGCATACCACCTTTTCTCATTAGAATAAAATCTAACCTAATATTGTCTGACCTACATGATGTTCGAATAACTGCCACAAATCGAACTTCACATCCACCCTGGTATGAGCTACAATGTAAAATAATCAATCCCTTTGCACAGTTTAGAAAATCGGACACGTCTCCTGTTGTTTTCCATCAGCTCTATTCTTCTCATCGCTGTCAGTTTGATTCTTATCAACCCATATTTACAGATGGTTCAAAATCTGCAGGACATGTTGGCTGTGGAGTCTATATTGATAATATAACTCTTAGTTACAGCCTTAATATGTCCTGCTCTATCTTCACTGCTGAGGCAACTGCTATATTATGTGCTCTTCAGTATGTGGATAGTAAAGGATCAAATAAATTCTGTATATACACTGACAGCCTGAGTGTTTTAGAAGCTGTGGAGAATATTAATGTCAACTATCACCCTGTTGTGTCGGAGATTTTTTGCAGATTAGACTCTCTGAAGTGCAAGGGATTCGATATCATCATTTGTTGGATCCCAGGACATGTAGGTCTTGATGGTAACGAGAGGGCTGATGCAGCTGCAAAGTTTGCATCTACTCCACTTCAGCCTTCCGTTCCACTTTGTGATGCGAGAAAAGGTGTGAAGAGTTTTATTCATAAACTTTGGCAGGATTCATGGAGGATGCAAGTCAGCAACAAACTAAATACCATAACTTCATCACTCATTTCATTTTCAGTTTTACCTTTACGAAGTGCGGATGTTAAATTAACCCGCCTTCGTATTGGACACACACGTTTCACTCATAAGCATTTATTCTTAAATGAATTAAAACCTTGGTGTGAAACGTGTGATGAACCATATACTGTGTTTCATATTTTAATTTCATGTTCTGATTTTAACCAACATCGTTTTAAATATTTTAAGACGGATCTTTTAACGATGCGGGATTTGCTGGGCGAACCCCCGCATCGAAATATTTTTGCTTTTTTGAGAAGCATTGGTTTTATAGATTTTATATAATTTAAATGTAAATAATTTTTATCATAAACTTATAACATTCCATTGATCTACTTTAGTCTCATTTTTAGCTATTTTATCTATAATTATTTGGATTGTATGTTGAGTGTTTGTCTATTTATGTTTTATTTTATAATTTTTAACATTGCTGATCATTTTAAATAAATTTTAAAAGTTAGTTGGGTTTAAAAAAGTAAATAAAATAAAAATTAAAAAAAATAAATAAATAAAAGAAGAAATAAATAAATAAATAATGATCTTAAAATTTGGTTTTGGCGCAGCTTGTCCTCATATGGACCTTGCGCCAGAAAACTCAACCAACCAACCAACCAACCAAGCTTAGCTCATTCCAATCGAAGTGCTTCTTGATTATTTTGAATTTTAACAATGTGGCTTGAAATATTTTGGATTACAAACTAATCATGAATAAGCAATAAAATTATCATTTACTTACACTCTCTATTTTAATTACTCCAGTAAAAAGAAGCTAATTTTTTTATATTTGCTTCTTAATATGAATTTTATTACGAATTTTTGAACAAAAATTAAAACGTTACCATTGTTTGCTTATTTAAAGATTTAAAGTTCTTTTGAATTTAGAAAATACACAGTTTTCAAAAAACTATTAGTTTTTGTTTTTTGTAAAAAAGAAAAAAATTATCAAATTATTGTGTATTTTGAATTATTTTTCAAGTAGCCATTTTTATTACATAATTTTCTAACAAATTTTTCTACACTGCTGGGCACCCAAATTGAAACACCAAGAAAAATAAGAGATATCACTATAAAATTTATTTCGTAGATAAAATGTTTATCAAGTATCAAATGATAAAATGTATAGACTTCTAGAATGTGTGGTTCCTGCCAAAATCAGTAGCCAGAGTAGCCGCCATTGTTGGAGATCACCGCTGCCACATGCCTCGGCATTGATTCAAAGAGACTTGGATGTGTTCTTGGGGTACAGCAGACCAATTAACTTCCACACAAAGTTAATCTGGTGTGGCAACTGGGGATGTAATCTGGTTCAGTCATTGAGCAACCATGGACCACATGTTTTCTATCGGTGAAAGATCCGGTGAACGAGCCGGCCAGGGAAGCAATTCAATCTTGCGATTGACAAAAGACCCTTGGACAATGCGTGCCACGTGTGGTCGCGCATTATCCTATTGAAATATGGCTGGGGGCCAGTCCTGAAAGTAAGGAAGGCAACTGGCTCCAACGCATCTGAGATGTAGCGCTAACTATTTAAAGTACTGGCAATGCGTACTAGAGGTGTGCGAGAGTAATATCCAATACCGCCCCATACCATTATACCGATGCAGGACCAGTGTGGCGGTGTATAACGCAGCTGTCCAGCATCCTCTCTCCATGGTGTCTTCAGACTCGAATGCGACTATCGTGGTGTTGCAGGCAAAAACATGACGTCATTAGAGACAATTTCATTCCATTTTGCCATTCACATCCTTCTTTTATCGCACTATTGGCGGCGGAGACGTCTGTGGTTTTGCATCAAGAATAGACAAAGCAATGGACGTTTTGCGAACAGACCACTCTGCTGTAAACGGCGTCAAATGGTATGCGCAGACACTGGATGATGCGTTACAAACTGAATGTGCTGTGCTATTGTTCGTGATGTGGCTGAGCAATTCGCCACTATCATGCGTACAATTTGCCTGTCATCACGTGAAGTGGTGCAATGAAGTGGATGCGATCAAACACACTGCTCCGTCGTACCCTCCTGCACACAATGATCACAGATCTGCATTACAATTGTTTGGTTTTGTCCAACACGATTACCAATTTCCCTGAAAGATAAACCCCAATCTCGGTAGGCCACTATCTTTCCTCTTTCAAACTCGGATACTTGATCAAAAATGATTGCTGTTTTCTACGAAGCATAATTGATCGTTTTTTTTTAAGAAAAACACAATTGCTGAACTTGAAATCGTCGAAATCCCCAAGCCTTAAATAACGCTTTGAAGTTTCGCCACAGGCGCGCTGGATGTGCGTCTGCGCTGAAATTCTAATCATTTGCATAACTCACCTCCGCTAATGCATGTTGTAAATTTCATGCATGCTTTCTTCAGGGTATTGCATTTACGGTGGCAGGCGGTGTACTTAAATTAATTTTCTATGAAATTGTTCCGAACAAACATATGCTAATTCGTATAAACCACCTCGAATTTGTCACGTTACCAATTGCGTCGTTATTTTGAATCAGGCCAAGAGTCATGTTCGACCCCGTAATTGGCTTGGTGTTTTCCAATTCTCACTCCAGAATAAATTTTTAATGTAATCATTGTTATATTCATTTAACTGGTCTGCAATAATATAAAATTTTATTTTTCTTTAAAATGTTAATCTTATTTTTCAGGTATCTCTCACGAAACGACCCGAGTGAAGGAGAGTTTTGATTTTGAAGAATTTGGCGAAAGTTCTGCTGCTGAAACTTCAACACATGTTTCAGAAAATGACTCAGTTTTACCCAAGAACTTTACAGATTCGAGTGATGCAACCCAACAGCCACTGAATGACACTCACCATGGAAACTCATCAAGTACAAAAACATTCCACGGTTCCACTCTTAAAGATCACGAACCCACGACAAGAAGTCCATTTCTCACTCAGAAGTCGGTTGTCTTAGTGCCAATGGCAGCTGCTGGCATCGCTTTGGTTGCTGGACTTCTGGCTACTTTTGTCGTGGTGATGTTCTTTATCATGTGGCACAGGAAAACAAATGACTTAGTGTATGAACCTGTTGCACCACATGCAGAAAATCATATCTGAATCTCATCTTGAAATCTATTAAAAATTCTTCAGACAAGTTTTTGGATTTTATTGTTCTCAAAGTTTGGGAAAGATTTCATAACAATAAAATACCTTTACTATCAAAAATGTGTGGAGAGATTACTCAATAATATCCGATGCCAATAGTTCAGCTTATAAGATACGAATTTGACTTGTTGATTATGATCAAGTCATTGCAAGTAGATTTTACCTATTGAAAGAATATAAATTACTCTAAAACTTGAAATTTTATCAATTTAAATTTCAAGTGAATTTGTTAAAATGTATACGGCTAAGTACGCCTGACTTATAATCTTTTTGGTATTTTTTAATTTTTTTGTGAATTAAAACTGTTATTACGTTTGTCATAATGTGTATGTCGAAATTTCTTTCTAGATAGGTTAATTAAATCCGATTAATGATGAAGAAAACATAAATAAAATAATAAAACTTATGAAATATTTAAAAAAAGAAATTTCATTCGTTCAAATTAAGAAAAAATTCAGACAAAAGAATAGCAATTTGGATGTATAAGCTAAGTTTGCCAAAGTAGAATGTTGTTGAACATTCTTATAGCATTTTCAATATTTTTGACATAATATAAAATCCACGTTACCAGAAAAATTCTCCAAATTTTCACCAAGTTCAAAAAATGCGCCAAAAAGATTATATGACTTTAGTGCCAGTGACATTAAGAATTCTATAATTTTGAAGATTACATCGAAATTTTGTATGAACTTAAAAATCATCCACTATTTAATATATTTGTTCGTTTGCATCATTAAGCTATTACAATTTATAGCCACTTACTGCTCGTCAATGGATACATGGATATGGTCTAACTGCGTCAGATATTTGGAGATAAGAACCAAATAACCAATTTACTGCCATAACGCTTACAATAAAAATTTTCCTCATTAAAAATGCATATAATAAATTTTTTGAATGCTTATATTAATTTTTGCATTTAATTGGGGTTTCCACATTGACTAACGAAGGGCTGCTATGGTCTAATTGGTTAGGGCGTCTTTCTTATTATCGGAAGGTAGTAAGTTCGAATTCCAGCTTAACCGAAGACTCGTCGTGTTTGCTAAAGGCTCCTGGGGCATGTTCTCTAGGTTGAGGTCGCAGTGTCCTCCAAGTGCAATGATACCTTTGGGGGTGGCAAGGCGTTGAGGTCGCAGTGTCCTCCAAGTGCAATGATACCTTTGAGGGTTTTCTGCTTGGTCACTACTTCAAAAAACACGAAGACTTCATTTGGTCAACTTCTATACCTTCAGCTATCTTCTGGTCACCATCAAGATACCAATGGAAATATTCTATCTTACTGGTAAAGCCCAACTCAGGTACAGGGAAGCATGCTGGTGTACCAATTATTAACGACACAGCTTGGATGAAGTCAATTTTTTTTTCATTTTATTGGACAACTAAAGAAACTCGTGCATACCAGCGAGTCGGTCATCGTAATTTAGAAAAGCAAACCAACATCGTAATTTAGAAAAGCAAACCAAGAAGAACCCCCAATCTCAGGGGTATTATTTCTCTTGGAGGATATTGCGACTGTCTTTAGTGATTAAGTCAGAATTCCCTTACGAATCAGGAGAACCATGTGTTGCGTTACGAATTCGTTGCGTGTTTTTTGTTCATTAATAAGTCCTATTGCCTTTAATATTTTATTTTAACAATAACAATGTTCATGATTATATTCCATAAAGATAAGTTTCATACCATAATACACTGGTGCCAATACGGTCTTCATACGACCGCATCCAAAAGGCAACTGTGCTAGACTTCCCATCGGATAGGAAAGATCTTCTCATTCCCCTTTAGGGATTTACTGTGGCTGAATTGCCACACCATGCTCTAAGCCTCGTAAAAGCTGAAACGCAATGCAGCAGTGATGTTTAATGAAATAAAATTTATCGGTTATGCGACTGAAAGTCTCATTTCAAAACCCACAAAGTTTCTTCTGGAAGACTTGACAGTGATTTAAAAATATTCATTTATGGTTTTCTTTTTTTTTCTAATCAGTTGTATTGAATGGGATCAATTGATCCCACATTTATAGCCATGCTTTCAGTTTTTTTCCAGTGAAAAACTGACGCCACTTACCTTATCTTTCTAAAGTTTCACCAGATAAATATCGAGTCTGAAATCATTTGCAGAAAATAATTTTAGATTTGTTAAAGTAACTTATTTTAATTAACTTGCCGAATTAGTTTGTTATTTGAAGATAGAAGAATTTTACTATACCCTTGATACTTATTTTTTATTATGAAAAAATAGTTAAACTCATAATAAATTTCAAAATAATTTACCCTGTTATTTGTATAAAACAATTAGAATTAAATTTAATATTAGAATTTTACTATTGCGGTATATCAAATTGAATTTCATTGGTTTTAAAACAAGAAGTTATAAATAATTATTTGAAAAGATATTTTATATCGATTATCTATCGTGATATAATTGGATATAATTTAAGAACATTCATAAGGAAAATAGTTTTATGAATTGAAATGGAAAGTAAAATATATATCGAAACTTTGACGAAAGTGAATGCTGAAGTTTATTAGGAAAAAAATAAACTGTTCTTATATTAATACTATTCATTAAAATTATCATATGTTTGACAATTCTTCTTCTTCTTTTTAATGTTGTGTATGACTTTTCAAAACGAAATTTTATATTTTAACTGTAAACAATTGCAGAAAAATATTATAATATTTAGAGACACACATTAAAAGTAACGAATTTTAAACTATTTTAATTTACAGAAAATGATTTTACATTTGTTAAAGTAATATTAAATTAGATGATTGCCTCTGAAATTCTAAGATGCTCTAGGCAGAAGATACGTTTAATCGTAGGCTTCATAACTGGGCACTACTATTTCAGAAAACACCTCCATAAAATGGGACTGTTTCAGCAAGACCCTATCTGCAGGAAATGTCATACGCAAGAGGAAACGGCCAAGCATATCATTTACGAATATGCGAGCCCCTTGCCCACCCCCTCCCTAGATGAACTTCTTTAGATCTTCTTTACGTCATCCACATTAGAGAGTTACACCTAGACTCCATTAAAGGACTCGGGCTTTATTAATAAAGTGGGTGACCCGAGCAACTGGAACTAGGAAACATTGGGTTTGGAGAATTAACAATACAAAATGCTGATAAAAGCAGAGGTGTGTGCCCAAAATAATACAAACCCAACTCAAAGAAGAAAAAGAAGAAGAATGTTAAAATAACTTAGCGAAAACAGTTCGTTATTTAATGAGAGAAGAATTTTACTAACCTTGATATTTTTAATATTTATAGAAAATATGGTGTAGGTGCTCACCTTTACGAACTAAGGGCTAGTCCCTACCCTGACACCATAGATACATTAATAACTTTAACTTCTATTTTTTACGAACTACAATATTGAAATTTTTTTGAGAAATATTTTATTTCTTTTTAATTGAAATATCAATTTTATTCGGAGAAACATTTTAAATTTAATAATTATTTTTTCCTGTTGAAGAGCTTGCCATTAATAAAAATGTTACTAGTTTTATGTTTCTATATTAATAAATTAGTATAGTTTAGTTCGTATTAAAAAGTATGCTCTTTTAATCGCTTTTCCATTATCTTTTCTTATAGTTTTTTATACTTTGCTCAATATTTGTGGTGCTTTATCACCATTTTGTATAGTAAATCTTGTGTATGTAATGATGGAAATATTTTTAATTTTTTCTGATAAAATCCTGAAATATAAATTATATTGTTTAGTTTCCTTTTTATGCATTTGAGATGTTTTTAGTTTCAACTTGTTTACCAAATAATATGTGTTGATATTATATCTCTTGATTTACGAATCAATAATTTAAGGAGATTCCAAAAAGGTAAGCTCATGATCTAATCTGTAACTGATTTGACTTAGTGTGAATGCGGCAAGATTCACCATCTTCGTTAGAATTCTAATTTTTTACAAGATGTCTAAATCTAGTTGGGTTCGATTCCCACCGTGGTCCTGGGTGTTTTCTTCGTTATTCTTCTGTGGTTGTACATCTGTCATTGTGCTATTTGTCCTATTATCGACGAAGACTTACAAGCGGATCTCAAGAATCAAGCATACAAGTCTGAATATATGTAATGTAATAAATAAAAATAAATCTAGTTGCATAACTATGAAAAATTGTAACCCTGATTAAGCAAATAAATCTTTTCTAGTCAAAATAATAAAACAAGATATTTAATGAATATTGCATCGACTAACAAATGCATCATTAGGAACTCGCATGATGTTATTTATCATTTAGGAATTCAAAAACATTTTTTTAGAAATTTTGATGTTCTAAAATATTATTTGACTTGATATTCATTTTTTATAGTCATTATAAAACATTTTATTTAATAAACAGTATTTTCTCTTATAAATAAAAAAAAATGTGAAGTTGTAAGCTCATTTTGACTAAAATAAAATAAAAAAATCACTTTCAAAAAAGTAAATTTTATAAAACTGAAATATTATTAATAAAAACTTGTCAAATTATAATTAAAACACAAGTGAAAATTCTTCTATAAAGTTTCTTAAAATTTGTATTTTTTAATAATCAATGAGAAAGGTTTAAAAAACCTACAAAAAATTTAATTTCAAATATAATGAATAGATGTGTGTATTTCATTTCTTAGTTCTTAATAATTTATTTTTTATATATAAATAATATTATTATTATAAATATATAAGTTACGCCACATTCTAATCACTGAAATTTCGAATAGACAACAAGTATATGATAATGGTATTATAGAACCAAGAATTTTGTCAGGTAAATAAACTATATCTCAGAGTTTACTCTTTGGCGGAGCTCCTGAATTATAAGTTCCTGAAACTAGCATGGCTGTGTTCAATAAAATCCGAGAAAAATATAATAGGTATTTAAATATATTATAATATATACATTTTTTGATATAACTTTTTTTTTCTCTTGCTGATTAAATTAACTTTGCTTGAGCCCCGTCCTTATCCAACAAAGATGGGTCCCGACAAGAATGATAAATATAAAAATGTTAAGAGATTCAAATTACTTAAAGATAATGATTTTTATATCCATTTCATTTACGAAAAATCATTAAAAGTATCAGAAAAATAAGGAATATAAAACGTAACTGAAAGCTTTTATTGAGACTTAAAACTTCTGGGAGAAATACTTGTACATCAGCCGCCCGACTTGTCTAGTGGTCAGTGTGACTGATTGCGGATAGGGAGGTCCTGGGTTCAAATCCCGGTTCGGGCATGGGTGTACTTTCTCCCTTTATCTATCCTGTCTTTCTCCTTTCCTTGTGTGAATGGTTGCCTACCCTATAAACGGGTACCTATGGCATGTGTGTAGAGCAAAGTCGTACTTTCACCTTCATGGTGCTCTGATTAAAACGAAAGACGCTCCCAGTTGACTTAAATTCGCATAGCCAAGGCATAGCAAGCTTGGCTTGTCCAAGTGTCATTAGTAACAACAACAATTTTTGCACATCTCCATAGAAAAGCAAAGCTCTTTATTTACCTAAAGCTTCGTTGTAACCTCTCAAGTCTACTGCCGCGTTACACTGAAAAAATTCGCGTTGAAATGTATTTCTCATTATTAGTCCTCTGCCGACCGATGGCTGAGTGATTAGCGCTTCTGACTCCAGAGCTGTGGGTCCTAGGTTCGAATCCTGGTTCGGGCATGGATGTTACTTTCTTTCTCTGTTCTCTCTGTGTTTCTCTATCCTTTCTTTATAAATCGATTATGTATTTTACATATTTTTAGAACTATGCATACTTAAAAATTTGCATTTACCATTTGGTTATTTGAATGTAGTTTTCTTTATTTGAAAGTACGAAAATTTGTACTTTTAAGCTTTATAGCAGCCGACCGATTGGCTGAGTGGTTACCGTTCCTGACTCCTGAGCTGTTGGTCCCGGGTTCAAATCCCGGTTCGGGCATGGATGTTTCTTTCCTTCTCTATCCTTTCTTCTATGATGTTGTATGAATGTGGCCCACCTTATTAACGGGTTTGTGGTGGTATGGCGCGGGCAACGCTATTCGCCTCCGAGACTTGGTTCACAGGTGCCTGCTGGGTAACGACAAATGAGTAGCAGTATCTGGCCTTGTTGTGGAATAGGGTTCAACCCTCAAGTGCCCGCCATTGGAAAAAAATATTATCGGTCCTCTTTGTCCAAAAATGTTTGTGTTCAGCAACAGGCTGACCCCCAACAGAAGATAATAATCTTTTTTTCAAAATAGCACTACAATATTTAGTAAAGAGAATTGTGCTCTTGGATCGAAATACGTTACAACGTGGGAAATAGAAAAATAATTACCTCCAAATAATAGGAAAATTCATTATTTCCTTTTATTTTAACTATCTACCTGGTTAGAAAACCACCATTTCGCATTCACAAATTTTCGTCTTTAGTATTATTTCGTTAAAAACTTCTTTGGAAATGTTGACTTTTGAGTAAAAATTTTTTATTTTCTGTTTACAACTTATTTTTTACACTTTGCTTATTTAGCAGATTTTTTAGCCATTACGAATATTTATTAACAAACATGTGTAATTTTAAAATTTAAAATCAAATTGCTTATTTAAAATTATTTATTTGAAATCAAAATATTTAAAATTTAAAGATTTTCGAAAATAATTTTTTATTTGATTTGTAATTTTGTCGCCTTTATATATTAATATATGTTGAAAAATTATTTCTTCAAAAGTTAAAAGATCAGATCTATTATATATTTTTTATTTGTACACATAAAATGTTTCTTGATAATTTATCTTTAACTTTATATTTTACTTTATATAATGAAAGCATGTTTAGCTTAGAAATCATTTTAAAGGAATATAATGAAATAAGGTAAAATTATTAAGCTTTGTAAAAAGCTACAGATTAGTAATATTTTTGAATGTTATAAAATGAATTCTTAAGATGATTCAGAATAAAAATAAATTCTTTTATTTAATATGAATTAGCTCTTATTTTAATTAAGAAATAAGTATTAAAATCATAAGAAAGTCTTATTAAACATATTTAAAATAAGTTGAAAATTTTCAGGAGAAAATGTTTTCAGAAAAAAATTATTACTGTAAAAGTGTGTTTTTTTTTTTTTTTTTTTTTTTTTTTTTACTAAGTAATTACTAATTTGACAATTATGTATAATAACCAATGATTATACATAATCCCCATTAAACATGGTAAATGTGATAAATTATTGAAATATATGGATAATCCTGTAAATATATGTATAATCCCCAATTCGTGATGAGAAATGTCATAAGTTTCTATTACTTTGTAGAAAAATGATATTTTAATTTCTATATAATAATATATAATGAAGTATAGGTATAAGTATAAGATAATATATAATGAAGTATAAGTATAACATGCAATAATTTCTCAGCTTTAAGTACAAAAAAAATCTCAATTATTTAAGTTCTTATAAAATGTGATTTTTTACATTAATTTCACTAGATATTGCAAGATCGATATATTATATAATAGGATAAGTTATATATATATCTGACGTAAAAGGTATTAAAAAATACAAAATGTGTGTGTGATCAAAATTACTTAAAATAAATTAAAGTCTAGATTGTTATTTCAGTAAAAAATTTTATTTAAACAAAACAGAACTTTAAATTGTGTGTGTGTGTGAACTAGTTCTTATGTTTGTTTTTTTATCTCATATTTAAAAGTACAACCTGAACCCTTAAAATTATCTATTTTTAAGTTTAAGATTATTTTAAAGTAGATATTTTGCTATTGTTATTTCCATTATACTCTTATCACATGTTTATTCAATAGTCTAGATTACTATTTTTTAAGATGGATGCCTATTGTGCTCGCTACGCCACTGAACAATATATAAATAACTATTACCAACATAATCTATTTTGAATTAAAAATAATCTCTAAAAATAAAATCTTTTAAATGCAAAACGCATGATTAATTTATTATCAAAATATATTCCCTGTGTATAATAGATTTAGAACATTTAAAGGGTGATAATTATTTTGCATAGTTGCAATGGAAAAAACAAATAGCAAAATAGAAAATAATTTATTATAATCATACTTTTTTGTATATCTTCTAAAAGCAATACACAAATTTAATTTGAAAAGTTTAACATTTATCATTCATTAAACATCGAACCCCCCACCCCCCACACACATATATATATTTATATAAATTAACAAAATTCCACATAATAATTATGCATATTAGAAAGAAAATATATTATTAATGTATATTAGAACATAGTTAAATCGTTTACATAATTACTACATTTTTATTAAATTTATTTTGATGCATTCATAATAATGGATAAAAATAAACTATTTGAATATATTTTAACATATTTTAAAAAATTATTTTAGTTTTAAAAGGAAATAAAGATATTGGATACAATTTCTGATTTAAATATTATTACATTGAGAAGTCTTGTTATAAAGGAAGGATTTTTATAGACTGTAGAAAGTTATGGGGAATTTTAGAATAAAGATAAAGATCGGGAATCAATCGCATTATTTTCACTAGATATGCAAGTCACTCTCAGAATTGCACGCATCCATTAGTGTTTTAAATCTTCACACGGGAATCGAGTATCATAATAGTCATTTAAAGGCAGACGCAACATTTAAAAGGCATATTCTTGATTATTATTGAAAACATTATTAAACAGGATGAAAATATGACAAAATATTTTGAAAAATATCTCAAAAAAGATCTATTGCTAAGTGATAAACAATGTAATAACAACAGTCTCTGTTAAAGCGCCACCTAGGAGAAAGCGTCAGCCTCCGGTTGCAAATTCACAGTAATTGGTAATGAGGTATTGGTAATACAGGGTATGGCAGAACCGACTAACAGTTTTAAAGAGTAATAAAAATTAAACCTGGATGTATAGAGAAATTTTTTTATTAAATTGGTACAGCATATATCATTTTACATTCATTTAGTTTTGTAAATAATGTCCTAAAGATGGCGGCATGACGGCCAATAAATTGTTGTAGACGATCTCTGAAGTTTCGAGCAGATCTTACACACATATCGTGGGGTATGGCATTCACTTTGTCAATAATCCGCTCTTTTAACTCTGATCGAGTGTGAGGTCGGTTTTCGAAAACCTTTTCCTTCAAATATCCCCAAAGGAAGTAGTCACACATGCTGAAATCTGGTGACCGCGCAGGCCACCCGACATCATCCCTGAAAGAGACGAGGCGTCCCGGATACATTTCTTTCAAAACATCAAGAAAAATTCGAGCTGTGTGAGCAGTAGCTTTATCCTGTTAGAAACACAACTCCCCCAGTCCATGTTCTTCAACAATCCCGTCCATTCTGAGTTGCAGAAAATTTTGCAATATTGCAACATAACGTGTGGAATTCACTGTCACTCCTTCTTCCTCAAAAAAGTAAGAGCCCACCAAGCCAAATTGTGATAAGGAACACCACACTGTCACTTTAAAATAATGATGCGATGTTTCATGAATAATTCGGTGGTTATTTTCTGCGCAGTAGCGAAAGTTTTGTCTTATTCACGCACCCACTAAGATGAAAATGTGCCTCGTCACTACTGAAGAAATCTGCATTTGGAAGGATCTGAACAAGCATTTGCTCACACGGATTTTGAATGTTGGCGTAGTCTGCTGAGCGTAATTCTTGAGCAATCATTAGTTTGAAAGGATGGAACTTCAAATCGCATTGTATAATCCTTCTCAAACTGAGGTCTGAAATATCCAATGCAACAACATGCCATTGAACAAAACATAGCGGCGTTTGTTGAACAGCAGTTCTCTCCCGCTGCACATTTTCTGGCATTCGGCCATGTGTATCTATTCTTAGTGTGCTACTAGTTTCCTCCAACTGCCGAACCCAGGACCGAATTGTGTTTGCATTAGGAACGGTATTTTTGCGGGGAATGTTGAACTGTCGCCGAAAAAATCGTTGTGTAGCCATCACAAATATGTTGTTTTCATAAGCTCGAACGGCAAAACCACGATGTGCACTGGTCTAGACCATGTTGGCTGTTGAGAAGGGGTCACCGACTGAACAAAAGCAGACCATATGCAACTGCCTACCCCTCACACGGCCCAGCTGTAATCGATAGAAGCTGCCTAGTCGGTTCTGTCACACCCTGGGCTATCAGAAGGTAATTTGATGTCACGTCATTTGATGGAAAAAAGCTTCCGTTCTGAATTCAACTTCTGTGTTTTTCTTACGTAATGACATATTGAAAGGAGAAAAGTATTGTCTTTCCCGTGCATTAAATTTCAGAAGGGAGAAAAAACTCTAAAAAGTTTGAGCTTTCTTGTTCTATATCTGGTTTCATTTCATTTGAACAGCTCAATTTATGAAGTTTCATTTCTTGAGATAAAGATTGAGCCGCTTTCGTTGAGGATTTGTAGCAGCTGAAGAAACAAACAAGTTTACCAGTTGAAAGTAAAAAAGAAAATTCTGAAAAAGTAGACGAAATGAAACAAATTAAAAAGGGGGAGGGAATTAAAAAAAACTTTTGACAAAGTCGAAAAAAAAAATTAAAACGGAAACAGTACTATCAAAAACGTATCAGATTTTAACAATCTTATGCATTATTTTTCTATTTTACGAACTGTTTTATTGCATCCTACCAGTAAAAACGATCTCCTATTGCAAACTTATTAAAAATGAGATTATTTACCCATTTATTACTAGAACAATTCCATGAAATTATATATTAGAATCTTAATGTTATATAAGGTCAAATTGAAGATTCTCGATTTTAGAACAGAGTGTAAATTACACTAAAAATAAAAATATTGAGTTGTAACAAGCTTTTTCTAAAAAAGGGGGTTCTTAATTAAGTTAAAAAAAACATGAAAGCAGTACTTTTATTGTATGGGTAATAATCACTTACTAAATCTATGATTTTTCTGTCAACATTTTGGATATTTTCTAAGCCTTCGGCCCAGAAACATGATGGCCACGAGTCCAAAAACAGATCAACCTCATTGCAGATGTCTGGTTCGGATTCGAAGATAGAATCATCAAGATATAACTGCAAGTGTGAAATAAAAGGTAGAAGTCTGAAAGAAACGATGACGGAGCTATATGGTCGCTGTGAAAAAGATTCCATTCGAGTACGTTCAACCGGTGAATATAGGCACATGTGGTCTTGCATTATATTGATAGAAATTTACCTTTAGGTGCTAGATCTTAGAAGGGTTAACAAGGATAAGCATCTGATTTTACACTTACCGTCGATGGTTTTGTCTCTTTCTAGAGACTTTTTGTGGATAATACCACTCAATCCCACCAGATACAAAGTATGATCTTTTCGTCAGTCAAATTGGCCAAATTGGACAGGCTCGTTGAGTACAGATGATTAATCTCTTTAGGCTTGTGTTGAAATAAATCCAGTTTTCATCACACCTGATGATCCTGTCTAAAATGTTATCCTTGCATCGATATTTGAGCAGAGTAATGCTGGCCTGGACACACCTGTTCGAATCTTATGCAATCTCACTTGTACCAAAAGTTTATGCAATGAATAGTGTAATTAATGGACATAGCCCTACGTCTAACCCAATGATGGCGATCCTATGACACTGACCCATGACTGCTAGGAAGCAATTTGTTTGTTTATTCGAAATTATTTAGATTTTCTAATTTGTATGGATAATTTATATTCTATTCGAATTTTTTCAAGCACTGCATTGACACAAAATCAATTTAAATGCTGCCTATAACCTTCAGTTTGATCGTTACACTTCAACAGTTAAACAAAACTAATTGTGTTTGTAATATTTGAAATAAAGCAAAAGCGTTTACAAAATATCAAGTAAAGTATATAATTTTACTCACATTTTGTTTGTTGAAAAAAATCGCACCCCAAAGCAAATAACCATATTTAAAGCATTTTTTACGGATAAAATGCACTTTTGTAAAGTTATGTTCAGTTATGCTTGTAAAAAGAGAGTTCCATAGCATTTCTATCACCTCCCTATCTGTTTCACCTTGTGAGGCGCATTGCGCACCTCTGTTGATCTCGATACTTTTGCTAGAATAAATTTGTTACCTATAATCAATAGCATACCATTTCATACATCTCCTCGAACGCGAAACTAAGGATTCGTAGAATAAAGAGTTCATCTTTTCATCGAGGGCGAACAGCTAGATGAGAGCTGCACACACTCACAGGTCTATTGATTCGTTCTTCTTCTTCTTCTTCAGGTTGAATATTTCTCACCTTCTTCTTCTTCTTAGAGTTGGGTTTGTATGTCATTGGGCACCTCTGCTTTTATCAGCATTTTGTACTATTAACTCCAAACCCAATGTTTCCAAGTTCCAGTTGCTTGGGTCACCCACTTTATTAATAAAGTCAGATAACCCTTTCATGGAGTCTAGGTGTCACTCTCTAGTATGGATGATGCCTTAAAAAGTTAATCTAGGGAGGGCAAGAGCCTCGCATTCGTAAATGATATGCTTGGCCGTTTCCTCTTGCGTATGATATTTCTATTGATTCGTGCCCCTTCATCCACCTTACCGCTCAAATATCTAGCAATTTTTGGCTCGCAGCTTAAGGCAAATTTGTACCAATCAGTACCAGCGCCGAATTGAGTGGCATCCATTTTGAATGCATTTAAAAATAATATGTATGTATATTAGTGATGTTAAAAAATTATTTTCAAAATTATTGTATTCTTATATATATATATATATATATATATATATATATATATATATATATATATATATATATATATATATATATATATATATATATATATATATATATATAAATTGTACCTCTGTTCTGTGTCAGAATTATTATTAAAAAATTTAAAACAAGCTATACAAATTATAAGTCATATCGTACTGAATAGGTTGATAAAAATGGTTTGATTGTGTGTGTGTGAAAGGAATAAATCGTTTATATGCGTAATTTGTGATGAAAAAATGATTTTATACGTACATAAAATGTAAAAAGACGTTTTGAAGAGCTGTATTCTAATCTCATCATGTCAATAGATAGAGAAAAAAATTTCTTTATACAAATGAGAGAAAAAAAGAATATTTCTCAAAGCATTGTTTTAAAACTTTTCTTTTGTGGTTCCAAAAATAACATTACAGCTGTTTGTTTTCAAGTTGCCCATTACTTTGCTCGCCTACCAAGAACTTTCTTTAAAAGGAGATTTTGTAAAATAATAATTATAATAAATAAAATAAAAACGTTTTTAGACTGTAGTCCTACATTGTTCGGTGATTTTAAAGTGAAAGACTAGATTATATATATAAAGCATATAAATATGACTTATATTACCTACTGGTCGCAATATAATTAAAGATAGAGTAATAGAACTAAAATAAAATATTTTCTAGCCAATACATTATACAGAAATGTATTCAATTACTTTAGAAGGGGCTAGTAATATAAATTGTTATGCATAATTAGCAGTTTTTTGCTCGGTGTAAGTCTGGAAATATAATGAAAGAAGAGTTAATAACATTGAAAGGGAAGTGTGTAACGGTCTTGATAATTTTAAAAGAATTCGATATTGACTTTCAGAAAATAGCTTCTGTAAAAATCAAATGGTGCACCTAGTATGGTAGGGAAGGACACTGTATTTATTCAATACCTTAATCTAAATATTTCATGCTCTGTAATTGAATTTCATTGTATAACAAACCAACAAGTTTTATGTGTGAAGCATGGTTTAAAAACACTTTACAATTTAATGTAAGCTATAATAATAATAATCAACTTTATAAAATGCAAGAGCTCTCAATAAACGGGAATTTGCAAAACTCTTAGAAGAAGTTGAATGTCAATATTCAGGGATTTTGACATATGACAACGTGCGATGGCTTAGCTTCGTACAATTCATTGCAATATTATTGCTTTGTAATGTTATTAGAAGAAATTAAATTCTTTTTAAGTGAAAAAGACCAGTTTTGATGAATTACCCAATATACATTGGTTAAATGATACCGTGATTTTATGCGAACTCACTCAACATTTTAATGAACTGAATAAAAGATTCCAAGGGAATGGACTAATTGTTTTAATGGTGTTTGAAAATATTAAACTATTTATGATGAAACTTGACGTCTTTATTAAGCATTTCTCAAAATAATATTTCATAATATATATTGCATGTTGTTTCGTTTACTTCTTGTTCATTGAAACACATATTGCCATTTGCACTAAGCACTTAAGAATATTTAACCGCACTAAAAATTTTTAAATTATCAAATCACGCTCATTTTTCCTCGTTAAACCAACTGAATTTTAAAGATGTTTAGTTTTAAGAATACTCAGTGAAAAATTATTGAACTTAACTCTAGTACGAATGAGCATTAGTGACCCTGGTGACGTCATCCCTGGTCAACCTCTGGTTAAAACAGATTTCTTTCCACAAGTTCTCGCTGGTGGTCCATAGTGCTCTGTTTCTTGAATGTTACAGTGCTTGTTTTTGAACTTTCGGTACCTAACCTTCACTGTGTCATGTGATACAACAATTATACCTAAAGCTTTAATTATGATTTTTTTTAACAATGTTTAGATGACTTTTTGGAACGGAACTGAAGTAAATGATGGTTCTAATCTAGTCGCGTGAAAATTCCATTTCAAGAACCTTATACTTAATGATAAAGGTATGTTTGTACAGATCTCACTACACAGTAGTCTAAAACAAGTCTCCTTTCAAATATCAAAAATCGTTTGACAAAATAAATATATGGTCATGCAAACGTAAACTTTTGGCTCATGATATTAGCCGATAAAAAATACTTTCTGAATATTTCAAAAATATGTTCACATATTTTTATAATTATTCATCGGGTACAAATGGATACAATTCAAGAACATTCCTAAGGCACATTTCTTTATAATTAGAAAAGAATAGCTTCCGTTTGCTATGTAGAAAATAATTCATTTTTAATTTATAGAAACAATATGACTAAAGTTCTAAAATTGCATAAGTAACACGTATTCCTTTCGTTGGATTACCTTTTTGAGCAATTTGAAATTCCCCATGTCTAACCAAAACAAAATCTTTTAAAAATTCTTTCATTAAACTTAAAATGTATTTTGAGTTGAAAATGAAAACTTTTTATAATGATCTTTTTTGGGTGTTTTATTTCCCATTACCACTAACATTATTTCTATGAATATTGCTGTCACTTTATAACTATTCAATGCAAGTTTTTCATCTAGCTCTAGTAAGGCTTTAATTATAAATTCTTTAAAAGTTTGCAAAATAAGTTTAACATTCTGTCTCCTGAATTTAGCTTTATTGAATGTATCAAGGGTTTAAATCTATAACCTAAATTTAATTAAAATAATGTGTTCTAACTTATACAGTTTGTTTTACTATTGGAAATGAAGAGTCTTACTTATAGGACTTCCATTACGATGCTGACATTCGGAAAAAATACACTGAGTATTGTTTTTTTGATTCATTCAACTATGCAATTTACAATGCATTTCGAAAAATACGCAGCACCTATAGTAAAAAAGGAATTTTTAAAGTTTACTGGATGAGAGGAGAACAACTAAACCCCTTTAGGAAGAGAAACGTGGTTTTACAATTAATTGAATTGGCATCGGTAACCACAGCCATAACGAAGCTAATGTCTTAAAGTCTAAGAATATTTTTTAATAATAGTAGTTCTGCTGATGTAGACTGCACATAAGTAAAACATGTACACTGAAATCACAGATATCCGAATTAATTGGGAGATTTACTGGGTTGAAATAGGCCACTGTTTCAACTCTTGATATTTAGATCAATATAGTGATTTGAAAATAAGTTGAATTGTAGATTAAATTAATAATAAAGCAATTTTATCCCTGATAAAGCATGACTATGTTATCTCCATTTTAATTTGTATTAGTGTGAGGTACACTGCTTGTGTAATGCATGACCTTGCTCATTTGCTAAGGAACGAACTAACAATACAGTAGTTTCTTATCGCAAACCAGTGTTGTTTCATCTTCCTGTCTCGCGCATATTGGGTACAAGTTGATCAGTCTCGTACAGTTTCATCAGTTATAAACTTTTTATTAATTTCTCAGCAGATTAATTGTGTGTTAAAATGTCAGTAAAATGTAAATACAGTGCCGGTACAGTTAAAGAAAGCTTACTATGCTGAAACCTCTAGACCATTGGTTCTCAAGTTTTTTTTTTTTTTTTTTTTTTTTTTGTCACAACGCACTTTTAACGATTTCAAAATTTTGTGGCGCACAAAGAAAAATCAGGTTAAGATTGAACGCTTCTATGCTGTGACAAGTGATAAAACGATTGAACAACATCACAATTTTAGTGGTTTCTGTTCATGAGAAGCTACACTTTTCTGGTTTACCTCAAAAAGACAGAAAGGTATTCCTATCTACATATTTTGATTCAAGAAATAGCTTTACAGCTGAACAAGACTGTTACTAGGAATTAAGCAATTACAGCTGTTTCGATTAATGTCTGACGATATTAATTTATGATTAATGTTTGATTTAGAAATGATTCGATAACGATTTTAACAAAAACAATGACATTTATTTAAAAAAATGGAGAGCTATTTGTTGCTTACGTGCTAGCTGAAGAACGAGACCTTTTCTCCAGCCATGCACATGAGCTACCGCTCTGGTAACAGTGAAAGTGTACAAGAGGCGCCACTCCAACAGCTAGTAACTGATAACTTGATCGCTGGAAAAGGAGGCATGGAGTTCTACAGGTAGTGAAGAAAAATTATCTGCAGATACTGTAGCATCAGAATATTTACCCGAGTTTGAGAAATTAATGAAGGATGAGAAGAATTTTCCTCAACGGAGATTATTTCACATACCAATACAGTTCAAGCATTTGTTAATGGACTTCGCTACATTGAGCAGAACCCGAATGCAATTCCTGCTGATGTAAAGTTTTTGTGTCTTTGGTGCAGGATCATTAAGTCAACGGTCAAACCTATTCAGTTCATGAAGTCAACGAAAGATTATTGAATTCGGTTTTAGATAGTAAACTAGAGCAATTTTTTATATTCGTAGATTAATTTAATTACTTAATAATACAAAAAAATTAGCGTAATAACAATAGTATATTACACATTATTTACTGCTATTTGCAATTATAATTCTAAAAACGATTATCATTTCAACATTCAGGTTTCGGAATTGTCAAGGTTCAAAATACATCTCAACTAGACCACATTAAGTTTTTAGCTGAAGTTCTCTTTTCGACACTTGACTCCCGGATCACTGCTGAATCAGCAAGTACTAGGATCATGTCAGGATGTTGAGGTAGACCCTCTGACACTCCATATCTATCATATATTTTATTCAAACGTTTTCTAAAAGTATAGCTATCATTAAAAACTATCAGCTTCTGAATCGTAATTATCGATTTTCCTTTTTTCGAGTCTAATTTTGGTCTTCCATTTCACTAGCTTTAGGATTATCTGGAATTTAGGATTTCCAAAGCTCGGATTTCAGAGATTCCGATGTACATTTTTATTAGTTGAACGGATTTTGAAGTTCTATCGTACATTTATATTAGTTGAAAACATTCGCTGTATCATGAAGATATGAGGACAGCTTCCTCACTGCTATGCCTTATCCTATGTATGTAAATTTCGTCTACCATAAAGATTGTTTTTTTATGAATTTTTAAGTACTTAAATTTTTTTGATTTGTATTTTAAAACCCATAGCTAGTTCTTTATAACTAGGCTTAGTGGATAAGTATGATCTGTAGATCATCAGCGAGGATTTCCTCTGAAATTCTAAGATGCTCTAGGCAGAAGATACGTTTAATCGTAGGCTTCATAACTGGGCACTACTATTTCAGAAAACACCTCCACAAAATGGGACTGTTTCAGCAAGACCCTATCTGCAGGAAATGTCATATGCAAGAGGAAACAGCCAAGCATATCATTTACGAATGCGAGGCTCTTGCCCTCCCTAGATTAACTTTTTTAGGCATCCTCCATACTAGAGAGTTACACCTAGATTCCATTAAAGGGTTATCGGACTTTATTAATAAAGTGGGTGACCCGAGTAACTGGAACTAGGAAACATTGGATTTGGAGTTAATGGTACAAAATGCTGATTAAAGCAGAGGTGCCAATGACATACAAACCCAACTTGTAGAAGAAGAAGAAGAAGAAGGCTTAGTGGATGCGTTGGATCAGAGCTGCCTATTGCAAGTGACTCAAGGACCACTGTAAAATATGCGTTTTCAAGGACTGCATTACAATGTACTTCGCCCGCAACTTTATCAAGGAGGTTTAATGGGTATGGTAGTCAAAGTAAAAACACATTTGTAGTATTGTTTCAGTTTATGCAAAAATATCAAATTATAAATACATAAGTAAATTTACGGAAACCTTTCAAGAATTTCTAATCATGGGAAATATAATTTTTTGTAATATATAGATGTCATTTATTGCAGACAGAATGTCTGGCAGATCAATTTTTATCGCAGCAAATTTGCATTTTGTCACTCCAGATGTATCTTTCCTTTTTATTAAAGAATTTTATACGAATTTTGGTTAAGCTTTTTTTTTCTTTCTTTTTTTTTTTTTTTTAAATTTTTCTCGTGGAATTTTCAATCATCTACTTAGTGGCAGTCGTTTTTATAATAAATTATCTCATTGTTATTAAAAATGAATATCAAAGTAGAAGACGAACTATATTGGTACCATTTTAAAAATATATTATCTAATTACTAAGTTCACATTATATATTTATTAATGAATCCACAATTTTGGTTGACTTAAATTATGTAAATTAGGCTTATATTTTGACAATAGTATAATTCATATTAAAAATAAATTGTGCTCGAACGGCTGCAACATTTATCAAATCTATCCAATACAAAGTAGATTTTCGGAATGTAATAAATATGGCTTATATGAGATCTAATACAGAAATATATTTCCTCATTTATGATAAACTTTCAGCTGGGATTTGGATGTATGAGATATATTTCTGAAACGGCCAACGAATAAAGGATAGCAGCCAAAAAACAGACCTTGTTATAATTAATAAATACCATAAACTAAAAATGTTGAAAAAATAGAGAAAATTTTTTTAAAGAATTTCTAACATATTTAGCTCACTTTCAATAAATACATTCATCAAATCTACTCTCAATTGAAAAGTAACTTATTTAATCTAATATTGTAAATTTTATATTGACTTCTAAATTAAATTCTAAACCTTTTTCGAAATCATATAAGTATCTAAGAAACTTTAGCATTGAGAATAATTGTAAAAATTACATAAAATTGAAAAAAGGTTTTCTATGAAAATATATATCTAATTTTCTTAGGTTATATTAAAAAAATACAGTTTCAGAATAAAAAATCATTTCGATTTATTCCTTTTAAATAAAGTTTTTTTCAATTACGTATTCAATATTGTTAAATATATTTTCCAATGTAATCACAGATTAAGGGAAAAATGATAGTAATATCGTGACCTAATTTCCTCATGTCAATGTTATTTATTCATTTTCATAATTGAAATTATAGTTATATTCATATACTTGAATAGCCTTCGCATACATTAATTGTTATTACATTATTTGTTATGAGATAACTATTTAGAGATATTTGGCGAAATTTTCAGATCTTAATGCATGGTGAATGTTCAATTTCTATCATATACTATAAATAGAATTTTTTTAGCACCCATGATGAAAAGTCACAATCTATTACAACAAACTTCATTTCATCATAATAATTATGATTTGTTGTTGTCGCTAATCCCAGATGATCAAGCAATGCTAGACCATCTCTATAAAACCCATTATTTTCAACAAGTCCAAAAATAGTGTAGGTTAAAAATAGTAAAAATAATTATGATTTGTCACCCGTAATTATTAAACCCGTTGAAAATTGCCAATAGCAGTGAATAGTACAGTATAAGTAATGATTAGCAAAAAAAAAAAAAAAAAAAAATCGACATCAGTGATTAATAATAAAAAGTCATCACTCGCGATTTAGAGTAAAAAATCGCCATCAGTGATTAATAGTAAAAAGTAATCACCTGTGATTTAGAGAACAAAATCGCCACCAGTAATTAATAGTAAAAAGTCATCACCAGCGATGTAGAGTAAAAAAATCGTCATCAGTGATTAATAGTAAAAAGTCATCAGTCGCGATTTAAAGTAAAAAGTCATCACATGTGATTTAGAGAACAAAATCGCCACCAGTAATTAATAGTAAAAAGTCATCACCAGCGATGTAGGGTAAAAAAGTCGTCATCAGTGATTAATAGTAAAAAGTCATCACTCGCGATTTAAAGTAAAAAGTCATCACCTGTGATTTAGAGAACAAAATCACCATCAGTAATTAATAGTATAAAGTCATCACCAGCGATGCAGAGTAAAAAATCACCTCAGTGATTAATAGTAAAAAGTCATCACCAGCGAAGTAAAAATTCACCATCAGTGATTAATAGAATTAATGATACCGTAATCAGTGAATAATGATAGTAGAATGGCGTCATCATGTATAAAGTTAGCTCCCCAATAATATAAATTTAGTCTTTGCATGCCAGTGTTCTCCTTTCTCTCTCTCTCTCTCTCTGGTTATTTAAAGAAAAAGATTACTATAAATGAATTTCTTAGGGAAATAAATAATAATTTCTGGAATCAAGTAAGAATCAGATGTAATTAACGAATGAGATTATTGTACACTGATGTAATTTTTATGCATCAAATATATTGTTAGATGAAAATTCTAGCAAAATGTAATCAAAGCAAATCCCAAATGGCTTTTTTTTCAGTTTTCTTTCGTCATCGAGAAGCTTAGAAATCACTGATTTTCCGTCACTGAAGGCAGCTATGATTTTTGTTCAAATAGTCAAAGTCAGTTGTAAAAAAAAAAAAAAAAAAAAAAAAATCAGCGCAGAAATGTTATTAAAGAGAGGGAATTGCTTATCTTTTGAGTTATTTTGAAATTATTCGATTCATTTAAATTTTGTTTTGTTCTGCATTTTTGAGACAGTTTCTAATTGGGACTAAAGGATTAATAATTTATTTTACCCTGCATATGAGACTGAAGTACAAGATATTCGAAATCTAAAATTTTTTTGTTTTTTCCAACCATTCCTTTAGAAGGTTTTCTTAAGAATGCATTAGCATTCCTATTAAATTTTTAAGAAATAATAAGGGTAATATTTTAATAAAAATTAAAATTGAAAATAATTTCATATTGATTTGAATTTAACTCTAAATGAAAATATTATAAAACATTGAAATTTAAGAAAACTACCTTAAAACTGAAGTTACTTTTAAGAGCAAAACATTGTAAATAGGTTATGAATTAAATAATTTCAGCTTCTCACAAAAAAACGTAACATATACATGTTTAAATTTATTTCTTTAATTCAATTTATTAAAATTAAATAATTCCCACGACTTGCTGGCAAATTATAATAATTTAAGACGCAAGAAATAAGCTATCCGTAATTATAACTAATGTAGTTGCTTTAAAAAAAATTGTTTCAATTCTTTTCATACAAATTCATATGAAAAATGCCTATTAAAAAAACATTCAAGATCAAATAAACTGGATAAAAAATTTTAATATTCATTAGAATTTTGCATTTAAAAACAAACATATTTTGGTATAAAATTAAAAAAAAGATTATTCTTATCAATTACCTAAGCAACAACCCCTTAAACAAAACCACATACTAAAAATATATATAAAACTATTATATCTGAAAAAGGTGTTAGTAAATCCAGTATATTTTGCCAATATAAATTAGTTCTGTTTATAGGGGAAATATATTAATTAGTTTTTATTATATTGTTCTTGTCTATATTTTTTATACATTTCTTCTTCTTCATTGGCCTGACAGCCCAGGGTGGGTCTGCCTTCCTCAGAAGTGCATACCAAGACCCCCTATTTTTGGATAAGGTCATCCAGTTTGTCACTTTTAGTGTTTTTAGGTCGTTTTCAAGGCAGTCACGCCATCGGAGTTTCGGTCACCCTCTTCTTCTGGTGCCCATGCAGGGAGCCAAGAAAATATTTTTCGTCACCCGATTGTCGTTCATCCGGCTCAAATGTCCTGCCCATTTTAATCTCTGTATTGAGATAAATTTAACAATATCTGGTTCTTTATATAGTTTATAGAGCTCATAATTAGTTCTTCTTAGCCATGTATTCTCACATTTTATTCCACCAAAGATGTTTCTTTAAGTTTTTCTTTCGAAAATGGAGATGGTTTCTTTGTCCTTCTCAGTCAATGTCCACGTTTCAGATGAGTAAGTGAGAATAGGCCGAATCAAGCATTTATATATCAAAATTTTTCATTTTCTATTGACGAAAGTAGATTTTGGTACTTTTTTAAGCCGAAGAAGCATCGGTTAGCAGTTGTAACCCTGCTGCGGATCTCAGGTGCGATGTCATTGGATGCATTCAATTCAGATCCCAAATATTTAAAGTTGCGAACAGTTTCAAACTTGTAGTTTCCTACCTCTAGATAAAGAATGCTATATTTTTCGGTGGTCATGTATTTTGTTTTATATTGGTTGATTGCAAGATGCATTTTACTAGCTGCAGCTTCTAGTGACGTAAAAGCCTCTTTTAAGGCCTCGGCCGTTCGTGCAACAATGTCTACGTCATCAGCATATGCAAATATTCGTACAGACTTGTTAAAAATCGTTCCTCGAGTGCTTATGTTAGAATCTTTTACAACTTTTTGGAGGGCGAGATTGAAGAGGAGACAGGCCAGTGCATCTCCTTGCCTTAAGCCATTGGAAACAAGAATAGGCTCTGACAGATCATTTTGAATCTTGACTCTATTTTTATATATTTATCTATCCATATTTTCATATCCATAGTGACAATGGGGTCAGCAAACATTTTCTGTTACGAATTTTACTTTCTCAAAAGTTTTTAAATTCATATTTTTATTATCCCCTATAATTATAGTTTAATACCAATGAAAAGGATCTCACCATAAAAGTATAAAAATCCATATGATTTTTGTGGGAAAAGAAGCTGTTAAAAATTTTGAGATGTATTTCAATACTTTATGAGTGGGAGCAAAGAAAACTTTTTATTCTTTTTTTTTTATCCTACGCCAGTTTTCAGCAACTCTGCGATTAGTTGGCGAGTAGCTCAAAACAGATACTTAAAATTTGCGTCCGTAGAGTTGTCTTTTAAAAACTTTAAAGCAATGGTGCAATGCTTGAAATGGTCATCATCCATATCCCCCTGTTGACCGAATCCTTGACTCCAATAAGATTAAGTACTTCTACCAATAGTTATGTCCAGAAAGCAAAAGAAAACAAGCAACTCCATCAGATCGATACAGGGATTCTGTTTCATTTGCTGAGCAAGGTGGCATACTTACCCACAGCTGTATCATTGTACAAGGAACCTATATTATTTTTTAATTTACTGTTTCTGTTATGCAAATGAGAGCCAGATTGTGATATGCATTTAGCAAGCTCATCAACGCTTCCAAAAAATCTCACAATAAATCCACTAAAGCATTCTCTGTGTTCAATGAACTATAGAATGAAGTCCAGTCAGAGTTAAAAAATGAATATTGAATAAGACGTTTTATTTAGGATAACGGTGTTACTTCTTTTTTAATAACAAACTTTTTGTAGTATCATAAATGTAACTATAAAACATACTTTTGGCCCAGATGCCGTATAATCTGACATGCCAAATACTGAGTTCCGTGAATTTTTGGCTGATTTTCTAGTTTATATGGTAACCTGGTTTTTATTATGTCATAGAAATGGAGACCTATACGAATTATGTAGAAAATACTATTTTGGCATCCCTAGTATTTTCGTATCGCTAGATGTCACAATACGTCACCTTGGCAACATTTCTTCGTCACCAAAAAAATCAGAATTTGGCATGTTGGATTATACGGCATCTGTGCTATATTTCTGAAGTGCATCTTGTAGATTATATTTGAAAATAAATAATATATGTGACAAAACATGCTGTTCAAAATCATAACCATTCTATAAATTAGCGTATTATTTCTGACAAATCGTTTTTATTTAGTAAAGAACATTTTCAAGAATACCATACTGAAGTCTGAAAATAATAATTCAAAATATTTATGTATTGGAAAACCAAAAGCATAAGAATTATAATAAATTAAAAAATTTTTGTTGTTAAAATTCGTAGAATTCTGACTGCATATTTGGTACGTTTTCTTCAAAAAAGTAAATGAAAAATATGAGTATGTATTTCAGCTGATTTACAGGATACACAGCTTACTAAGATAAATGCAACACTAAATAAATGAAATGGAATGTAAATATTAAATAGGCATGAAAAGGTGAACTTAAATTTTATGCACATTTTCTAAAGAAAAAATTATCTTTATTTTCGAGTGCAACTTATCTGTGATGCATTTTTCTGAATTATTTTCTAAACATTTGCATTAATAAACTGAAACGTGCCAAATAATAAATTTTCTGAAATGCAATAAATGATATAAAACTATACACTTTTACCAAGTACAAACAAATATAGCTTATTAATATATTAATTAGTATAATATGATTGCTATTGTCAATGACATTCTTATTTATACAATTAGAAAATCAAGAAAATTAAAAAAATTTTTGGCTTAATTATGAATGACTTATATTTTATATTTTACCAAATGCTATACAGGGTGTCCCAAAACGACCGCATAAACTCTGCACAGCTAGAATCCTCGTTAGGAGTTCATAAATACTGCCCAAAGAAGCGTTCCTGTACGATCCCTAGTTTACGAGAAAAATACAAAAAACAAAGTATGACGTCACTGTCGGTGCAAGAAAAAACACTTTATTGAACATATCAAATGCAGTGTATGCAGCGGATGTCGACGGGCATACTCCCAAGCAGTTTGTAAGGCATTTCCATTACATCGGCCGTACATCATGTACATGTCGCAGTAGTCACGAACGGAATACATGGTCATCATACGAAGACATCCGCTAGCTGCAAGATGCAGCCTTTTAAACACCAGTTCACCGGCGGCTTAACGTCATATCATGGCGCAAGCATTAATGACGCAATATGCGCGGTGAATGTTTTAAACATGATCGTCTGGAAAGATATGCAAATACTGTTGTTGATATGTCCAATAAAGTGTATTTTTCTTGCAACGGCAGTGACATCATACTTTGTTTTTTGTATTTTTCTCGTAAACTAGGGCAGTTTTTATGTACTCCCAACGAGAGGAATCTAGCTGTGCAGAGTTTATGCGGTCATTTTGGGACACCCTGTATAAATTGTGTTACATTTTTTATCAATATTTTAAATGTAATTTTAATAATTAATAATAGCTGAGATAATTTTTGTAATTGAAACTTAAAAAGTTTTAAAGAAAGTGAATATATTAGAGCAAAGCATGTTAGAGATTGTTTAATGAAAATTTTGAGATGAAAAGTAGTTAAAAAGGCAGACCAAAATGATACTATACAAGACAATTATAAGACTGGTGTTGACTTATGGATCAGAAACCTGGACCCTAAGTAAGAATCATGAAAACCAACTAGCCATCTTTGAAAGAAAAGTCCTTAGGAAGATTTTCGGTCCAGTCAATGAAAGAGGCTGTTGGAGGCATCGCTACAGCTTTGAGATCTATAGGATGCTAAAAGACCATGACATTATAAAGACCATCAAGATAAATCGTATAAAATTTGCAGGACACATTTGCCGCCTAGACATACAAAATCTCGCATTACAAACCCATCGGGAAAAGACCAAGGGGTCAGCCCACACTCAGATGGTGGGATGCGGTAGATGAGGATCTTAGCATTTTAAAAGTGAAGAACTGGAGGTCTGTCGCCAAGCAAAGGTCGGCGTGGAAAAGTGTTCTAAGGAAGGCCTTGGCCCACTGGGCTTATCGAGTCAATAGAAGAAGAAGAAGAAGATGTTAGAGATTAAATTTATCGCACAACAGTAGTAATTATTTAAAAAAGGTAAAAAAAAATTTACAGAAAAACCTTTAAAATATTTGACAAACTTTTATATAACAATATATTACTAAAACCAATATAAATTTTAAAAAAGTACAATTTAAAATATTTATAAATTGGTAATATAATATCTTGCAGGTAATAAAATATGAAATGCTCAAAAAATGAGAGTAAATTAGAGCATTAAAAATGATAACATGAGCATTTATATATATTTTCACTTGGAATAAAAACAAATTGTTAACTGCGAACAGAAATTATTTTTACAAAAAAGTCAGAACAAAATGAAAATTTCAAAAAGTATAATACTAAATTAGAACATTCAAACTGGGAATTGCAATATCGAACCAAAAGTTCAATACCGGCATTCGGTATTTTTTAGGTCCGGAATTTCAATTTAAATACCGGTAATAGAAATTTAAAAAAAGTTTTTTCTTTTATTTGCCAATTTTATTAGCGAGAGTAAATATCACAAAAAATCATTTGTAATTTATTAATTATAACAGAAACAAATAAAGGAACATATTATGTACACTACTGGCCATTAAAATTGCTACATCAAGAAGGAATGCAAATAACAAAACGATATTTATTGGATACATAGATTATAGTGGAAAGAGCAAGTGATTAGATTTACAGGAAATTAGGATGTATAGATCTTCAGGAATCAGTACCCAGAGCGGCCACCTCTGGCTGCAATAACAGCATTTATCCGCCTAGGCATGGAATCAAACAGAGATTGTATGGCATGTACGGGGATCTCAGTCCATGCAGCTTCAACACTATGCCACAGTTCATCGACAGTAGTGGATGGAGAGTGATGGCGTGCCAATCGCTCGGCAACCATTGACCACACGTTCACAATTGGTAACAGATCAGGAGAACGTGCTGTCAAGGGTAACAGTCGAACCTGTTCTGTATCAAGGAAGTTCAGAACAGTACGGGCAACATGCGGTCGTGCATTATCCTGTTAAAACAAAGTATTAGGGAGGCCTCGAAGATAGGGTAGAGCCACGGGCCTTAACACATCGGAAATGTAACGGGTGCTGTTCAAAGTGCCGGTAATGCGAACAAGAGGTGATCGAGACGTGTACCCAATGGCACCCCATACCATCACTCCAGCAGATGGGCCAGTATGGCGATGTCCAATGCAAGCTGGCAATGCGCGTTCACCACGATGCTTTCAAACACGGATGCGGCCATCATAGTCCTGTATACAGAACCGAGATTCATCTGTAAAGATGACGTGATGCCATTCCCGCTTCCAGATTCGTCGCTGATCACACCATTGAAGGCGCTCCTGTTTGTGACGCAGCGTCAATGGTAGCCGAAGCCATGGTCGCCGTGCAGACAATCCATGCTGCTACAAACGTCGTCGAACTGTTCGAGCAGAAACTTGTTGCCTTGCAATTGACTCCATTTCTTGACTCAGGGTTTGTGACGTGGCTGTATGATCCCTTGTGACCATGCGGATAAGATGTCTGTCTTCTCTGCTGTTAGTGATGGGGGGTCGCTTAGATCCTGCATGACGTTCCGTATGATTGTCCTGAACCTATCTATTCCATATTCTGCTAACAGTCATAGGGTCTCAACCGACGCGAGCAGCAATATTGCGGTACGATAAACCGCAATCCCGGTAGGCTATAATCTTTCCTCGATCAAAGTCAGACACGTGCTGATAGGCATTTCTTCTTCTTACACGAGGCTTTACGGCATCTTTCTTTGCCGAAAACAACGTTGAAACGGAAATTGAGTATGAGAAAACTGCTGTCAAATCTCTGGTTTTATACACATTGTAGATGTCACTACTGTCGCCTCTTTTGTATGAATGCGCAGAAAATCTAATCATTTGCATATCACAGCAAGTTCTACCTGTCATGGAAATTTCACGTGTGTGGTGTGCCGCTTTCCTGGTGTAGTAATTTTAATGGCCAGTAGTGTATTTAAATCACAAAAAAGTGTAAATATCACTATTTAGTTTGTGGTACTATTACAAATTTTTAAAATGTGATCTTAAGAATCTTGATGCATCAATTCTACTACCATTAAGTCTGGAACGTAATATTTTGAAAAGAATTACCAGCTACCGAAAACTGTCTTTCAATATCTACGCTAATTGGTGATATTGATAGCAATACGCAGTATATTTTTTTCAAATGCCAGATAAACAAGAAAGTTCTTGCCGTTTTGTCTTTGCCATTGAATGAAGTGAGAATACGTATACTATTTAGTGTATAGCATGGTTGAGACATCGGTTAATCGAGAGAAGAAATACTGGTGGTAATGAAAGCAGGTCCACCACGCACGTTTACCAAACGTAACTCGTGCAGTAGCGAAGAGAAATGGAGTTGTCGTAGAAGCTCGTTCAGTGTTGTTTGTTTTACGACATCAAATGGGCTTATCAGCTCAGCAGCTGAATAAGTCAAGCGTTTGGGGATAGTGCTATGAATGATGGCAAGAGATGGGTTTAACAAATTCAGGTCGAGAAAATTGTCACTCTGTGATGTAGCACGCAGTGGACAACCTCACGCGTTAGATGACGAAGCCCTGGAAGTGGCCATTGAGGAGAACATTAATCAAACGTGTGGTGAACTTGCCAGACAATTGAACGTTTCCGGTGAAACGGTTAGACTTCATCTGCGCTGTTCGGGTAAGGCTAAGCAAGTGTATTCCTCACACGCTGTTGGAAGTCCATAAGCAACAACAAGTGGCAGCTTGTTTATCGTTGCTTTTTCGCTACTATTGCGCTTCCATAGTCTATCCGATGCTGACCAGTGAGAAAAAGTAGATCCTATAAGACACTTTCAAGCTCTACGACACCCCAAGACGAGGTCCCACACAACGCAAAACCACTGACGCACCTACGTAATATTAGGCTTTTTTGTCTGGTTGACTAGTCTTCAAGTGGTTTACTAGGAGCTACTACCACTGGGCCAAATTGCGAACCTGTACTCGCAACTGTAACTTGTACAGCAGGCATAGCTACATAACTGTGCAAGTGAGCTCCAGACTGTACCTTTAGGTTAATGGTTTTGGTATATTCGTCCTTCACCAAGTGCCTCGTAATTTAAAACCACTATCAGGTGAAGAGGTCACACCTGAGATGGCACCCTTCTCTCCACATTGAAACAGAAAATGGCAGCACTGGTTAATCGTAAGGGTGTACTGTTTTTTGCGCGAGGCCGCATGTCGAGTGAGTGGCCAGGAATACTATACAGTGGTTTGAGTGGGAGATTTTGTGCCATCCTCCTTACTCACATAACCTTGCACCATCAGATTACGACCTTTTCCATTTCCTGGACAATGATTTTCATGAAAAATCCTTCACCAATGAAGCAGACTCGCGCCAAGCTCTTACGGACTTCTTTGCGTCCAAAATTCCCGAGTTTTGCCGCAAGGGGATTGCACAACTGGAGACACGCTGGCAGAATGTGCTGGATGCCTATGGTGATTATTTCGGGGACAAACAATATGTTCTTTTGGGTGATTAAAAACGGCAAGAGCTTTCTTGTTTACCTCTAAATCCCTCATCTTCAAATAAATCGATTTCTCGTCGGATGATTTTAGGTATAACTGATTTCTGCTTTGCATTTTTGTTTTCTTTTTAACTGTCGCTAATTCTAATTTTTTTAAGACACAATTCCTTTTCACTATCGATATTGTCATTATCATCTTAGATAACTATGTACCGAATTCTTCTGAAGGTGGATAAGTCTGCGGATAAAAAATTTTTAAGAAAATTTAGTATAAACTTGATTAAATTTGAATTGGTTAATCTCTTTCCTTATTAAAATTCATTTTCATTTTTAAAATTCTTACAATTATGTAAATACCGTAAGACAATTTCTATTTAGGTATGTTTTTCTTCTGAGTGATTTTTCAATGTAAATGGAATGATGTAATGTGTTTTCAGACAATGATGTCTGCTGTTCTTTCAGTGACATATGGGTGATTGTAGGAAATTTATTGTTGCGTTAGCTATTAGTAAATTAGAATCTCTCCGACAACAATGTCCCCACAGCCAATTTTATTGAAAGTAGAGCTGATACAGGTCTGGATATTAAACAGAATTCATTATCAGAAAAATTAATTTGCAAGTTTAAGTCGATTATTGATTTTTTGGATTGGACTTTTCAGTTTAAAAAATCGTTCCCTCATTAGAAGTAAACTGTGCGAACGTGTCTTAGAATCTAATATAAACAGGTGTTCCGCTTTACTTTTAGTTAGTATTTATTTTTGTACTAAGACATTGTATTTGTAGAAGAACGTTTAGATATCTGAAAAAATTTTGGAACTTTATTAATTATAGGAAGCAATTCTGTACAAATTAATGTTACATCCTCATTAGCAATATCTTCAACAATTACATTGCCATCTCTCACACTCTCTTCGAAATCTGAATCAGAAGTT
Organism: Latrodectus hesperus; assembly: GCA_037975125.1. Classification (NCBI taxonomy): domain Eukaryota; kingdom Metazoa; phylum Arthropoda; class Arachnida; order Araneae; family Theridiidae; genus Latrodectus; species Latrodectus hesperus. The sequence continues at coordinate 1,823,628 of JAJQOW010000015.1, forward strand.
TTCACTTCCACAATATTTGGGACTTATTTTTGGTAGAGTATATCTATTATACTTCTAGTTGAATTCCATGAGTATAGTACAATTGTTTTGTGCCAAGCAACTCGCCAAGTTTTTTTTTTTTTTTCATAACCGTTGCATTTTAGTCGTTATATCTTCTTTCAGGGACAATCCATGTTTCCCTAATTTAGTTTTAAGAACTTCCATACATTTTTCAGTTCGCATACTTCCCGAGACTTATTTAAATCCTACATTCCAAAAAAATTTTTTTTCTGAATGAATGTTTATATATTTAAATGGCCTTTATTTCTTACATTTGTCCATTCATCAAATATAAATTTGTTATCCTTTATCTTTAAGTATATTAACTCATGTTTTAAAGAGATGCGAGCATTGCTTCTGTTAGTTTATAATTGTTCTACTTATAATGTTAATCGAAGTTAGATTTTTAAAACTTCTGGAGGATAGTAATTTTCTTAAGTCAGTAGAAGGGTAAAATACTCAGCAAACCATCTTATGTTGTCATTTTACTTGAAATTTCACATCCAAATTATTATTTTTTTCTCAAATGGAATCTAAAATCCCTGATGGCTTAAAACTTGGAAACTGTGCATCTTCATCGCACAATTAGATTATTTCCTCTTTAACAAATTTATATCATGTTTCCTTTTTAAATGTGTTTGGTGTCCATTTTTGTACTTTTTTCATTCACTTTAATAATTCTTGAACATTTTTATGTACATTGTGGTACCCAATTCTTTTCATTATATAGAAAATGTTATGACAATGAATTTAATTTGTGCCGCGAATTTACAAGAGATAATTTTAGCAATCAATATTTATTATCTTCTAAGATTCCACATAAAATAAATGTACACAAATTTTTTTTAAACGAAAATACGCATTTAACATTCTAAACAGTTCCACCACTCTTCCTTCTTAGAATCCAGAAGCAAACACAGCGTCGGTTTCTTTCTTTCTTTCTTTTTTTCTTTTAAAAAACTAGTTTCCTTCGCAACGCCATATCGTAGTTGCGGAAATATTACAAAACCAAATCGAGAAAGAACAAAACATCAATATATATTGATGTTTTGTGTGTTCTTAATAGTTATTCTTATTCATTATTATGATTATTCAAATAGGCAAATATACCATACTTTTAATAATAAATAAATCGTATACTTTTATCATTCCCAATATTGTAAAGTTTCTTATGAAAAGATAATTTTGTTTGAACAGTCAATATTTATGCATTCAATTTATCTGTTTTTATTTTGAATGTATGAAATATAGATAAATCTTCAAATGGCATTTTTTTATTATTTACCAGTATATAGGAACAAGCACACAGTTGCCTCTTTAAATAAGCTCTGGTTTACAAGAACAATGTTTACTCTTTTAGAATTTTTTTTTCATTTTATTAATATTATTGGTTATTTTATAATATTTGTTCTTATTAAAAGAGAGAGGTACTGCATTTTGTTAAAAACTTGGTATAATATAATGAACAGATAAAAAAAGTACAAAAGAAATTAATAAGCAAAAATTAAAGACAAATTTAACTTAGGAGTGATAATTTCAAATTTACAAGGTATTGTATTTTGTAAGTCATCCAAAACTTGATCAGATTAATTTTTGGATCATTTTATTCTATTATTTAAATTCAAAAATAATTAAAATAAACAGAAGTAATTTGTAAAGTTACTTTTTGCTTTTTAAAAATTTAACTTTATGGAACAGTGAACACATAAATTGTAGTAAATAATATTTAATTTGTGATACAGTCTATTTCTCTCAAAAAACTTTCTAAAAGAAACTTGGAAAGAATATTGTATGCAGGAGTTTGTAAATTTAAATATTTCATGGCTTCTTGAAATTTAAGCTTATTTAAATCTCTAAGATATTTCATTTCAGAGATTAAATAAGAATAAAACCTCCACAGTTAAAAATTTTTCTGGTTGCTAGAAGCAAAGTATTTCACATCCTACCACATTAACTTAAATATTTCTCACCATTAAAAAAAATGGACATATTTTTTGTATTTTTGTTTTAAAATTAAGTTATTTTTTAGCTTTAAGTAATTCATCATATGACAATTTTTTTCAAACACACACATATCTTATAAATTCATTCTCTGCAAAAATTTTTAATAATTAATAAGTAGTAAAAAATAATTTTTGAGATACCTATATATGCAATTGCATATTTTCTAGATTAAAAAAGTTAATATGAAATATGCTTTGTGACAAAAAATTAAATAAAATATTTATGGAAAATCTCATTTCAGTTAAAATAAGATTTAAAAATTTCCTCAGTTTATACGAACTCATTTATTTTACTAATCTCAATATATCTAAAATGACAGTTTTTCTTTTGAAAATGTATTTTTAATTATGATTATTACATGAAAAATTTGAAATTTTCTCAACATCTCATTGCCAAGAAACTTTTTAATTTAAAACAAAATTAATTCATTAAACATATCAAAATTTAAATAAATTTGTATGCCATCAAAAAAATTGCTTAATACAATTTAACAAAACTAAACAAAATTTTGATTAGTTTTCTCTTTTAGAAAAGCTTGATATATTTTATTTTTTTAAATTATGCTACTTTTTTAATATGCAATAATTCTATGTAAAATCATAATATATAGCCGAAAATTTTGATACATTTTTTTTCACATTTTTTAGTTAGGTAGAGAAAAATCCATATAGAACCCAGTGGAATGCAAGAATCAACTTAAAAATTGAATAGGTAATTTTATTATAAATATCTTTCAATTCTATGGATCTGCAAAATTATTTTAGAACATTATTTACAATCTGATATATGATTATTACCACACAATATTGGCATGCTACATTTTTTATTAACTTCTTTTAATATTTACTACAAATTTTATTTAATATAAAATTACTATAAATAATATTTAATATAAAATGATTTACTAACATAAAAGTTTGATTACCTGTTTTTAAATTTTACTAATTTTATGGACTTGCTTATATTGAAATTTATATTCAAATTGTTTTTAGTTGATTTCCTCAGCAATTTCAATAATAATAATAATATATTACTGAAATTGAGTTTTCAACACTTTTATAGAAATTAATCAAGTCTCAGAAGTTTCAAGAAGTTGTATTTAACTATTTTCTTCAATTAATTTTAAATTACAGAATTCGTATAATTTTATGGTGTTTTATAAATGTGTAATATACTTAAATAAGAAATATGCTATAATTGAAGACAGATTTTAAGAGGTATCTAAAGAATGTCCTGAATTTCTTTTTATTAAAATATTGATTTTGTTTACAAAACAAATCTTTCAAATTATTTCGGCACTAATCAAATGAAAATTTATTACAAAAGAACTTTTTATGACAATGCTGGATAATCTTCTGGTAATAATAGATGCATTCTACAAATGGGGCAATCACTTTTTTTGTTCAGCCACTGACGAATGCACTGCAAAATAAATTGCACATTGAGATTTCTTTTAAACAGATATTTTTAAAATACAAAAATTATTACAATAAAGATAGAACTAGATTATTATAAATTAAGAATTGAAGTGAATATCCAACAAAAATACCACAATTGATAAACATCAAATTTGTAAGATATGCTGTATAATTGAATATTTTCAGTAAATATAAAAAAATAAACAAATAAAAACTGTATACTTAAATGGTTGCACAACTATAGATATTTACACATGCATTCCCCCCCCCTTAACTTAAACTTTGATTATAAGGAACTTTGTATAATAAGTGATACTGCCTTTAAGCAGTTCATGTAAAAACTTAAATAAATAATTCTATTGATGAAAAAAAATAAATATTTTACAAATGAAATTTAAGAATTTTTTAACATTCAGTAACAGACATTTTTGCCCTCTTAACTGCAAAATATAATACTGTATTATAATCAAATTATAAAACAATTTATAAAAATGAATTACTATTATAAAATTGCTACAAAAAATAATTTTATTTTTATAAATATCCACACACAAAAAAAATTGATATTCAAGAAGTGTAAAAAACTTTTTTTTAAGAAAAACAAAACTACATTTTTCAGTGAAAATATATTACATTAAGGAAGTTGAATAATATTTTTAAATGTAAATTGTTTCATTGATCATTTTGGTATGCATGATAATCTACTAACATTAGAAAATGGTCAGATATTACGCTGATAAGATACTGGAATCAAAAAAATATTCTCTCTGAACAAAAATATGTTTCATGTATAATGAGAACTATTTGAAAAGGGTAAACACTTTTAGAGCAAAAATATGTATATGGTTGATTTTAACATTTTAGTTGCAAATGTGTTTTCATGCATTGATATGTAACTACTGCAATAGAGAAAATCTTTATAATTTTAGAAAATATATAAATATTGTAATAATATAAATAATAATAAATAAAAATATAAATATTGTAAGCTCTGGCAAAGCAATTTCAATACATAATTACCAATTTTTACAATCAACCAAATTTTTAGCAGAATTGAGCTATTTAGAAAAAATATTAAAATTAATAATTTAATGCTAAAAAATTCATCAAAGCAGAACTTTAATATACTTGACATTGCCGATGAAAGTACATATATGCACTGTATAATGAAAATATGTATTTTGATATGTTGAATAAAAACCAAAATAAAGTGAGCAAATATCAATCAATATTTTTTTAACATCTCAGACACCAATATAAAGCTTAGGATTATTCAAATTAGAAGGCATTAACTAATCTGAAAATTCTTAAGATTTTAACGTTTTTCAGAAAAACGCGTACGATTTTTTCCTTTTTACTAAATTTAAATTGATATTTTATAAACTTTAAATTTTAGACCAATCATAAACAAGAAATTTTAACTCAAGTTATCAGTTTTTAAAATAACTTAAGTATCAAAACAAATATATATATAAATTCCAAAGGCTGCAAATAGTTAATGTAATATGTACATTTAACAAAGCTTTTTTCCATTCACTCTAGTTGTAACTTACAAATGAATGATTATAAATAAAATTCCGATGCTTTTACAGCTTGAAAACATTATTTCCATTTCATACTTTGATTTCATTACACTTCAATAACAAAATTTTGGCAAAAATATTTTATTCCTACTGTTGAGACTTTTTCCAGCTAAATGAAATATTTTCTTTTAGCTGGAAAAATTTTCTCCCTTTTTATAAAATATTGCAGATTAGAAAACAAAATTTCAGTTTTTAATCTGCACACCAATGTTTAAAACTATTATAAAATAAAAGAACATTATACTTACATCCAAGTGAAAGAAATGCCCACAATCCACTTTGTAGGCAGTCATAACAGTCATTTCGGAGTAACAAATAATACACTCTTCTCCTAATGTACTATTTCCAGACCAGTTACTTTTACATTCACTGTCACTACTACGTCCCCAGGGGCAGGGTTTCTGTGCAGGCTGCTTTTGTGGTTTTTCTTCTTTAGAATCAAGGGTTATTTTCTTAATTTTTAATACCTTAGTTGGCTTAGCATTGTCAGCATTTGAAGTTCCAGTCTTATGAAAAAAAAAATCCTCAATTTAATACAAGCAATTATCAATTGAAATTTTGGGAGCAAATATGCTGAATGTACTGTTTGTACATTCGATCAATATAATAAATTAATTTATTAATTTACAAAACAAAATAAAAAAATTAAATAATTTTATAAGACTAAAAGACATAATCCTAAAAAATAGTTTTTATTTTAGTTCATATTTCTATACTAAAATAAATCTTAGACATTAGCATTTTTTAAAATATTTATAAAAAGCTATTGCACTTTTTATTCCAGAGATATTGCCAAAGTAATATTTCTTTACCATGGCCATAAGCAATTATATTTATCTTATTATATAATATCAATTTACATTCAAGCACTCAGTTTTCCACTTAATTTTCTTTAATTATTATATATTAATGAATGTTAATGATATTTTGCAGTATTTAGTACTTTTGTAAAGTGCTAAATATTGCTTTAATTAATGCATTAACACTCATATATATTTATATTATTTCAGAATCAAGAAAAAAAATTAAAACATCACAAAACTTTGAAACTAATAAGTATTACAAAATTAATCCTTATAAACATACATTCCTATTTAAAAATCAAGATTTTTGAAATTTAAATTATTTAATTTCTTGTTTAGGTTTATAAGTTTTTTGTTGAATAAGAGCAAAGCTTATATATTTTTAGAATTAAATAATTTTTCCAACATTGACAAAAATTGAGTATAAATATACAATGAACAAAAGTAAATGATGAAGAATATCTTTTTAAACATGGTTAACCATGTTTAAAAAGAGAGGGAAAATGTTATCTCCCCATAGCAAATAATGCTTCCCTTTGCATATTTAACAGGAAGCAGCACGAATCCACTGGAGCTTTAAGACTGACTAAGAAACATTTTTTTATTTGAAGTTGTTATAAGATCAACAAAATTTTATGCTCTAGCATTTTTAAACGATGAGTAAAATTTCTGTTTCAAAAGAGGAAGTAACTTAGAAAATTTCAAAGAAATTTTCACACAAGTGATGTGCAGGCAATTATAAATCATGCATTTTTCATTGTTAGATTGTAATTAAGATAAAATCTATGTCATTCCACACAATGTAACTTTACCTGGTAACTTACTAACAGTAAAATTACAATCATGAGCTTGTACTTTCCACTGTGTACATGAATGTAGCAGTGCAACAACATAATAGATTATTACAATCCAGTATGTATTCTAACATGTATTTACAGTTGATGATTAAAAACATAGCACTGAGATAAAGTGTTGAGATTTACAATTATGCTAGCAAGCTTTTTGTACGTTCAGAATGAATAATGAGAATTTTTCTGATTGTCTTTAATTTGATCAAGATTCAATAATATTATAATAGAAGCAATAGTTAATTAGCTAAGAATATATATAATTTGCAAATAAAAGAATCATTTTTGTCATTGCGTTATTTATATATTTATCATTTAATGAGTTTTCCAGAGTTCATACAGATTTTCAAAAGCAAATTTCAGGAGTAACATTTACATTTTTAATAAATAAACCTCTGCAAATTACTTTTAGAGGACAGGGATAGACATTTGTGATAGTATAAAAATTGATTTAAATTAGTTTTAATATGAGTGATTTGATTTAATTAGCATTAAATAATTCCCCAGCTACAATAGAAACAATTTCATTTAAGTATTAGAATTTTTTTACACTAATTATTTAGATATTTAGTTATTAATTATTTAGATATTATAGATATTGCTAGACTTTTGTTAATTTGGAACATATGTATTAATTTATTGTGAATTTCAAAAGTGAATAAAAATAATGTTAAAATAAGAATATTTAAAAAATAATCGAGTTGACAAAAACAAAAAATTTAATCTAATGTATTACTGACAAAAGATTTTAATTTCAAAATCATTACTACTAAATAAAAAAATATATAAAAATTTTTTGTTTGTTTTCTTTCAATACTATTTTTAATCTGGCCAAGTCATTACAAATGTATATTTTAAATAAAAATCTTTACTTATATTCAAACTTGTATTTTTTAATACATTATTAATACTAACTTTAGATTTTCTGATTATCCATGACAATTCTGTTAATTGCGTAATTAATGTTAATTTGTCAGCTTTTCCAATTTCTTTGGCATAATTTATTAAATAGATCTTTGACTTTTTCACACATAATATGTGAATATGTGATCTTTTTCTGTTTTTCTCTAAATATAATTTAATATTTTTGTTTAAGCAGCAAAGTTAAGTTACTTGCTCATTATAATATAACTAACACTTCTTGTGTTTTGGGTGGGAAATAAATAGCAAATTTAACTTCAATTTCAGAGTTTCAACCACCAATTTCTTTTCTTTTTTTTTTCATAAAATCTGCTCTTAGAAACATTCCTCATGAAAAAATACCAAAGATATATAGTTAAATTAGCTCAATAAACAATAATTTTGTCTAATTGATAAGAAAAATAAAAAGATAAAAATAAAAATTCTATATTTAATAAGATCAGAATAGTGTACCATATAATTTTGAAAGTCCACAGATGAATTCTATAAATACAAGTTTTAAATTAATGAACTAAATCTATGACAAAAGAACATTCTGCATTTTACAGATCAAAAACGCAAACATGAAATATTTCAATGTATAGAATATTGTAAAACACATCTTTTATTAATTTCTTTGTCATTGATATCAAAACAGATATATAATTTATTTGAATTTTTTCTCCATATCTTCAATTTTTAAATTTTTTTAAAGTTTACATACTTTAGATTTCTCATCTCTCTCACACAATGGATGAAATATATATTTACAGTAAAACTTATATTTTGAATGAAAGAATTGCTATATTTTTTACTAATAAATATATACGACAGTAAGGACAATATGAGAATCAGCTTACACAAATTTAAATCAGTATTATATTTCAACAATTAATTAATGTATGTAAAACAATGAGAAAAAAATAAACATGATATGAATGGAGAAATACAGCATTACTTACATTTTTATTAAATTAAAGTTAAGACAGAAAGGTTTGGTTTGTTTGTCGCTCAACGGTCATTTTTTGCACACGAGGGCTAATTAGACCGGGACTTACGGTTTAAAGTGGAATCCGAACCACTACAAACATCCGTGCCCAAGGTGGGATTCGAGCCCACGAACTATTGAACCGAAGGCAAGAGCGCTAACCATTCGGCTGCCAGCTCGGCTTAAGACAGAAAGGAAAGTCAGTAAAATATTTCTTATATTTGTTTAAAAACTTAAGTTTGCTTCTTATATATCATTAAAATTATTTGTTAAGTACTTAGATATATAGGAAAACTACAGAATATTCTTTTTTTTTCGTATTGAATTTTATAAACAATAATTAATCCAACAGTTTAATATATATATATATATATATATATATATATATATATATATATATATTAACTTTATTTTTAAAAATAATTTTCTTTGCTGATGGGGGATAGTTTCTAAATTATTTTCTTTACCAATGTGAGTTTGAATTTTCATATTATTTCTTAATAAATCATCAACATTCTGCTTCATTAAAAGTGATCAGATGGTTTATATTTTTTAATATTAAAATCCATATACAATTACAAATTATATTAATGTTAGCAAAAAAATTTTTTTCAAATATTATGCAAATATTTTTCACAGAAACTTCCAATTCACAATCATATAAAATTGCAATTCTTTTAATAAAGAAATATGGAAATTAAAGTTTAATCTCCAATTGAAATTTTTTATTATGTAATATTTTCAAGGAAACCAAACATCAGGAATTGAAATGGTAAATGTGAAGTTGTCATGGCCAGCTGTAAAATTTTGAAATGATATATTTATTTTAAACAATTCTTTATTAATCTTCATTAACCTAAATGTATTATCAGAGATGCCAACCTCTGAGCATCCCAATTAGTGCTAATCTGACATATTTTCAGTACTTTCAGTAACCTTTTCAAAAAATTTCAGTAACTTTTCCAGTAACATGTGGTTTACATTAAGAATACACTTATGTGCATAAAATTAATACTTTTAAAGTAACCTTTGTTAAAAAATAAAAGTAAAATGATCATCTAATCATAATAAATAAAAATAATTAAGAAAGTAAACTATTCTTTTAAATTTAAATGCCTTACATCAGAGATCCTTACAGCACAGATTTTTATTTAATTACAGGAAAAAGAACACTGATATTGAAAAGAAAAATTCTTTTTATTTAAAACTAACATAGCATACTGATATGTTAACTGAGAATAAATAAATGATATGATAAATAAAAATAAATGACATGATAAATAGAAATAAATGACATTCAATCACAAATTTTGTGTTATAGCTTTCTTAGCCATAGTGATTTCTGTTTGAGAAAATTCTCTCTAACACAATTTTGAGTCTGAAATATTATTCATATTTTTCTTAATCCAGTTTCAACATTAAATTTATTTGTAATCTTCACAAATTTTAATCGCTATAATACAATAATAATAATAATAATATAATCGAACATGACAAAAAAAGATTATTATTACAAATCGAGAGAGAAATCTATTTTCCGTAATTTCGTTAAGATCATTGTAACTCCGTAACGTAGAGTAGAAATCCGTACTAAATACGGAAAAATCGTAACAAACGACATCTCTGGATTATTCAATAATCGTCATAGGTTGAATCATTAAATTAAAAGTTGAATTTCAAAAGTGTAGAAATAGGTATCTTCTGAAGCAAGATAGTGATTATTATTATTATTTTTTAAATATATCAGGTACACAATAAATTCACTTTTTCCTATCTTGTAAATATTTATATATGCAGCATATATCTTAGGGTTACTAACCAATCAGGATGAAGAAGAAGCTTTTATATTTTTAGACGTATTTGGAAATAGCATAAATTTGGACAAGGTTAATCTTAAACCAAAAAATCCAAATCATATATTTTCTGCTTCCTAATTTTACATTCTCTTTACATTATGTTAAATAGTGTTGTTCCCATCAAAAGATAATACAAACCAAATAACTTTTTTTTCTAACTTTTTTAATGACTGATTTAAAGGAATATGCTGAAAAAATCAAATAAATACTCCTGAAATTATTAAAATTGATACAGCCTTTGAACAAAAGACTAATAATATGTAAAGAAAAAATTATAAATTTCAAGAGAGATATTCACTAATTTCAAGGAGTCATTTTACAATTCCAGGAATTTCCAAGACCATGGAAATTTAAAAAAAAAATTTTTTTTAATGGAAATTTTTTTAAACTTCTAAGAGTTTACTTTTACTTATATGACGTTATTTTTATAACAGCTTAAAATTTCCATTATACCAACGAAGAAAACTTTTAACACTAAAAAGCCAAGTAAATTTTACACTAAAAAGTTTCTCCAAAAATATAATTCAAATAAATTTTGAATTCGTTTAAATAAAGGTTTCTATAAAATTATAGTACTTATGAAAACATACTTAAAAATTTAAACTTTTTAATCTCTACTAAAATAAAAAAAAGATTTAAATAAACCTGCTTTAAAAATGTCACAAAAATTCAATGTTAAGGGAATTTTTTAATAAAATAACACCAATGAAAATTTAAATCTACATTAATTAGTATTGCAACACCAGTTACATGTTCTTCTTTAGGTGGACATTTTAATTCCACCAACAAGGTAAAATGGTTAACTTTTCCTAATATTTTTCACCATTATATATGTAACTGATTTAATTGAAAATGACAAAAAATAAAATAAAAAATTTATATTTCCTATGAGACCACGTTTAACCAAGGCTTACTGTTTAATAATAGTATTCCAAATTATTGCTAACATCCATGCTTATAATGAGAGTAAGAACAGACCACTGAATCAGCTCAATTGATAGAGGAAAAAGATAACATATAATAAAATTAATTGTATCTTACATTAAAACTCAGAATGCAAACACATTTCAAATAATTGCACAGTAGAAGAATATTAAAATGAAGCACAAAGATTTTTTAGATTGCTAAGATATATTTGGAATTAACATTATACATTACTTTTTCAATGCGAACAGATGGTTTGTTTGATTCAATGGCGGGTTTCTTTGATTCAACAGATGGTTTTCTTGATTCAATTATACTACTAACATTAGTAATTATGTTATCAATTGTTAAGCCAGAAAGACCATTATTTCTGCTATCCCTGAATTGTTTAATGTATTGCATGAGATCACCCCTAAAAAGTACACAAGGAATCAGAAACACATTTTTATACATATGTACACATACAGTAAATAACAAAATTAAAAGACAACTTACTCTCCATAATTTGGATACCTTGATTTGAGTTTTTGTAACAATTTTTCATAAGTACCTTTAGCCTGTAAAAAATATCCATTGAGTGTGTTTAACAAGTACATAAATAAAAAATTGCTTTAATGGGATGATTAAAAAGCAATCCACACCAACTTTAGATTTAGGAAATTACCTTGATTGGGGCTGAAGGCAAACTTCTTTCCAATAATTCCTTTTTTGCTTTGTACTAAATAAAATAAAAAAATAAAGATAGCAAATTAAAATAATTACAAAAATAAAAAAAAGAATCTAAAATAATATAAATTACTTACACCCAGTTCTAGAGAAGCAGTATCACAGTTATTTGACTGATCAACTAAAATATATAAACAATAGAATTTTTAATAAAAAATGCAAGTTGCTTAATACAAACATTAAAAACTTTCTCTAAATACACTGTAAATGAGCACAAAACACTTTACAAAAAAGAGATGCACAAAAAGTTTGCAAAATTTTTCAAATTATTCCTTTTAATTTTATTAAAACAAATTATTATAAATGGAATTAAGTAATACTATCGATAAGCACATACATAATTAATATAAAGATACAACTAAATGAAATTGTTTTTTATCTTCAATTAGAATAGATTGTACTTCTCAAATCTTTATTTCTATTACATAAAACCCCAACACCAAATTATAAAGAACATAATGTTTTCATAATTTTATTTTAACATAAAGACCTTATCAAATCCCATTATTAATTTTATATTGTATTATTTGTACCAATCAAAGTATATTTAACATTTTAAAATAAAATACATTTTCATACTTTCTAATTTAAAAATTGTAATATCAAGTAAAAATCTATAAAAACCTGTGGTTCATGCAAATTAATTAAAAAACTAAACATAAAATGTTAAATATCTAAAACCATGCACGTAAGAAAGTTATCACAAATGAGTCTCCATTAAAAAATAAAAAACATTAAATCCTCGCCTGCTGAAACTACTAGAAAGCAGATGTTTTGCTTTTCCTTCTGTTCTATTGCCAACATGTTAATGGTTTGGATCAATGGAAAACGGCTTTTCAAACCAATGCTTTGATTGTTAAGAATTAAAAAAAGAAATCGTTTTATTAACAAAATGAACTTCCATTTCTTTAATTTTGATTCCAACGAGTTGATGCCATAGAATAGTTACTCGATATAGCTGTTATGTTCAATTTGACTACTGTAAAGGGTATTTGATCAAAGCAATTTGGAATTACTTTGGGACTCATGGTTTTGGATACTCGTAATAATCTATGTTTTACATACAAAATGTTCATCAAATAAAAAAGATAATTAGAGAAGCTTTAATAGATTTTAAGAGAATTTGAAAATGATGCAAGAGATGTAGATGAGCCAGAGAGCAGGCAAGAAAACTGGAATCAAACAAATACAGAAATTAGATAAGATAACAATTTCTGGAAATTTTAGAAGATGTATCGCTAAAGATTTGAAAATTCAAAAACTAATTATTTAGAACAGGTAATTTTTATAATTTTGAAAACATTTACAAACGGAAAAATTGTAATTAAGAAATAATTTACTACTAGTAAAGATCATAAAAGATTGAGTATTGTCTGCAATGAGAAGTAGACATTCACTGTACTTTTACTATTATTTCCTTTCATTTTGCATTGCTATATCTTTTGTTGATTGAATATTTTATGAAAATGGCATTTTTAACTAATTAAGAATAAATATTATTACTATTCTTTAAATGAATTTTTCAACTGTTTTTTTTAAATACTTGTACTAAAGCAGCAAAAAAAAAAAAAAAAAAAAAGTAACATTTTAAAACATTTTCATTTCTTTTTAAATAAAATTACTTTAATTGAATTTTATTTAAAGACATTAATTTACTGAGGATAGTAATATACATTCAGTAAATAAATCATTATTTATGGATTATTTTCTGTCATCTGAATTTTACTCTATAAAAAATGAATTTTTATACATGATAAAACTTATTTTTCCTTTTTTTTTTGCATGAGAAATTGAAATTTATATAAATATATTTAATGCACGTCATCAAAAATTATATTTTAATATTTTGTTTTTATATAATTTGTCTTAATTAAAATTTTTTAACAAATTGAGTTTAATTTTTTTAGTCTTTTAATTTGAGAAAAAATTTTTTTTTTCATATTATCAAGGAATAAGCATTACAATCTTTATTCAAATAAATACAATCCTTACTCAATCAAGTGTGTATATTTTATTACATTTAGAGCGTATATTTTCCCTTAGAACATATATCATATTTTTAATGAAATCTTGACTAATATATTCCTTGTCGGTAGATGCAATACTAGAAATAATTACTTTACCAACAGTAAATTTATTTTTAGGAGTAATTTGATAACATTCTCATATTGAAATTAACCATTGTAACAGTCAGAAATTAAAACAAAGCTATGTATACTAAGCTGTTTTTATATTTAAGTATGTGTGTTAAGTAAATAATATAAAATTTGTAATTTATAAAAAGATGAAATATTGATCACTTACTTTTTAAAGCAGACATTTTATATTGAGATTTTAAATAGTAATTAAATTCCATTTTTAACCAATTTAAAGACATCAAAACATGTGTTAAATTACTTTTACACTGGTTTGAATGCAACTGAAATAATTACAAATTTATTAACAAAAACAACATGCATAAGCATCCTGCTTTAAAAATAAAATGACATACTAAACAGGTTATAAAACATTTTACATTCTTCGTTACTGTATATAAAAATACAACTAAGTACTTGATTAATAAAGATGTAATAAATTTTTTTTATAAATACATTTAACGGAAAACAAATGTTGTTCATAAGAATATTTAATAGAAAGTCAGAAATTTTAAATGAAAAGCAATGAGACAACTTATGAACAGTACAGAGGTTATTCAAAAATACTTTAGAAATAACACATTTTAATTAAAAATAAAATTAACTTACCATTATCTATGGTAGAGGAGCTGGAGGATAAAGATGTTTGAGATGTTGCTTGAACAAAGGAATACTCAGGATCTTTATTTGTGGCAGTAATTATATTATTGATATCTTTAGTTTGAGAAGAACATGCAGCTGAAAACTGATTGGACATAGCACTTGAGTTGGCAAGTGGTGCAGAATTTGATACTGAAGGGACACTGAATGTCTTAGATTTTTCATTCTTTCCTTGACAATCATTTGATACACTTGTAGATACAGTTAAATTCTTTATACCAGGTGGAAGCTTTGTTTTAGTTATTCCAGATTTTGAACTTTGTACATTTTCTTTGGTAGTATTGTCTAGTATTTTTTGATTCTGAGAGAATGACATAGTCTGTGAAGGCATGGGTGTAGAAGGATTTGAGAGATAAACTCCATTATTTGCACCAATTGGGTTGTTTGATGGAAAGTTACAAGCTGAGTTCCATAAATTAATCATCTGATCATTATACACTGTATTCTGCGCATTACCAGGCTTTAAAAGAAAATATTTAAAAAAAATATTATAACTTAAAGAAAGAAATCATTGAAGACATAGCTGCAAAGCAAATACATCAAAACTATGAGTTATCCAGCTTCATACAGTGCTTACAAATATCTTTAAAGGTTAACTTATGTAATGATGCACAATAGTAAAATGTGAGAAATTCTTATGTTTAATATTATGTTGGATTAAGTATTAAAAAATAGTAATTGCAGTTTATTCTTACTATTTTAGAATTACTAAAAGGGAGAAAAAGTGACCAAAATCATTAAATCTTAACAAACACAACTTAAGCTATCAAAATTTCAAATATTGCAAATTCATACAGCAATTCTAGAAAATAGATATTTTATTCTGAGAAATTTTTAACTCTAATGGATAAAAAATACCATCCGTAATATACAACAATAATAAAAAATTATTAATTTTTTATCAGTAAACAGGGTTTGTACAGATTCACAAGAATCAAATTCCAGGAGTTTTCCAGGAGGTGTCGACATTCACGTTAAATAATTTTTTATTTTATTTAAAAAATTGTCCTTAACCAAATATGCATATAATTATGTACATGAAATACTTTTCATTTATTTCTGCAAGTAATAAAAATAAATAAATGTAAACATTCATGAGACTATTTTTTATTTAAGTTAAAATTATTAATGATTATTTCAAAAGCCTTCAATGAATTTACAGTTATAACAGCTAATTTTTTATTTGAATCTACATTCTATATATTCCTGGATTATACATTGTATAAAATAATAAGTTATTTTAGAGTTTTTGGACATTTCCAATAGATTTCTGTCTATTAATTTATTGAGTATTTCAAAATGTATATGACAATTTTTTTTCAAATATAAATACACTTACTCAAAACAAAAACAACTATTAGATATAGTTTCACGAGTCCATTGGTCATTGAAAAGACACTTTTCAACAGGTATATTAAATAATTTTTATTTCAGTCTTTATTTCATTTTCATTAATAAACAAATTTATCCCAATTTAACTGCATTATACGTAATTTTTATCAAGGGAAACATAGAAAATATGTTTTAACTCAAAAACTTTATATTTAAATATTAATATTCAAAGAATTTTATACAAGAACTAGATCTAAAAAATGTTTATACAAGTCAACAGTTAAAAATCTAAAAAAAAAAATTTAATATCGATAGTGACGCCATCTAGTGGCAATATAAAAAACTTATAGTGAATAAAGTTTTTTTGACAATTTTAAAATACTAAAACAAAAAAAATTCAAAAAATTTTAATATTTTGCAGAAAAAAAAATCCATCAAGGTAATAAAAAATTCCAGGAGTAATTCACGATTTTCAAGGAGTCAAGTTGAAATTCCAGGAGTTTCAAGGGACCTTAAATTTTTTTTTTTTGGAATTTAAGGAGTTTCCAGGAGTTGTGCGAGCCTAGAGTAGAGCAAAAAATTATTTAATTCTGGTTATTTTCAATCTACATCTATCTACCAAAGAAATTTGAATGATTTTATTTCAAGGCTTTATACTTTGATTGCTATTTAGTATTAAATTTTGGAAAAAATTCACTCTCAATAATTGGATGTTATTTTAGCAAATAATTGTGTAGTTCCTTTAATATGCAATCACAGCCCTTCCAAAATAATTATTTGGTAAGTGTCATGGAAAAGCATTCAAAATAGTTCATAATCAGTGATATGTCAGACATTTCCATTAGTCTAAACATGTCAACATCAGAATAACAAAGTAACTACATAAAATAAAACAATTTTGTTTGTATCACAAAAATTACAAAATAATGTCAAAAGAATTTTAAGGAAAATATTGTTATTTTAGTGAATGATTTAAGAGTCATTTGTTGGTGGGAGCAAAATAAATTTGCCCACTATCAAACACAATTTTTTTTGAATTAGCAATTAATTCAAAATCTTAAGAGGAACATTTACCATTTTAATAAATTTCACAAATAATGATTGCATTTAATAACAAATAAAAGACTGAAGAGAAAAATGTGAAGTTTTTACTTTCAAAATAAATTAAAGTTCTAAAATATAAAGAAATTTATGGCTGAATTGAATCTGATAGCGTCTGCTTCTTTTAGATATCAAACTTTTTGGACTTCCACAAAAATAAAAATTACAAAGAACTGGTGATAAACATGAAAAAAAATTACTTTTTTATGTGACCACTGAGACAAATTTCCAGAAAATCTTAGTCAAAGAGGATTTTTGACATTAAATTTATGAACCAAAGATATCAAGGTAGATGTGGTACATTAAAGTTTTACTAAAATTTCATACACATGTAAAGAATGATAAAGAGTATTTTTTATCAACTAATTATACAACTTTAACAAAATTTCTATCTTATTAGATTCAATTCAATTTCTTTTTCATCTCTCATATAGAAATTGATTTTCAATACCAATTACATAGATTTTATACAATTTCAATTGCTTATTTTTTAATCATTCTTCAGAATAAAATTGATTCAATCAAATTGAAATCATAATATATAATTGAGATGAAGGAGCAAAATATTGACCACTTAGATACAAATTCAGCCTCAATATCTTGTAAAATATCAAAATATTGAAGAGATTCATAATTTTTAAAAAATATGTTCATAGTTACAAAATGTGCATATAAGAAAATTGAATATTGAGACCTTAGAATTCACAGATACAATAACAATTAACGATGTCCAAATTAAAATTTTGTTTTATAAATTTAAAACATACATTTTTTTTATAATTTTATTAAAAGTTATGGCAATGAAAAGGTAATTAATATGAATCAATCATTCCCTACAATATAGCTAAAAATAAGTTTCTACTTTGAACTTAACTAATAGTAAAATAAATAATTTGCATTTCTTAGCAGTCAAATGAATGCAGAGATGCCAACATCTGAGCATCCCAATCAGTACTAATCGGACATATTTTCAGTAACACGTGGTTTACATTCTTATATATACTTATGCTTACATATGTGATATATACACTTATGTGCTTATGTGCATAAAATACATACACTTATACATATGGATACACTTATGTGCATAAAATTAATACTTTTAAGGTAATCTATGTTAAAAAATAAAAGTAAAATGATCATCTAATCATAATAAATATAAAAAGAAATAATAATTAGGAAAGATAATCATTCTTTTAAATTTAAATGCCTTACCTCAGAGATCCTTACAGCACAGATTTTTACATAATTACAGGAAAAAGAAAACACTGATATTGAAAAGAAAAATTCTTTTTATTTAAAACTAACATAGCATACTGATCTGATAACTGAGAATAAATAAATAAATGATTGTCATTTATTTCTATTTATCATGTCAATCACAAATTTTGTGTTATAGCTTTCTTAGCCATACTGATTTCTGATTGAGAAAATTCTCTCTGATAACACAATTTTGAGTATGAAATATTTTTTATTTTCTCAATTAATAGCGAATTTAAACACTCTGTACTGAGATTTGGCCAAAATTCAGTCATATTTTTTTTATCATACTGATTCTTTCAGTTCCAGCATTGCTATGAGGAACAGTTAAAATGCTACTCATCTGTTTCTTAAAATTTCATACTCATTTTCCATTATCTGTTATCATTAAAGAAATTCTGTGACAAACTTCATCCATTCTTTCACCATTTCCAATTGTAAAAGCTTCATTTTGATAGAAGAAAAATTCAGCTTCTAATTTGTCCAGTTCTTCCACACTAAATTTCAGCAAGGATGATAAATATTGAATAGATTGAAATCTAACATCTTTTCGTAATTTAACATCAATCAGATGCCAGAATGTGTTCTAAAAATTCATCACTTAGAGGAAATTTTTAATGATATACGAATATTCAGTAGAATAAAAGTGCCTCACTGATTCATAAAAAGAAAAAGTCTCAGTTTCACTTAAATTTAGTGATTCCAAAAATACTCTGGTTTTAGCACCACCAATCGCTAAATCACAATCCTCCTTTTGATTTTGATTTTTTTCCCACTTAAAGTTCATTAAATTACTTGTATCACTAATAGTGGATGGTTTTATAAATCTAGAAACAATAACTAATAACAGACTGTTAAATTTTTAATATGTAATCACAATTGGATATAATTTTTTAATTGTTAAAATCACTGCTTCTGTCGGTTGTTAATGAAAAATACTTTTCTCAAATAGCTGTCAATATTTCTTCGCTAGTATTTTGTGCTAGAATGAGTATCAGGGTTGTTGCTTATGTTTTTGCACAAGAAAAATGTTTCGCAATTTTAGAATCGGGAAACATCGTTTGGAATAATTGTTCTGCATGATCTGCTGTTGATATAGGTAAATTATGTTCGATAAGAAACGATACGAAGAGAAGTGAAGCATTCGTTGGATCATCTGATGCATTACTTGTAGAGAAGAATTTATCTAAACTTGAACACCTGATTTTTTCTTTATATGTTTCTTAGAATCGCAATGGCGACGACAATCATCTAGTTTACCATGCGAAATCACAATATCTGACGAACAAATCTTGCAGAATGCCGAGTATTCTGAAACATTAGAACGAGTCAAGCATGGCCATTCTTTGGCGCATAATGACCTATAGACTTATGCAAAGGAAACTACGAGATGTTTAAGTTCACTTTAGTTGATGATCACCTGAAAGTATGATCACCTAAAAGTAGAACTGCTCTTAGCAGTTCTACTTTTTAATATACCAGGCATATTTTTCTTAATCCAATTTCAACACTAAATTAGTATTTTATTTGTAACCTTCACAAATTTTCATCGCTATAATACTATAATAATAATATGATCATATATGACAAAAAAGGATTATTATTAGAGATTGAGAGAAATCTATTTTCCGTAATTTCTTTAAGTTCATAACTCTGTAACGAAGAGTAGAAATCCGTATTAAATACGGAAAAATCATAACAAACGGCATCTCTGTGAATGCTATTTTTATAAATAAGATAAAAATAATCAAAATATGACTTCTCAGTAAAGTTCATGCAAACAAAATATTTTTTTATCAAAACAAGTTTAACAAAATATTTTTTACTTACATTAGATGGTTTCAAAACATTTTCTAAAGTTGGAATTTCAGGTAAATCATTTACTTCAATGGATGCTAAAGTTTCTAATGGTGTGTTATTATTAACTGCATTTATTTGTTCATCAATGCGGGACTACAGATAAAAAAAAATGAGAAAATTAATAAATTATAACATGACATAAATATATACTATGAAAATGAGTAATAATATTTCTTGTTTCATAAAAATTAATAAACAAAAAATGGTGTTTCCATGCTAATGAAGTGCTGTCGCAGCATCACCATCTTTATACCAAAGGGAAAGGAAAAGGGAAAGCACCGAAAGGAAATTCAGCAAAAAACTTTTTAAATTCTCGTATTTTTTACACTTATTCGAGATATCTGAGCTATTGACACCAACATAAATTGGTCACATTAACCAGAGCATGTGGATTAACAGAGCTGATATATTACCTGCAAAGAATATGAGAATGATGAGTGAACAACAAGCCAACACTCTTTGAGAGCAATGATCTGTCATCACGAGGCACGTGCTTTAGCTTTTTGGTCATTTCCTCTCATGAGATAATTTAAATTACTGTTTTGAATTGTATTGAGCTTAATAATTGATTTTCATAATTTGTATAGTAGATTAACTTAATTATATGCATATTTAAAACTGAAACAAGAAATGCAAAAAGTGTTTAGCAATTTATATTCTTTTAGGGGGGTGGTATCAGTCGCCTTCACGTGGTGTCCTCTGTTTTCACTAAACGACTGACTCCTGTCGCTTCGGGCAGCCTACTACCTACTTTTGGCTTCAGGATCATATTGTTGCTGTATTTTTAAGACTGGTGACCACCTTTTCACTTGCCCTGGACTTTCGGACGTTGCAGTTAGAAATTCTGCGGAAAATGACTTTTCATTCACCTCGAGATTGTATTAGGCTGCCCGACAGAGACTGATGGTTGAAAAACCAAGGTCGGGCGTAGGATAAAAAAAAAAACATTCTTTTAAGGTGATTTATTTGGAAATTTTAAAAAATATCATTCATTTACCACTGCAAATATGAAGCACAATAAAAATAAAATTAAACCAGTAAGATTCTGATTAAGAATTTATTTTGGAGAAAATATTTACTAACAGAAGTAAAACTTTTTCATTTGATATATTTATTACTAAATAAACTCTTAATTTTTTTGAAGAAAAATTTAACCTTTTTTAACATGTCAAAGACAGAATAAGACAACATTAGGCAGGAAAGAAAAAATGCAACAATATTGTGCAAATTAACAAATCCATTGTTTCAATAAAACTATCTAACACTTAAATTAAAAAAAATACATTTAAGTAATTTTACTCATTTAAGTTATTGCACTTTGCAATTACATATGTCCAGTTGCCCCCTTCCTCAACAGCCATTAGTGAACACAACAGATCTATTGTTAAGCTGGGATTCAAACTCACTACTTTTTGTAAATGAGAATAATGCTTTAACTAACCTTGCCACTTCAATCTATCGGTAGGTAGTGAGTTTGAATCCCAGTTTAACCAAATACCCGGCTTATTGGTTGAAGGGGCTGCGGCATGTCAAATATGTCGTGGTCGCAATGTCCTCCAAGTAAAATGATACCACTGGGAGGAGAAGCCAAGTATTGGGGATCTTCTGCTCAGCCTCTGCTTAAAAAAAAAAAAAAACTTTACCTGACTGCTTATACCTAACTGGGAGAGCCCAACTTAGAGCTAGGTACAGGGAAGCATGCAGGTGCAACAACAACCACCAACTTCATGAAGAGTAACCATAGCAGAAATTTACCTCAAGATTCAACAACAAAAATTGGAAATTGGAAGGAACCAGACTGGTAGGTGCAGTTCATAAATGTGAGATCATGTGCACTTCTTTTCAGCTATAGGGTACTTTTATGTTTACTATTTGCTAAATGAATTTGAAGTGTGTCGTAGATTAATGATAATTAAGATTTTCTAAAGAAATTAGAATGGTATAAATGGGACATTAAACCTAGAAAGAAACCTGAAGAAGGAGGAAATTGAAATCCACAAGCAGTATTTCTTAATGAAAGATACTATTTCGTAAGTATTAAAATCGAAGATTTAGAGCCTAACAGCTATTTAAATAATTCTCTGAATTCAACTGAACAACTTCATTGCATTAAGTTTGTTTTGCTATGGATGTTCACCAGCTTGTAATTGGTGATATGCCAAGTAAGCTTATCAACAATTTCCAAAGTGAGCAAAAGCATTGCTTCCTTACAAGCACTTATTTTGTATTAAAAAGCTACAAGAAGTTCAAAAATTCTGTGATGTTCTCGTGACCCTGTACTCTCCAGAATAGTTGAATAACACAAACTACATTCATTTCTGATGACACATTTATTCCGTATTAACATACAAAAACATTAATTTTAAGACATTTTACCACATTATTCAAAAGATATATATTTTTCGTTAACCCAGAGCACGTCTTCCGCAACCCGGCAGTCACAACAACCGTAATTCTCACTCCAATTTGACTCCTCTATTATGTCTCTCCCCTAAGCAGATAACAAAATCAACAGTTTTAGTTCCCGTTAACTGCCTGACTTCCCAATATTCTATTGTTTTTTTATTGTTAAAATGTTCGGTAAAAGAAGCTTTTATCAGGGTTAGTATGGATTTCTAAGAATCAAACTCCAAGATTTTTTTCAGGTGTTAAATCCAAAATTTCCAGGAGGTATTGACATCCATATTAAATATTTTATTTAAAAAATTGCTTTCAATTAAATATCCATATATAAATGTATTTATTTCGTTTTGAATAAGTATAACTATTAGATAAAGTTTTCAGGATGACTTTTTTCAATTATTTAAAAGATGCAATCCTAAATTTTACTGCTGTTTACTTTCAAACTCTTTTAAAACTATAAAATTTCACATCCATATTCTAGACTTCTATTTTTTTTAAACATTCAACAGATTTTACATATTTTGGTTATTTAAATATAAAAAATACTGTTAGAAAATGCCATCTTTCCAACCCTAAAGCTTTTCCTTTAAATTCATTATTAATACTACTTCACTGAAGTACCATTAATGACATATGTTTGATTTGGCAATTAATGTTAATTTATTAATTCTTCCAATTTCCTCAGTATAATCTATTATAAGTTAATTTGAAAAATCTACATCTTCTAAGCGTTTTTTTTCCCCATTTTCAAGTCACAAATTTTTAAAAGTGCTTTTCATTTTCTCTGTTATCAGTTTCTTCGTTGACTGTTTTAATTCATCTAAATACAATTTATATGTTTGCTTAGCACCAGCAGCAAAACTTAGTAGATTTTGTTTATTATTATATTGACAATGTCCTATGTTTGGGACATGATTGTCAATGATACACTTAGACACAATTAATTGACTACTTAAATTTTTGTTCAAAGAAAACTCACATTCATCAGATGCTTGATAAATCTCTCATTAAAACAATCTTGAAATCTTACAATTTGTCGTGATGATTTAAACTCTTCTACAAAATTATGAATTTTTTTTAAAACAGAATGACATTCTGTTAATTTTAAACACATTAAACAAGTCATCACCAAGGAAGGTATGAAAAGAAAATTTAAATTCAAAAATGTTATATTTAAATCTAAATATTCCGTGATTTTTATACAGTATAAAAAACAGAAACAAATAGAAAAAGAATCAATTAAAATCACCTACCAGATTGCAACACAAGACAATCTAATTGGTGATTACTTCACACACGTAAATCTGGTTACTACATCTGGTTCTGACTGAATTGATAATCATGAAGCTATTGTGGCTTAACTGATCTTCAGTTTAGTCAACAGTTATAAATAAAATATCAATTTAATATCGATAATGCTGCCATCTAGTGGTAACAATAAGATCTAATACTCAATTTGGTTTTTGAACAATTTAATTGAAAATTTTAAAGTATTAAAACAAAAAACTCAAAAAAATTATAATATTTTCTAAGAAAAATAAATGCATCAAAGTAAAAATTTCAGTAGTAATCCACGAATTACAAGGAGTCAAGTCACAATTCAAGGAGTTTTCTTTAAATTTCAGGAGCTTTAAGGAGTTTCCAGGAGTTGTACAAACTCTGAATAATTAAAAAAATACTAATACTGTACTTTAGGCAAAACTATTAAACATATTTAACATAAGACACTTATAAATGATGCTTGTATATGTTACCTTGTAAATTAAGAAGTGAAATCTCAAAAGAAGCTTATTTTAAAAGTGTTTGTTTCATGCATAATTATAATGAATCAAATAAATTTCTTAATAAAAGAAATTCAAGTTTTTAGGCATTATAAATCAATAAAAATAAATTTATCTGTTTTTGCTTAAAATTTACAAAATTATTTTTAAACAATTACAATAGTATTAAGAAAGTAATCTGCAATCTACATTTCTCATAGATTATGTTTAACTTTCCTAAGTACATAATTATTAATAAAATTAATCAACTAAATATTAAAAACCATCATTATTTTAAAAATTTGAAGAAAAAGTATTTAAAAATTTTAAAATTTCTCACTTGAAAATCCAGACGAATTTCAGCTAATTTGCTGATACACTTGCGAATTTGATCCATTAAGGCTTCAAGGGAATTTTTAAATAACGGTATAGAAGTACTTCTGCAAACATAAAACAAGAAATATGAAACTAACAATTCATCAGTATAAAAATTAATTTTTGTAGAATTTTATACATAAAAATAAAATTTATAAACATTTACATTTTATAGAAATATTTCAACAAAACATTAAGTAGGACTAAACTATTATTTTAGTAAACACTTGATAGAAGAAAGATCATTACTGCTAATAAATAAGCTAAATAATAAATGCAATTTAAAATAAAATAGTAATAATTGTATTTTAATTGCAACATCTTAGATTCAGATAACAAAACAGTATAAATTAAAGATCTTCATACTACATGTAAGCCAGATTTGCTTGTTTAGGAAACTCAGCATGAAAGAATGATGACAAAGATCATAATATTTATTACACAATACTGAATTACTTCAAGAAAACACACATTAGTTTATAAAGATAATTTGTTTATAATGTGTTAATTTTATATTAATATGAAATTTATTTTATTATTTTCAATAATTTGGTCTCAACAAAGTGGTACCACCAAACATATTTTCTTGTATATAATCAGCAAAAATCTTCTTGAGAAATAATCAAAAATATATGCTAAATACTGAGTCCTCTTTTGATTAATATAATTATTAATCTAACAATAAAACAAAATTGACTACAACTTGTGGTAAAATTTGTGCTGCTATTTTTCTAAAAATATTGAATCACGTATTCAAAAAGCATCTGAATGAACCATCAAGTGCAAGTATCTTATTTACACACTTCATTGTTGAAATTATATTCTTTTAGTGATTTTTTTCATAATTAGGTAATTAGAAATTTTTAATTAGTGATGCATAAAATGGCATAATGTTTTTTTTATATCCAAAAGAATATTTAAGTACTTTTTTCTTACATTGCACATTTTAGTTTTCACAAAGAAATGTATTCTTTGAAAGTAATGAATTTTAGTTAAATAAATTTGGTGTAAGCTTACTGAACAAAATTACTTAAATGTCTGGTTTTTTAAGATAACTTCTCATTTTAAAGCCTTAAATGACAGAACATTTTTTTATTAAGAGTGCATGGAACTTTGAATTTCATTGCAGGAAGATATCCTTAAAATGTTGAAAATCACTAGTATGAATCAATAGCAAATTTAATGATATTTTTTTAAAAATAAATTCTAGTTAATTCCATAATGACACAAAATATGGATTTATAATTATTAATAAGCAATATGTTATAATTGAAAAAAGTTAATGGAATACATTAAATTAGTAATAGAATGGATGATCTCACTAGCATATTATGTCAGCAAAAATTCTAAGCACTGAAAAAATGCAAATAAAATTTTGTTAAAAAGTAAGTATATAGTCGTTAACATATCAATAAAAGTAAATATAAATAAAATTTGAAACACTTAAAAATTGTGAAAAGAATTAAAAAATTTATTTTTCAGACTTGAAGCCTGATATCTATAAGATTTTATGAAGTACTGTTATAAAAATAAGTCACTGAAAAGATAATTCACTTGAGAATATATTACATTAAAGCTTATTAAGCTGCACTTGTGAGAAGTTAACAAACAAGAAAGCAAACAAAAAAACACTAGCTTGATTAATGTTTAATACCTTTCCTTAAATTAATTAATGGGCTTGAGTTTTAGAAAGATAATCAGATAATCTGTTTTGAAAATCAACTTTTTAATATCACTAATTGCTGTTCAAAGGAGGACACTAGTAAGTGATTGCTAGTAAACTGGATAATGGTTAGTAAGCTTTTATTAAATAGGGGTGTTTGTGGGACCCCAAAAAATCCCCGGAAACTATTACGGATTTACTACCGACATTTTGGAGTTTCGAGAAGGGGGGGAGAAATGAAAAATAACAATTATGAAGTATTGAATGACCTAATTATTGCGTTTTCTGCTTCCAAAGCAAACAAAATTACCCAGATCAAAATAAATAATTCATTATTATTCCTACTTCCTTTTGAACGACGATCCCCGGAATTTCCGGGTATCAAAATTCAAAATCCCCGGAATTCCGGGGTTTCCCCGGAGCACAAACACCCCTGATTAAATTATAAAAAGTATCACAAAAAAATAGACTAGATATGCAATAATAGCCAGTTATGAAAAAATTAGGAGAAATTTATGTAAATTTAATCAAAGATAGCCATTTCTAAAATTTTGAAAAGATATGAGAGTCTAAATACTGAACAAAATCAATAAAGGTTAGAAAAATTATAACAAATAATGATTACAGAAATGATAAACTAAGCTCATGTGATAAAAAATTAACTTCGGTTTTGTTTTTGGTGCTGTTTGTCTTCAGTAGTTATTTTTGGCATTTGAAGGCTAATTAGACATGGACCTACTGTTTAAAATGGATTAGAAAATATTACAACATCCAAAATTGAGATAGAAATCAAACCCACCACCTGCTGAATCAAAAGCCTGAATGCTAACCATTTGAATTTCAACAGAATAAAATTCTATGACAAGAAATTACTACACGCAAAACACAATTTTAAGATAACACATCTTTATTGGAATTACTGGAAACAGCCCAAGTTTTAATCCTATTGAAAAATTTTGGAGCGATTAAAGAAACTAGTGATTGAGAAGACACCCAACAATAAAAGCAGATTATTGGAACAGCTTACAAAGTTAGTTCATGCCATAAAAAAGTGTTGTAAATGATTGTTGTATAATTAAAACTGAATGTTACCAACTAAGGTTTCAACAATTTTAGCCACTACAGTACATTATCAAAAAAATCTACTCCAATAACTAATGCAAATATAAGAACACAAGCTAAAAAATTAATTGAATTTCAATAAAGTTTAAAACATAACAGTAGCAGCTTTAGTAAATAAAACACATTATTTCCATCAAGCAAAAATTAAAAAAGATAATGCACCTGATTAGGCCACGAATTATAGCAGGTATAAAAAAAATATTTTTGAAGAACAAGCAATTTTAACATTTTTGATATTTAAAATATTTTTAAATAAGAAAATTATCATTTATTCTAAAATGGAATTTAAAATGACATAATTATTTTGATGACCATTTAATAAATAAAATTATAAATTTAATCAAATTTATCAAAACTAATTTTTTATATTAATTAAAATATTCCAAATTTCTAAGTAACTTTTATTGAATCAATTAGAACAGTAAAGTGAAAAACATTGAATCAGAGTTATTAAATGTGTATGTATATGAAATGTTATTAATACACAATGTTTTATCTGTTTGTACTTACAATGGGCTTTGAAGAAAATTACTAACGGATTTCAAGTTTTGAGCTGCTTCATAGGTTTTACTATCAATTTTGTGAAAAATCAACTCTCTCTTCATTTTTAGAAATTGTAACTAAAATAATATAAAGTATAACATAAATGGAAATTTCATAATACATAAATTCAAAATTTTTTCAAGCAAATTTTTTCAAGCAAAAAATAGTTTCATAAGAAAAATCATGATAAATTGAATGGTAATATAATAGCTAAGTAATACACATTTATTTTAAGATATTTTTTATTACCTTCTTTCAGTAATCTAGAAAAGAATAGAAAAAGAAATAATTTGGAGAAAGAAATTCATCAATTTGAAGCAACCATAATTTATAACATTTTAATTTTGTTAGACCTAAAAATAGTTTTTAGAAAATACAGTTAATGATTTTCAAAAGCTAACTTATTTAATGCATTATTTTTTCCAATGTAACATCAAGATGAATCATAATGGATCATTTATAAAACAATTCATAGCAATAAAAATAAAAAATCTAAATTTATAATTAGAATATAATAAATATTGCCTTTAAATAACTTTGAAATATTATGATAAGTTTAAAGGAATCTTATGTTTACTTTATTATCTCTGAAATAATATCTTTCTCATTGTGAAATGTGTGTGCAAAATTTTAAAGAGAAAGATAACTTTAAAAAAATGACTTTTGACTGTTTAAACATATAAAACAAAGACAACATGAAAAATAATTTATGTTCTATTATAAAAGAATGTTTTGAAAATTTGTAAAAATGAAGCATCAATTTTATTTATTTCAAAATTGTAGTAAAAAATACAATTTCAAGCACAATTAATTTAGTTTCCCAATCACTCAACAGTTCATTTTTTGCATGAGAGAGCTAATTAGAACAAGACCTACTAAAGTAGATTCAGAATTACTACAAGCATTCATACCCCAGATGAGATATGAACCCAAAAACAGTTGAACCAAAGACCACAATACAAATTGTTTGGCTCTGCCTGTTCAGTATGATTTCAAACATAATGACATAATTCAAAATAGTAGTTTACATACTGATATTTCTGCGATTCTGTAAAAATGTATTATTTGTCAAGGGAATAATTTTAAAGGGAAGATTATCCAGTAAAATGCGTACATTTTTAAATGATTTGAGACAAAAATGAAAATTGGACTTACTAGACAAACCAAAATGGTTTACTGCCCAAATAAAAATTTCCTTAAACTTTTTTCCATCTAAGCTTTAAATTTAAGAATTTCATAACTTTTGATTAAATTATTCCATTAATGCATTTGTGGAAATCTAATATTAAAACATTTTAATGCATACATATTTTCATCATCCTTTAAAGAAAGAACAAAATATTTACAGTGTTGGATATTGCAATAAAAATCATGTATTGTTTTATAAAATTAACATTGTAGTAAATGTGATATAGTTTGAGTTTCAATAAACAAGAGCCTGGTATAGTACTATCAAAAGAATTATAATATTTTACAAATGAATTTGCCATTATTACCAGTAAATAGTATCTTATTAAATTAATAAGAAATATATACTTATTAAATATATTAACTCAGATGAACAGGATTAAATTCTTAATTGAGTGTTTTATGAAAAGAATGTGATTTATTTATATTTTCACTGACTGTTGTGGGCTAAGGCATGAGTAAAACATAATACACAAATAAAATATTTTGAAATTTAATATGAATTTTTTTCTTTACATGGAAGTACAACTTTTAAATTAAAAGTTTTGTTTTAATTTTCATGCAAGCTTCCATCAACTTTTCGATATCATACATTAAAAGAACATTTCTGTTCAAAATTAAATGTTCATTTCAATATCTTAAAAAGACACACACATACTTATTAATATATAGTTAATTAATTTTCAGTAATTACATTTCAATTAAAAGTGAATCAGAGGAATCTGCCATTTGGGAACTATTAAAGCTTGGGTCTTACACATTTAGTGATGTATAAGAAAAACATTTCTTTGATGTCAAATATCTGAATGGTTTATGAAGCTAACTGAGGGATTTGACATTTGCTGCTTTCCAATTGATGTATATTTTCTTGGTATAGTGCTTTTCAGTAAACTCTATTCAGCATCATCTTTCTCTGGAATCAGTTTTCTTACCTCTCTGGTTGACATAATAGCTGTTCAGCATGGTTATCAACAATCCCATAAATCCATGTAAGCTAGAAAATCACACCATCATGATTGTAGTGCTTAGGCTAGGTTTGTCTTTGCTCAGTGTCCATTTTTTGGATTTTACATTTCAAAAGATTTTGAACCACTATGGAAAACCACCCAAAGGTAGGAATTGAATCCAAGAACTGTTGAAACAAAAGCCAGAGTGCTAATTATTCAGCTGCCAGCTTGGCTTACGGAGTTTGGGAAAAATAAATGAGTTATGTATTTTCAATAGTTAAACAATTTAAAAATGCCTGATTGTTACTGCATCCAATTTAAATATATATAATTCTTTTAACCATTTGTTAAGTAATTATAGAATCAAAACATTTTCTTCATTTTAAAACCATAGAGAAGTTATATAATATTTTATAAGAAATCTAATAGAGGTTTCATATTTCAAAAACGATGCTTTGTTCAAAACAAAATATTTGAGAAGATTGTGTGAGAGGAAATAACATGTAGCTCCTATTATATTATTTCACCTTCAAGTACTTTAAATGCTAATAATTTAACTTTGTTTAATATTAAGTTAAAGACAGATTTCAAAGTTGAATCTTACTTTTCTTGTGAAATGAAACATTTTAATAAAAAAAAGTGTGAAAAAATAAAAGATGTGAAATTAATGAATTTATATTAAATGATAAAAATCAAATGAAGCAAAAATTATTTACAAGTATTTTCAGAAATTATGAAACTGTCAAATTTGATATTTTTTTCAATGTATTTATGATTTCACATTATTTTTCTTCATAAAAAAAGTTCTTTAAAATCTGTATTAAGAGCTGAAAAATTGCTAAATTTAAATGTTAGAATTTCTTTTATCTAGGATTAAAATTTTATCTATTGTTTCAGATTGCAACTCATAACAGACACAGGCTTCAGTTGACGTGATGGCTCTCTCAAATATAGCAAAAAATAAATATCCAGTAACCATTACAAATTTATATCTATTTTTAATGTTGAACATTCTTGAAGTAAGAAAAACTTCATTTATCAACTTGAAATTCACCTATTTTAGTGTTGACACAACAGATATTTATTCTTCCTTTGAATTATTGAGATGTCTTTTGTCATAGTGACAAAATCTGGAAGGAGATGAAGTATACACCTAGAAATGAATGTCTCAGCAAAATTTATACTGCTCTCATATTTATGACTGAAGTATAATAAGCATGGCACAACTTCAATTCAAAGTTTCACACTGATTGACAGGAATTCAGATTTTTACACCACTGACAATTGTCGGTTTTAATTATCACATTTCCCGACAATCCAGGACAGCAGAGGCCTGGTTGGTTAAGGCAGTGAATTTTAATAGCAGCTCAACCATTTTCAATTAAGACAGTTGGGGCTCGTTAAACAGATCACAGTCGCAATGTCTACTATGTGAAATAATACCTCTAAGAGTGGCAGGACTAGTATTGGTGGTCTACTCGTATTCTGCTCCTAAAGCATGAAGACTGCTGCTTACCTCTAACTGGTACATCCCAAGATTGGGATAGGTACAGGGAAGTATATGGAGCAAAATTTCATTGCAACAATAATGGGATCAGAAAGAAAATATCTTACTTTGCATTCTGAGTAATAAAGGAGACATTCCTGTTGTACTATTCATTCATAACAGATACTAATCTTAGATGTCAGTTTTGATCATTCCACAGCAATTATTGAAGATTTGATGAGTGAAATTTCCTATAGAGCAATGAGATACTAACAAACAAATTGTAGGTTACTGTGCTTATAAACTTTTTCTTCTGATTTTTAAGGGATGAATATTTCTAGAAATCTTAACATTAATGTAAAAATATTAATTATTCTCTAGAAATGATTAATTTTTTTTTTCGAAAATATGTACGATAAATTAAAATGAACTGAAAACATTAGCAAATAAGGTGCTTACTGTTTCAGTATGTCATAGAATATTTCAAAAATTATTTTCCATGAAGCATGAATTTTTTTTTTATTCACAATAAAAAATATTAAATTTATCAGAAAAATATCTGGGAGAATGCTTTCTGTTTATACTTAACAAATTTGCATAACACCTAACCAGTGTTTTTCTTTAAAATGAAAACAGATAAATGTAAAGGAAATTAACAAGTCGAACAATAAAAATTCAATTAGTTTCAATAAAAATTAAATTTTTTTTATATAATCAATTAAAAAAATTGCCATACTTCAGTATTTCTTTACACATAGCATATTTTTAGGTAGAAAACAGTTTTATTTAGCCAAAAATTAAATTCTCAAATTTTCTTTATTGTAATTAATGTTTGAAATATTTTAAAGGAAAACACTCTTGTGAGTGATTTATATTTAAAATTACTAAACTAAGTATAGAGATATAAGAAAAGTAAAAATTAAAATTTTAATGCGATTATATAAATGAATAGAATAACACTTAGTTAGCTGAATTGATAAATATTTTCAGTCTATATGCTAAATTAGATCCAATGCTAAATTAGCAAAATTTAACAAAATAGTTTTAGTTAAATGATATTTGATATTGAAAATTAATTATTTTAATGTGTTTCTGTAATAATGAAAATGATAAATCATTAACATAATGACATTTCTTTTAACACATAATTGGAAGACTTATTTCCACCATAACATTAGCAGAAGCATGGCTTGGGAACTAAACAGTAAAGGTTTCCCAGTAGGCTTTTATCACTCTTTATCTTATTTTATTGAAGACACTTTATGACTGAATAATATAAAAATTCAAATGAAAAATTTTTAAAGAAATAATTTTCTTACATTAGCATCTTGAGCTTTTTTTGTCAACTGGAGCTTTTCACAATTAAAATTTTTCACAATTTCAGACTGCTTGAAAGATTGTTGTTCCAATGTTTTTCTGTAAGTACATATTTTTCATAATTTAAATACATAAATAGCAAAAATTTCAACAAACTAATTTGATTGATAAAAACAAACTAATTTAATTGATAATAAAATTGATAAAAGTTTTATGTAAAGAAAATTTGCTTGTACTGTGATTTTTTATTATATATATACATATACCATATTATGAATTATAAACAAAAAAAGTCAAAGGTATTAATATGATACATTTTTCCTGAATAAAATATTTAAAGTAAAATAAGGTATTTTGGTTTAAATATTAATATAAGATTTTTCAACCTGTTTTAGATTTAAAAATTTAAATAAACTTTTTTTAGAAAAACATCTTTATTTCCCCAAAAGCAAAACTTTATTAAATATTAAATTATTGGGAAAATGAAAACAGACATTGGAAATCATGAATGGTGAAAATTAAAGGGTTACACCCAGATGCTAAACAAAAAGTGTAACTCAAGATAGAGCTAATCACATTAGGAGTACTAAAAACTGTGTGAAATACATATATGAAAATTTACGGGACCATTGTTGTAAAAGACTGGCATGTTGTTTGAATTTGAAGGGATCTAATAAACATGAATCTTATATGAGTTAAGAGAAATCAGTAAATCTTTCTCAAATACAGTAAAAAGGTTGATGGTTCTATGCAGATCAGATATAATATTTAAAAAAATGAAATGATGAGATTAGAACATATAGTATTTACATCTTTCATTAGAAAATCAAAGGATAATTAATTAAAAGATTTTTTAATAAAAATTAATGTGAAGTATTAGGAACGACAAAAATTATGCACACAAATTATCTATGGAAAAATTAATAAAATATCATCAATACACAAAACTAAATTTCTGTAAAAAATTATAATTTTTAAAAACTATTGGATAACTTTTAAATAAAAGAACAGTATTTTTGAATGCGTAGCATAAAAAGTCAACAAATATTATATAAGACATGAAAAAATATTAAGGTAAACTTACTTGAGTAGTTCGTTTTCATTTTCCACACGAAGCACAGTTTCTTCAGATTTTTTTAAAGTTTCAACTATACTGTAAAATAAATACTTTTTTAGTAAAATGAATTTTTGCATTCTAAAATATGAAGTGCTATAGAAATTTATATGCATTTTTAACACACATAAATGATATGTAAAAGAGGGAGTTCAAATATTTAGAAACTTAATAATTTAATGGCAGATGAAATTCATTTTTAAAATGCCAATTAAGAATAAAACTTAATAAAAAAAATGTTTTTTATAATAAAGTAAAAATAGAATTCATTTAAAAAATAAGCATAATTAGATATTTTAAATATAAAATTAACATTGTTAAATAATTTCAAAAAAGCTCATTAATTTTAAAGCTTACTGTAGCTAAAAACTCATTAAAATATAATATCTAAATAAAAATTTGAATTTTATACAAAAGTAAAAATAAAATACCAACTTAACAGATTTTAATTAAAGAATATGAATGTCTATTCATATAAATAGTCATCTATTCATATAAGCATATTAATAATATTAATATGCTAAAATGAAAGTGTTTAACTATAGAAAATTATAAAATTTATATAAGAAAACTTCTGGAAAATATTTTGTATGACCATAATAAGAAATTGTCTTAAATACAATATTTAAATTGAATTCCACTAATTTATCAGCAGAATCATTAGATAAAAAAAAATCTCCATAGTATAAAGATATTCAATTATTATGAAATTTATCCAAGTTAATCTAGGCATCAAAACAAAGGGAGTATTTTAACAAAAATTATTTTTTTAATTTTCAAAAGTGCTGCTGATTAAAATAAAATTAAAACTGATCGGAAAACCAAATGAACAAAATAAAATAAAAAACTATAAAAAACAAAAAAACCCTAGTACACTGGGTTCAAAAATTAAGGAACTACATGTGTTTTCTGAAGCTCACCATAAAAAAATGACAGTAACAATAAAATTTATATAGAGATAAATCATTTCTGGGTCGCAACTCACTGCAGATCACACTAATATTAGAGATTTGAATATTCACTAATACGGAAAGTCTCTAATTCATGCATATCTCTAGGCAAAAGAACAAGCTTTCTGGACCAGACAGTTACGGGTTTCTGTACTTTTTATGCACGGATCCAGATTGCCTCAGGAGAGTGATTCAAGACATGTGCGAATATGAAGAGAACAAAGCACCAGAGATACGAGTACCATCAATCCAACATTGGACAGGTAGCTATACATTTTAAGTCTACCTTCAAGGTCTATAGGAGAGTTGGAAAACAGCTTACTGCATGTCTGGTCTTCGCCTCTCATTTCGGTAATTGAAAACTTAATAGTCAGTAAGAAATGTCAATGCTCCCATTGAATTCAAACAAGGGGTTGGCAGAAAGCTAATGAAAATTCCTTTTTGTTATGTTTCCATGACATTTCATCACATAAAACTACGATTAATATTTTTTCTAGAAATGGACTTTTCCAGTGAGATTGCTATTTTTTGTAAATCTTTTGTGCATATTTCTTTTGTAAACTTTTTTGTTGCAATCAATACAAACTTGTTTTGTGCACACAGTCCAAATTTAGTGTCCCTAAATGCATTCATTTGCAAATTAGGCTAAAAAAACTGGTTGTTCATTAATTTTTAGAAGCCAGTGTATATTGTAAATACACGTTTTTACAAATTTCATCAAAAATTACTTTATATTTACCTTTCCATTCTGGTTTGCATACTTGTAACTTCTTTAGTAAGCTCCACGTTTTCTTCTGCAGTTTTTTTAAAAGATTCCATAAGAAGACTATGCTCTTTCTCCATTGTTAACTGTTTATTTTTGAAATCTTTTTTCAGAGACTAAAAAATCATATGAAAACTTTATAATATCAACAATATTACAAGTTGTAGTATATTTGTTAAAATATTGTAATAAATTTTTGATTAAAGTGAATGTCAGAAATTATAAATAACATTAGAACAACATTCATCTGTATACAAATTTATTTACATTTTTAAACATGCAGAACATTAATTAACCATAAATACTATTTCAGAAAGCTTTACTTGTTATCATAAATTAGAATATAAAAATATCTCAATGTATAAAAACTAATAAATTTTGTTATTTTTTATGTATTTGATATTGACAATATAAGTGTATTATTTCTATTTTAATAAATTAAAAGTAACTTGTTGTAAAATAATCAAAATAGAATTTACACAGAATTCAAAATTTAACACACAAAGGATAAGAAGAATAAAAATTAACAGGGAAAAATAAACTTTGGCAGGATGCTAATTAAAAAAATGTCAAGAACACATGTAGTTATAATTAACAGTAAAAAATTATTACAATGCTAAATTAACTTTTAACAGCATATAAAAGAGTACAATGCATTACAACACATAAGTCTATTAGAAATCCACACAACAAATATCACTACTTTTGATAACATCTTAAAATTATGTATATACTTCTAAGTTATGAGATGCCTCTTCAAGATCTCTTTTCAAATTTCCAATTTCAATGGCAGCTTGCTTTTTGCATCTAGTAGAGGAATCCAGTTCAGATTCTAATTTTGCTTCTGCTAAAGTCTTCTGAACTAGAAGATCTTTTTTCTCTCTTGTTAAAGTATTGATAGTATCTTTTAACTTGCAAAGCTCTTCTTCTATTTTTGGCAAATTCAATTCCTGTACAATCTAAAAGAAATGATAAATTTTAGCATGGACAATTAATATAATTTAAAAAACACAATAAATAAATATTTATGTTTAGATGTGATGTTTAGATTAAAAACAATAGAAACTGTGACAGCAAGAGACCAATATAATAAAAAAAAACACTCAAAACTTTTATAAATAATTAAATATTTAACATTTTTTTTAATTTTCTTTAATTACTACTATTACATATTTAAAAAAAGATTAGTAAGACAAAATTGGAATACACAAAAAATGCAAGCACAATCTTTTGAAGCCATTTTTGAAGGAATTTTAGTCTCATTCAGAAGATTAAAAATTTTATTTTAAATATTTTTAAAAACATTTCAAGTTAAAAATAAATGAAACACATATTACCGGCACATCTTCAGTTTGTAGATTTTTATCAATTTTGTCAGAAATGCACACAATTCCATATGGCCTAATACAAGAATCAATATAAGCACGCTGGGCGGTCATTTCTTCTTTAAAATACAACTTGACACCTTCAATACACTTTTCGCTTAAATTAAAGTTTGTATTATTAATTAATTCTTTGTCATGAAATCTTTCATTGTATGATTGTGGAATAAACTTTGCACTATTTTTCCCATGAGAAATATCAACAGAATTTATTTTCCTATTATCATTCCTGAAATTATGTTTATCAGCTGAAATTGGTTCTCTTAGTTTAGAAATTGCAGTAATGAGGGATGTCGAACAATGCTGAGACATTTCTTTCTTATGGTCTCCGTAATATTCTTCCGTAAATGATGTAATTGAATTATAAGAGCTAGATGAATTTGAAGATGGTGTGTATTCTTTAGCTTCAGGATTTAGAAAAGTCTCAATACCATTACAGAGTTGAATTTCTGAATTTGTAGTTTTAAACTCTTCTAATAAATCTTGGTTATCAGACCCAATGATCCCAGAACTTCTGCTTAATTTATAAGCATCAGCAAGGTCATTTCGTGAGCATATAAAGAATTTATCAACAATGCCAAATCTATATTTGTTGTCATCTTTTAAAAAATTTGCAATTCCTCCACATTTAGCTATAACTATATTAGCTTCAGTAGGAAACGTTTCTAACTCATCAATCAACCTAGGATCTTTAACAGCAAGTGGTCCAGTTCTATTCAAAAAGTCTTCCATATAACTGAAATGAAAGAAAAAAATTAATAAAAATAAATCTTCACAAAAATTTTCATATATAAATTTCACACAAATCTTAAAATCTTGCAACTAAATGATAAATTATAATAGGTTTATGATATTTGCATCGCTTAAACTACGTTAGCTATTTCTAGCCAAAAATAAAAAATATAATTTTTAACATTTTTTTTAACTATCAAAAACCCTATTTTCCACATAATTTTCTAAATGTAATAAATTTATGATCGAAATTAACAAAGAAACAGCTAGTTTAAAACTAGAAATTCTTTTAAATAATCCTTCTTGAGCAACATTTTTAATATTAAATAATTAAATATTATATATAATTAAAAGGGCAATAGATATTATTTATCATACAAACTTTCTTTAATTAAAAACAATTAAAAAAGGAAAGTGATTTTCAAATCATTTAACAATGAATAATTTTCATTTATTTTGATGACAATAACGAAATATTTAGAAACCCCAATAAAATAAAAATGGCACATTTTGAAATAAAATTTGCATTTGTAAGTATATTTGATTGCAGATATCTAATATATAATGTGTGTGTGTGTGTATATATATATATATATATATATATATATATATATATATATATATATATATATATATATATATATATATTTAATATATATATTTAAGTTTTGAAAAAGTACCTACTCTTAATCACTTGCTAGATTATCCTGAGGATTCTTAGATAAAACAGAATCTATCAGTACTATTCGTTTTATCAAGTATTTAGTCAGGCTGGAAGGAATGAAAAGAAGTATTGCTTTCTATTGGTAATTTGCAAAGTTTTGTTGGAAAGCTTCAAAATTGTTTTGGCAGGACAGGTCACAATTCCATATACAGCAGATTATTGATAGTAATGTATAAAGAAGCATAGTAGTGTTCAAAAAAGATGAAAGAATGGTGATGTGTCAAGAAAGTGAAAGTGATGATTTTTTA
Source organism: Latrodectus hesperus (assembly GCA_037975125.1). NCBI lineage: Eukaryota > Metazoa > Arthropoda > Arachnida > Araneae > Theridiidae > Latrodectus > Latrodectus hesperus. The sequence goes on from JAJQOW010000015.1 coordinate 1,862,782, forward strand.
GATAGTGATTATGATAAGATGGACATTGAAAATAACAGATGTGATTTTTCTGAAAACAGTATTACAGAATACAACAATTTAAGTGATTCAGAATGAGGCTATTTGTTAGCAGCTTATCAATGATATGAAATTCAAAATATAAAGAGCACCTGCTCATTTTATCTTCACTGCCAATCCAGGTATGAATTTCAATATTTATATACCTAATGTTTTAGAATTTTTTATAAATACTTTGATGACGAATTGTGTGTGTTGCATGATTGACATTATTACAATCAAAATTAATATACAGAACAACATGCTTGTAGATTGCATTTAAAACTATAGTGTCCTATTTCTTCAGAGGAAAATTTTTTTTTTCTTTTTGAGGGGGGATACTTTATTCTCCAAGTGTAATAAAGAAGCTAGATCTGACAGTTTATAGAAGTAAAAGTAGTATTGTTTGTATTGCCCTTTTTTGCAAAATCAATGTATATGTTGTGTTGTCATACAGACAACTTTATCAATGTATGTGTCAATCAATGTATGTATCAATCAATGTATGTATCAATCAATTTATGTATCAATCAATGTATGTATCAATCAATGTATGTGTTGTCATACAGAAAACTTTATCAAATAAACTTGCACTTTAGCAACAATGATACATATGATAGAAGTACACATTGTTGCCCAAAACTAAATAAGATTATGGGTAGTTGATAATATTTACTTGAGAAGTTTCAGAGTTTGATTATACCAAAGCAAGATTTAACAACAGATTAAAATTTAGCAGTTCTTTGTAATGGTGAGATTGATGGGTGCAATAAATCTATTTGAAGAGTGCAGTTAGTAATAAAGAGTTTCTTGTTTGACTCTAAGAGTTTATATGTTTGAAATGCCATTATAAACAATAAAATGAGTACTAATTTCCATAATTCATTTGATGATCTTCCTATGTCAGTTTCAGTTGTGATGACTCAAAACAAGTACTCAGCACGAAATTTTATAACTTGCCAGATTTCACATATGCATTAATCAAAAGATTGATGTGTGTGTGTGTGGAATAATCAGATTGAATAGAAAACATTTACCACCCGATCTAAAGACAAAGAAATGAATAAAAAGAAGAAAACATTAGGTATCAGAGAGGGAAATGAATCACTGTAATGAAATAGAAAGATAAAAAGGATGTTATTCTAATTTCCACAGTTAAACTGAAATGCTGGATGTGACATATAACCGAGGACAGAAAGTTAAGGCTTAAAAAAGTAATTGACTACAATGACAAAATGGAGATGTAGGTAAAGTTGAGCAACATTTAGCTGCTTATTCTACACCAAGAAAAAGATGGGAAATATTACAAGATTTTCTTCCATATAATGAATTTGGCTTTGTGGGATTATATTTTGTACAGTAAATCAGGAAGTACACCATCACTTAAAGAATTTAGAATTTGCTTGCAAACTAATCTCAGAAAATCATCTTGATGACTTTTCTATCATGTCAGGAAGACCCAACATTAGTCTATCACCACTCAATTTAATCTCAAGATATTTTCCAAGTGTTATCTCTACTACTGAAAAATAGTGTTTTATGCTCCTGTAAAAGAGATTACAGTGGTAAGGCAACGAGGAAAGATATGAGATACAAGTGTACAGAAAAGTGAAAGAATCACTTTGTGTTGTCCACAGTTTAAAAAGTTGACCAATGGCTGAGTGGTTAGTGTTCCTGACTCCTAAACTGTGGGTCCAAGTTTGAATCCCAGTTTGGACATGGATGTTACTTCTTCTCTGTGTTGCTCTGTCATTTCTTCTGAGATGATGTATAAATGTGGTCTACCCTATAAAAAGGTTTGCAGTGGTAAGGCGTGGGTAATGCTACTCGCCTCTGAGTTGGTTCGCAGGTGCCCACTAGGTAACGACAAATGCGTAGAAGTTCAAAACAAAATATGTAGGTTTTAAGTCTATTTTTTTATATTTTACTGATTTAAAAACATTAATTTAATATTACATTACTATCCCAAGTTGTCTTAGGAACCTACATATTTTATTTTGTTTCAATTCTTAGTACATAGGTCAGTCAGAAAGTTTGTTGTACTACTGCGTAAATATGTTCCATCAAAGACTATTTTGATGACATTGTTAGGCAACACTTCAGGGACGTACCTTTATCGCATGATGTAGCGGTTTTCCAGAGGCAAGTTTAGTTTTTCTGATAATCAGTTGCAAACATGTCTTGACAGTTAGAAATAGTGTCCAAATTGGAACTGCATGCAATGATTCATTTTTTTTTTGTGGGGAAAAAAGGTGCAACTGCTCTGAAATTTATGAACAGTTTCATGAAGAGTATAGTGAAAATTCAATGTCACGTCAAGCTATTGTGAAATGGTGCAACATGTTTGAGATACAGATAATGACAACAGTGATTACGTGAGAAAACCATCAACTGCAACAGATTCAGAAATCGCTACTCATGTGAATAAATGCATTTTTGAAAACCAGAGCATAATGATAGACGAAATCTCAAATAAACTAGATATTTTTCCTGAAAGTGTGCATAAAATTATTGCTGTTCAACTTAAATTGCGTAAAGTTTGCGCTTGATGGATGCCACGTTTTTTGACGGAGGAATAAAGGAAAGAGTTTTGAAAGTGCATTTGCATTTCTGTAACATTACCAAACAGAAGGAAATGGGTTTTTGGACAAAATTGTGACTGGAGATGAAACTTTGATTCACTACTTCTCACCTGAAATGAAACGCTGGAAACATTGCAATTCCCTGTGATGAACAAAGTGTCGAACCGTTCTATGTGCAGGAAAGGTGATGTTTACACTGTTTTACGACAGAGAGTTCATGCCAAAGGTTGCCAAATTAATACATCTTATTGTGAAGCACTATAACAATTGCAAAAATCGCTTAAAAATCAACGGTCTGGTAAACTACCATCAGGCATTGTGCTCCTGCATGACAATGCAAGATTGCATGCAGCAAAATATTCATGCAAACTTCTGAAAAAATTTTCGTGAAAAGTGTGGAATCATTCTCTTTATAGCCCAGACCTTTCACCTCCTGACTTTCATATGTTTGGTCCCATGAAACAATAATTTTTAAAGCGATGGTATCATTTGGATACCAATGTCAAAGCTGCAGCCTAACAATATAGGGCATTGGATGGGATTTCTTTGCAGAAGGCACCGAAAAACTTGTACTATACCTCGACAAATGATTATATAACAGAGATGGTTACGTTGAAAAGTAGATTTTGAATGTAACTTTAAGATACCAATAAAGTTGTTATAAAATTTCAACCCTGTTTTGTTTTCTTGAGCAGTGAAACAATCTTTTTGACTGGCCTGCGTATTTAATAATGGACTAAAGAATAATGATTTTTTGCCATCTTTTTTGAAAAAAAAGTAATAAAAATGGTTAATTTTAGTTACTTACAATATGTAAAATTTCTTAATAACTTACTTATATATATTACTTTTAATTGCCTCCAAATCACTAATCTCAAATTCATTTTCGTCATCTCCAGCAAATGAATTACAGTTTGAAACATCTGGTTCATTATTAACTATGCAAGATGGCAAAACTGGATGCACATTCCTTGTAGATAAAATTTCAATATTAGAATATTTAAAATAATACATTAACAGAAATGTAAAAAAATATCTATTTTCAATTATTCAACTGCATGCATTATCTCAAAAGAGATTTATTCATATCAAAATTCTCAGTATTTGATAAATATTAAAATTCACAGTTAAAATTTGCCTTAGAAACCAGATTACAGTTTTAGAAGATTTCCTTTGTTTAATCATACTAAATATAAATATGTTTTAAAATAATTTATAAATACTAATAATAAGTAACCCATTCAATAATTATCAACAAAGTTAAAATTATCTGTAAATAAATGAAAAGTACTAACATCTGATTACATGTAGGCCATTCATCTTGAATAATACATTGATTCCTTTGCGGTATACGAATTTGTTCTCTACATTCATTACTAGGAAATATAATCAAAAAAAATGAACATTAACAGAGATACAATGGGGGAAAATGTAATCTTCAATCATTAAAAGTTTAAGATGTAAAAAAATAAAAGAAATTATTACCTATAAGTTTTGTTTTCATTATGAAATTCTTCAAAGCTAAACATGTGGTCTTTAATTTTTTTCAGCTCTTTTACAATTGGCATATTTTCATTTGAAGTTTCCTGCAATTTTCAATAAAAACTTTATTTGAATCTAATACTATAAACAAACATATATTTAGTAATTACAGGGTATATATTAAATATTTCACAGCATTTTTCTATCAGACTTCATTTATGCCAATGTATTCATTAATCTGGTCAAGTTCTGTCAGAGCAGATGGGAGGTTAGAAACAACAACACTTTTAGGCTGTTAGATTATCGATTACGCAATGTAAAAGCACAATATTTTAAGTTCACGGTGACACAGTGGTAAGAGTTCTTCGAAGAGTAAAAGGTCCCAAGTTTAATTCCAGCCAATACTGAATGATAAAGAATGATTATTACATTTCTGCCATTTTTGTAAGCACAAATGTCAGGGTATGTGCGAGGAATTTTTTTTGGGTGGAAGGGGGGGGGTTCCTCGCATGCAATATGTGAATACAACTTAGTACCAATGAAAAGTCTTCCTGGAATGAGATTTATGCTACTGATATTAGAATGCTTTAGGGAATTAAGATATCTATTATGCAGTGTCAATGCATAACACTTCAGTTGAGATTTACAGAAATATTAATAAGACTTAATGATGTGCACTTAATATTTCATTTAGAAATAATACATTAAGTTAATACTTGTTTACGCATATGATAAATTTGTAATTTTAGTTAACTAAAAATATTGTCAATGTTTATCAACAAGATTTACTACAGAAAAATTATAACTTCTTTTACTTTTTTAAAAATTAATAATTTTAAACTAAAAATTGCAAGGCTAAATTTTGATCAATTGTTATGAGTTACATTAAGTTTTAAACCATTTCAAAGTTGGGAAAAATAATTTAATGTAACAATCTGTCACTACTTTTAAAAACAAACAGCATATTTCTAAATAAAACTCTACAAAAACAAAGTTAAAATATATTTTATTTCAACCAAAAATATCCAAAATAGTTTAGTTCATTTATAAAATATTTATATTTAATAAATCAATGATATTTCATTTTAGTTTCTTTACAGATATGGGACAAAAAATAGAACACTCATTTAAAAATATGTTGTGTTCTTAGATGGCCTAATAAGCAGCAACTTCATGTTGTAACAGTGACACCTAGTGGTAGCAAAATGTCAGGTATCAGTCAACTGTTTGGCAGCGAGAGAGTTGAATGAGAAAATTCTGTTTTCAGCAAAGTATGATCATGCCTGATATTTCCTATGTAAAAAAAAGGAACTTGCTTCACAAGAGTGTGTATGCAGAACAGTCGACCTTGTGGCTTTTTCAAGGACTACTGTGTCAAGAGTTATGACAACTTACACGAACTTAGATAAAGTGTTACCTGCAAGGCATAGCAGTGGATAAAAGTCAAAATTGAAGGACTGATAGATTGGTGTTAAAGAGGATAGTTGCTTGAAATGGCAAGACTGCACAGCTGCACATAACGTCCGTGATCCATATGAATAGCCACCTTCAAAACCCTATATCCATGAAAAGTATTTAATGAGAGTTGCATGCTGTGAACATTCATGACAGAATAGCTATTCCAAAATTGTTGGTTTCAGCATGGAGTGTATGAAGACTACACTAGCGCTGAGACCATCTTAACTGGACACAACTGCTATGGGAACAAGTCACATGGTCTGATAAATCGTCATTTACATTATCCCAAAATACTGAGCATGTGTTTGTCTATCAAACATTGGCAGAATCATTTGATGCTGACTAGCTGGTTCCAATGGTGAAACATGTAGGGGGTTTTGTGATCGTGTGGAATGCAATATCTTCTTGTGGATTGCGGCCTCTTGTTGTCTTGTAGAGAAGAATCACAGACGGCCATTATTAGAGCATTATCACAGATCATTTTCATTCTATGCTTCATACACTCTTTCAGGGAGAACATCTTGTGCACCAAGATGACAACATTCCTGTTCACATATTTTGCTGTGTTCAAACATGGTTTCATGAGTATCATGAAATAGAACATCTAACTTTATGTTTTCAGTCTTCTGATCTCAATAATGTAAAGTCTTTTTGGGGTTTTTTACAGAACAAAGTCCAAACTTGATTTCCTCCTTTAAGCAGTGTCTGAAACTGAGATGGCCATGAAGGAGGAATGGGAGTGAATTCCGATGAACTTGGTCCAACATCTTTATTTGTCAATCCCATATGAAATACAAGCGATCATTCAGGAAATGGTGGCCCATCCTCTTATTTGAAAATGTTAGTTTTTTCCTCAGCTGATACTATTATTTTGTCCTATACCTGTATGTACCTCTCTTCAAAGACAAAAATAACACAATTTTTTTAGCCCAAATGATCTAATAGAAGAATTTTCTTATTTTGATATATTCTTAAAATATATCATTTACTGAATTTCTTTACTAGTTAAAAGTGAATGCTATATACAAATAAATATAGAACAGTTATATATTTTTCTGAATTTTTTATCAATATTTCAATAAATAAATAAAAAATTATAATTGGTTACAGCCATCAATTAGTATTTATTATAAGATTTAATTTTTTGTAAAAATATTTACTAGATTTATATTTCAATATGAAAATTATGTTATTGTGAAATAAATGTAAAATTACAGTACTTCAAACAAATAATACTTACAGGATATATTTTTTCTTTCTTGAATATTATATAAGGTTCACCACGAACTAAAAAAATATCCACACATCTATACTCATTAAATTCCTTCACACACACAGCATTCATATAAATTATTAAATTTAAAAATCTTAAAAATGTTAAATTTCATTGAACATCAATAAAAATTACTAATGACAAATAATGCTTAAGGGATAATTTTTACAATAACAAGTCTTTAAAACACTCATGATAAAATAAGTAATATTTAGCATTCAAAAAAGGCTCATTAAGTTTTAAAAATTATCAAAATAATAGTGTTAAAAGTAACACTATAAAATCCTATTCGATAACCTGAAAATAGTGTGAGGGTGTACCTCACATTATTTTTGTGTGTGTTTTAAGGTTTGTGGTAGAATCACCCACTGCATAAAGGCAGTGCAGATATAATTGGCTAATACAGAATAGATAACCTAATCTTATGTGTTGGGCTCTGTGCCAATAAATGAATGGCACCAGGGTTATCATGTCAGTAATGGCACCTAGAGGAACCAAGTGAAACCTTGTTGTATGTTTGTTTTTCAACTGTATTGGAAGTTCATGCAAATGGTGACTGTAATACTCCTCCCAGTTCCATAGTCAATTTATAGATGACAAAAACAAAAATAAAAAAGGATTGGTTGCACCTTCTGATGTTAAGTAATCAGCCATCGAAACAGTTCCACAGGAACTGAATCCAGGCACAAAGTAGAGCACTAGCAGACTTGCTCTTGGGGGTGGTGGAGTTCCCACTAAGCAGTACACAGAGAGCCAGGAGTTCTCATGAAAACTCAAAGTACTGCCCAGAAGGTGGGATGAACCAAAAGACTTAGGTGTGAGGCTTCAACTTTTTCTCCCAGTAGCAACCACGAAGCTCAAGGAGGACCCTCTACTTGGAACTTTAGTTCAGCTTGTATTGTTTTAGCAACAAATGAAGTGCCTTTATCGTGATTAATTACCTAAATGCAGATGATATTGCTGTACGCATATCTTGTTTACTAGAAGGAATCAAATATGAAACCATTTTTATGTCTCCATACCTTCCTTTTGAAAAAAATAAAGACACATTCAATAGGAAAATTGTTATAGTCTTTTAGATCATAACAATTAGAGTAAAAAACTCATCATAGGTGAAATAGTGATTGCAACAGACATATGTAGCAAGGATCTTCTAGAATACATTTTATATAATAATCTGTTTATCCTTAATAAAGGTAATGAAGATACTTTTATTACTGTATATAGAACAAAAGTCACTGACCTTACTCTATACAACATTAAGTGTGTGGACTTCATTAATGACTGATGAAGTAAGCTTATCTGACCACCAATATATTAGCTTTTTCTTTTTCAGGTACAGACTAGTAGCAGTAAGTAGAAACCTAAAAAAAACCAACTGAGGTTTCTATAAAAAATATCTAGATGTCAAGGAAGGTGGCTTTGGTTAAGTTATCTTCGATAGCAGATTATAAGTTGGCCATTGATCAATTGCAATATGTCATTCTTCAAACTGAAATTGTAAGGTCAGTAATGCTTGCTCGCCATTGTTAGTTCCTTTATGGTCTAAAGAGTAAAGAAAAATATGAAAACGATATGGAAAGCTCTTTAATAGAGCTAAGAAGTATGATGAGTGGCAGCAATATAAATTGGCACTGACCATTTATAATAAAGCTATAAGGAATTCTAAAAAGAATTCCTGGCAGAATTATTGTACTCGCTAATATCTTAACAGACTCAGTCAGCTATTGCAAGGCTTGTTAAAATAATGTCTAAAGACAGGAAATGCTCTTTAAACACCCTTAAAATGACAAATGATGAGTTTTCAGAATCTGAATGATGAGTCTTCTGAGAGGGACAGCCAGGCTGAATTGTTCCCAGTTCGCTTTCCAGGTTCGAAAGAAATATTTGAATACCTTTACATTCTCTACAACAAATTGTGGTAGAAGTAGGATATTGCAAAGAAATTATAACTTATGATAGAACAAAATTGGTTATAATGTCCTTTAAACCTTATAAACCACAAAGAATGGATGGTATTGTACCAGATCTATTTAATGAGAGAGTTGAGTGGGTTACTCTAATTCTTTGTAGGATTTTTGGACATATAAAGTGTTTGGCCATATACTTACTACTTGGCGGCATAAAAAAAGTAATTTTTTATTCCTAATATTGTATAAGGAAAAGCTAATTCCTATGAAGACAAATCTTTTAGATACATCAGAAAAGTTTGCTAAGTGGACAAATCCCTTTCTGACTCTAAATATGCATACCAACCAGGTAAATCAACTAATAGTGCAATCAACTATCTGTAATGCAGAAGAGCTTGCTACAGTTGTTTTCTTTGATACTGCAGGTACTTTGATAATGTGCCCATGAAACCCTTCTACAATGTCAGAAAAGGGATTAATGATACTAACTACCTTTGGATTAAAAACCTTCTAAATAACAGATTTGTCAAGGTATGTTCTTTTTAGGAGAAAACATCTTGGTTCAAGTTAAAACTGGTTGTCCACAGGGAGGTTTTTTTTTTAACTAATCTTGTGGTGTTGCATTGTAGATTCCCTTCTAGAGGTTTTAAACAAGCCTGGCATAACTACCACTAGGTATGCAAGTGACTTAGTTATCACTGTCAGAGGTAAATTTGGCAAACAATCTCTAGCATGTTCAATGTTCTTAAAGGAGCTGAAACTAGGTGTAAAAATAAAGGCCTTTCAGTTAATGCTTAAATAACAAATATGTTGACCTTCACAAAAGAAAAAGATTCTTAATCTAAGAAAGATAGCTTTGCAGTCAAGAATTAACTTGTTCCATAATTGAAGTCAAGATTTAACTTGTTCCAAAGGGAAAATCTTAAGAATATTTTTTTGACATGAACTTAAGTTAGAACAAGCATTTCAACTTTTGTAGTGAAAGAGCAAAAAATCTTTTTGGTCACACAGAAATGCATTTGGAAGAACCTGGAACTAAATCCCAAAGTTATTCATTGAATTTATACAATGATCATTTGTCCCATCATTACATATGGCTCAGTGATCTGATGGTTTAGAATCAGAAATTAATTCCAATACTGGAGGTGGTATTTGCTGTTCAGCTGATGATACAAAGTTTACATTCCCTTTGGGAAAACATAATTGTATTCCAAGCAGAAATCTTTGCTATTCTCAAGTGCAGTAGAATATGCTACAACAGAAACTATTCCCATAAAAGAATAATTATTTGATCTGACAGTCAAGCAGCATTACTGGCTTTACAGAAGTATAATTTAACTTCTGTTCTTGACTGGGAATGTAACCTTACTTTGTGCAAATTGGTTAACAATAATTCCCTTACCTTAATGTGAATGCCTGCATACTCTGTTATTCCTGGCAATGAACTAGCTTATGAGTTGGCAAGCTCTGAATCTACAACTGATTTATTTGACCCAGAACCAGTGCTAGGTATTTCAAAAGAACTTAACAGAAACAGTGTTTTTGAATTCTTCAAACAATTTTTGAACTGGTTGAAGTCTAATTTTTATCTCGTATAATGCCAGTGATCAAAGACAAACAAAACTATAAAATAGTTGTCCTAGAAAAAGGCAAAAAAGTTATTAAAGCTCAGTAGAAGCTATTTAAGCAGAGCAATGGGACTCATTATGAGAAATTGTCACCTTGAGAGACACATCACCATAATGAAAATATTAGATAATCCTACTAGCAGGGATTGTCAATATATGAAAGAAACTTTATTGTATATTATATATATGAATGTGAAACTTTTTCTACACATAGATTTAAACACTTGGGTCAGCATTTAAATGATTCTTGGATTTTGCAGGATATTCAGATTAAATGTCTGCTGAATTTTGTTTCAGCCACTGGTCTCTTTAAATAATGGCTTTCTCTTTTTAGGACATCATACAATAGACCTATGATTGCAGAAATAGCTTCTTTTGGAACTACTCTACCTTAAATCTCACCTAGCACTATAGAAATGATTCCTAGTTACCAGTTAAAAATTAAATAAGTGAAGAAAACAATGTAACACAGACAAACTTAGAAAAGTGAATCTACTTTATTACTAAAATATAGCATGAAAAATTATTAGTTATTTCATTAACAACAACAGTTTACAAAGTTTTAATTATGTAGTAGAAACTTTAAAAAAGTAGGAACATTTATATGCAATATCAAGACACATTGATTCCAAATAACATTAATTACCATAAGACAATTTTCCCTTTCATATCTAATAATTTGTCAGTTCTAAAATTATTTTGGTCACTTGCATCAATCATAAATAAAATCAATTTTATCAAACATATTTAGATAAATTTTACACAATTTAAAAATGAAATTAATTTAATACTTCTAACCTAAATAGTCAGAAATTAGAATCATAGAAGATTTAAAATAACACAACTTCTCGGACAATGAACAAAGTTTAAACAAATATAGTGGTATATAAATGAGAGCTTAATATCAACTAAAGGGATAGATAAAAATATTTATCTATTAATAAATTTCACACTTGAATGCAAAAAAATTAATTTACTTTCACTCTGCTAAAATTCAGTTAATATATATAAATTTGTATAAAAAGTTCAACCCATCATATTATAAAATATTCCATACTTTACATTTGTTTATGTTCATATATTATATTTTTGGCCACAAAATCCCTGTGTATGGGGCCTATATTCTTTGAAGCGTAAATGAACAGTGAATTTTATTTGGGAATTCCAGAGGAATTTCATTCAACCTTTTCAGAAGAAAGAAGCTTTAATTAAGATACTTTCAGCAAGATAGTGCAACAAGTCATAGATCAAATCCCTATTGTCCCATGTGCATGAGATGTTTACATCTGAAAATGATCAATAAGGACTTATGGTCTCCTCTGTCCCTTCACTTGTCCATTTCTGACTTTTTCTTCTAGGAACCGTTAAAGGGAAAAACACATGAAACAAATCTACACAAATGAAGAACCAAAAAAATCTAAATGGAGAGTCTTTACCAAACGTAACTATGATTCACATTAACTCTCTCTCTTGTGTAGATTTACATACATGTTGCACCATCTCTTCATTTTTTATACATTAAAAACATCCCAACATTAACAATTATATAACAATTAAAGACATAATTGGTAATTACAAGAGAAATAACGTTTTTCTTTTGCTTCATATATATATTTTTTATTCACAGAAAAATTTAATCATTGCGTATATTTACTTCCAAACATCAAAGAGATCTGCAATTTTATTTTCATTAAAAACATATAATACAATTATTGAAATAAAAAAACTTGTAATTTTTAAAGAATTTTTTTCTTTAATACACTACCTGAAGGCAATATGTTGTCCTTAGCTGGTTCATTAGTTTTTGTTGTGAGACTATTTGATGCAGTTTCACTTACTGATTTTAGAGTACAATTTTCATTTGCACCAAAACAATTACCAGCACTTTCATTCAATTCATTTGAAGGAGTTGGAGAAGATTCCAACAAACCTCTATTCTTATCAGTTTCCACATCTCTACTATTATGACGTTTCTTCTTTTTTTCTTCTTTTAAATCTATTTTCTTTAAGGATCTGTTAATGGAATATACACAGGAAAATAAATAATAGAAAATAATCGTAATAAAATATCTTTACCCTCCACCCAACTTTAATATAATTTTTTGTTTATTAAATTTCTTAAAATAATATTTTTTATGCTTCTTTTAAATATACAGATAAATGATTAAATATTCCTACACCATTGAGCTGATATGATTTTATGACACTCCATCCCAACTAAAAACAAACTGATAATTCAACCATCAGTCAAATAGGGTTCTAGTAAATAGTTCTATTAAATAGGAAAAAATAGAATTTTTGTAAAGTTACAAAAAATACATTAATCTTTTGTTTGCAATAAATGTGCTACTATTAAACAAAGATAATATGGACTTGTAATAATATATATTTAATAATAATAAACTTAAAGTAATGTGAAAAGAAACATCTTTACCAGTATATTTTTCTTTTTATGTTCATAAAAATATTTACTTAAGAATATTTTAATTCATTTTTTAAAAAATTAAGAATTTGCAAAGAAATCTCTAAATTATATAAATTCCAATTAAGAGCAAAGAATTTTACTGCACTGGAGAAGTGAGAAATCACATATTCAATTTCCTATATAATGTAGCAAACAAACTAGAGTCTTAAAATCTTGTGTATTTTTTGTTATGTTTATCCCTTATTACATTTTATAATATTCCTTATTTTTCCATGAAAACAGAAAAATCTGAACTAAATTAATTTTTTATTTCCTTATATTTACTTTTGGAGCAATATAGTAAATTTTCACAGTTCTTCTAAACTTCTGCTTACAATTTATCAGAAGGACAATACACTAACTTCTATTCATGTCGCACAAGCATTTTGCAACCATATTTAGCTTGAAATTAATAGTGTAAAATTATCTCAATTAAAAATAAAAAAAATTAAAATTAAAAAAAACATTTAAATTTTTGATGAGCATTGTAAAATGAGTTAAAAAAATCATTAACAAAGAAATATATTTTGCACTATCTTGTTTAAATGATAGATTTAGAATTTCCACATGAAAACAAAAGTGAATTTCAATGACTAGGAAAAAGGATATGTTAAAACCACATTTTATAGAATTCTATGTTTTACTAAATAAATACAAAAGGTGACCATTTTTATGAACCTATAATTTGCAAACACTCATGTTTTTTATGAACTAGTGGCTGTCCCTGTACACTGTGTCTGTACCATGACACTGTAAAAACAATAACTTTGACTCCTGTTAACAAACTAAAATTACTAAAAATCTTTTTTCAAGCTTTAATTTTGAGCAAAAAATTTTATTTTCTGTTTATATATATATATATATATATATATATATATATATATATATATATATATATATATATATATATATTAAAATTTTTTTAATTTTTTACGATTATTTTTATAACGTCTGAGAACTTTATTCATTCTTGAAAAACAAAGCAACATGTGGTGGCATTCCAAACATTGTGGGAACAATAGTTGAAGACACATAGATATCAGACATTTGGTGGGAAAGATCTGTAGTGCCAAATTCGCTTCCTTTCATCCCTGTACGTAAGAACATAGAAAGGAGAAAAAACTCTTCTCTTGCACCTGTACATTAGAACAAAAAAAAAAAGTTAAACTTTGGAAAAAAAAATGCTTTTTGCTGCCCAAAATTTTTTTTGAGGATTTTTGGAACATATCCACATGTGTTATATTGGTAGAACTATAGAATGATGTAAGCATTGAGAAAATAAAGACTGAAAATGAAAAGAGCTTTCAGATATTGAACCAGAAAATGATCTAGTGCAGACTCCTTATAAAAGAAGCAGATGAATAGGTAACACGAATATATCTCCCCCTCAAATGAACCCTCAAATGAGTATTCATTTGAGGGGGGGAATGTTTTCAAACATTCAAAAAATGTAGTTATTAAATAAAGATAAATGATTATTTTTCCGATTTTCATCAATGAAGTCAAAGTAGGTGGTTTTTAAGTATGAATCTTATTTTGTATGTGTTTCTCATAGTGCAATCTAAATAATTTTTACTCAGATGTAGTATTTTTTATTTATTAAGAAAATCTACTTTTGGTTAAAAAAAAAATCATATCTTAGCAATTTAATACATTAATTTACTACTTTACGAGCTTTCTAATTATGAACTGTTTCTGGTTCCAACAATTTCATAAAAATAATTGTGTCTACTGTGTAACATTCAACTTTCCTATATTAAACCTTTTAGTATTGTTTAAATTTTTGTTCTTTATAATTACAATCAAAACAATCAGTAATATTGGTATAAAATATTGAAAGAAATACATTAAAATGATTAACACAATAAAAGATAAAAAATAGTAATATAATTAAAAATAAAGAAAACCAGTTGATATCAGCTTTAACAATTCTAATACCATTAAACACTAAATTGAAAACTACTTGTATTTCATATATTCATCATATATTTTTATATATTCTGATTGAAATTATTGCACTACTTGTATTTCATATATTCATCATATATTTTTATATATTCTGATTGAAATTATTGCACATTTTTGATTACACAGCCACGTCAATTAGTCCAATACAAGCTTCAATAAAAATTTCAAACAATTTTCAAAGTATTCACAAAATTTTAAATCCTTTTCTTATTTTCATTTTTAATCATATTCAAACTAATTTTATTATTTTTAAAATATGTGAAAAAATACTTTACCTACATAAAATTTTGCACTAACAAATATTAACTAACCTTTAAAATATTTTGCATTATAGAAACCTTTCATTCATATTTACATCATACTTTTCTCATAATACATTCAAGCAATTTTTCCAACATTTATTCTTTGATAATACACACTCAATAGCTACATTGCCCTGTGAAAATATAAGGCATAATTTCACAAGAGCCAGAAGATAATGTGTTGATTTTAAGGAAGTGCTGAAGAAAATTTTCAAGTTTGAAATAAATTTAGTAAATCAGAAGATCTGAAAAATTTTTTATAGAGTTTGAGATTATACATATATATATATATATATGTATATTTATCTTTCCTATGCAATTTTCCTGAAAGTCATTATTGGATGCTTTTTACATTAAAAACAGATTGATCACCCTTAACGCTGAGCCCAAGGATGTGACTCTTTACCCTGAATAGTGTTGCAAGGAAATTATGGGGAAAAAACCTGGTTTCTGAGGAAAACCCGGTTTATTCTCGGGAATAAACCGGGTTTTTTCCCATGGAATAATTTTGAAAATTCCCAAATTTTAAAAAATTGTGGAAAAATTTTAATTTTTTTAAAAATTTAAAAGTTTTTAACTATTAAAACCACATAAGTTTTCAAGTTTTTATAACAAGATTATAGAAAAATAATACACCTATTTTTTATATCAAACTGGCATTAATATTTTCAGAGCTAGTATTTTAACCAAAAATTTTCTTTTCTAAAGAATAACACATTTCAGCCTTTTTATGAAACACAAGATGCATTGAATTAAAAAATAATTTTAATTTATAACAAGATTACGTGAGTGCAAAATGTTAAAAAAGCAAGAATATTTTTTTTCAAAATTCATTTGTTTGGCTTTCCTAAATTCTTTTCATATAAAGTTATTTCTGTTTCTAGTACTAAAGTCTGAAAAAAATGGAAATATTTTCAATGACACAGATTATCCATAATTTTTTAATTCACCCACATTTTCTACCTTATCATTTAGAAATGATGAACAATAGTTTAAAGAGATTTTGATTCTACCTTACTGTTTTAAAATCATTTTAAATGTTGTAAAAAATTTTTTTCAAAAATTCAATGAATAATTCAACTGTAGATATATTGTAATTGTGTAAATTAATGTATCAGATCCTTACAAAAGAAATAAAAATAGATTTATTTAGAGTCTGCATTATATATTGTACTTAAAAATATTGTTGATTAATCTTAAAATATAAAAAAAATTTTTAAATATTTTAACTATAATAAAAGAAAAAAGTATTATTCATAATTACATTTGTGAAAAAAATTTTTTTATAAATTTATTATTTTTATGTCTTAAATATTAAATAGATTTTGCAAATTTAAGTAGCTACAAATGTAACTTTTTAGTAAATTGTTAATAATTTAAATATTGAGTTGGTCAATTTAAATAGTTATAAGTTACTATTAAGAAACTGCTAATAATGCTAGAATACATTGATGATAATTTCCCTCTGCAAATAAAGATATTTATATTTGGATAGGAATAACATTTGCAGTTTCAATGCAACTGAAAATTACATGCAAATTGTAATATTGTTTTATCGCTAGTTTATTTCATAGGATTTTTGTCACATTAATTCCTACAAGTTATCATTTAAATGAAGATTCGCTGGAAGAGCTCTTTTTTGTTCACAACTTACATGTCGCCTCACCACATACTTTCATTTACATATTGGTTAAATTTGTACAACATTTACACATATTCAGTTAAGAAGTAGTACATGAAACAGTATCTTTTTCTATCATTGGTAAATTAAAAATTTGTCAATTATAAGTCAAAACAAAAGTGAAAGCAATTTGCTTGATATTATTTTTAACCCTTTAGCGGTTAGGGAAAGTAGCAGTTTTCGCTTACTTAATTCGCGCTGTACTGCGACTAAACAGCAGTCGAAATTCGCAGCTGTTTTCCTCCGCCGTTCTTCCGAAAATGTCACCCTTCTGTGGCGATGGGGTGGATAGCTCACCTCGCGCGTTTTATAAAATTCTTAAAGTACTTTTAATACATAAATACCAGTTTTTAAGTACTTTAAAATAATTAATAAATGATAATTTGTAAATAGTAAATTATAAATGATAATAACCAATTTTATAAATAATAATCGTTAAATATAAATACAAGTTTATACAAATATTAAATTGAAAAGTCTAAGTAAATACAACTAATGTAAAACTTTATGAAACATTTCAATACAGTAATTACCTAAAAATCTTTTTGAGTGTGATATACTTTAAAATATGGAATAACACATAATGGTGCATTACAGTACTCAAGTGGATCCGAAATATTTGTCACGCAAGCTTTTATTCCCACATCACCAGTAAAACTAAATCAGCTAGGAGCGGGAGAACTTGACACCAGTGTCGTACACTCAAAAAATTTTCCTCATCGCTTGAATCATCTTCCGAGCTTGATATATTATGAACAAAGTCGTCATCAGATTCAAAACTAGATAAGCTTTCTGTATCACAATCATAATCATCGTCATAATCAATATCATTTAACTTTCGCTTTTGAGCCATTTTTCTTTACAAACACTCAAAATACCACGCCAAAATGGCTATATAAACAACAAGGTAAAAATATAAACAACTTCAATCATTATGAAAAGATATTCATGGAACCCGTACTGCCATCTGTAGACAGTAAAACTAACTAAATTTGTGAGTAGGATTCGTTTGTAACATTATCAATGCAAAATAATATTGGCGAACGAGCTCAGCTCGTTCATAACCATCAAAGGGTTAAATCATCAATTTTCAGTTTATTACAAAGACTGAAAAATTAAGTACTACCTTACTTTTTTCAAATAGTTTGTTTTTAAGAAATTTAATACATTAAAGTGAAATCATTTTTTCTTAAAAAATAAAGTAATTTCGTATACATAAGAAACAAATCTATCATATCAAGAATGATCGCAAAAAATAATATATCTTTTACAACTTAAAAGAACTGAAAATGGAAAAATTGAAATGAAGAAAAGAATCACATTTTGTTATAGTGAAACAATATAATTTTGATCAAATAACAATTTTCTGTTTATTTTCATAGTTTCATTAAATATATATCTGTGAGAAACATTGGCTTCCCAACAATCTTAGCGACAGATCTCGCCATACATACACCAATATAAAAATATCCCCTAGGGATGAAGTTTTTCAATACTATATTTTTTACAACTTTAATGTTCATACTTTACGCTTTTCACTGCTTTTATGAATGCTTATTACAGAAAATAAAATTTCACTTTGTTTAAAAAATATATACAGATAACAAATTTTACTTCACTTTGCTTTATATGTATGCGAAAAAAGCATCTCTAAAACGAAATATGGTTGGCTGAGTTTATTCCCTCAAAATTCCCAATATTCCCGAGTAAATTCCCAAGCTTCAAAATTACCGGGAAATTTTACATCTTAAGCCCTGATCCCTAGTAGACTAGACACAAGTGTTATCCAAATACCAGCAAATTGATACACTAGGATCTTTACTGTTCATCAGAAGCAAGGAACAAACAGAGCATTTTCATCTATTCATGGAAAGCTCTCTCACTTGCCGTCAAGGAATGGAGAGGACAAGGAAAATATTAGAAGGTGAAAAGAGCAACAACACATGTTAAAAATACAGATCCTTGGGTACCTGGACAACCATTTTCATCTAAGGTGTCCTTGAAGAATTCTTGAAGGTATTTTTCCTTTTATATATATTATGTAATAAATAGATTAACTACTCGAATTGAAATTAATTAAAATAATTTTGTGGTAACATCTGAAATTGGTTTTAAAACAGCTTAGTTTCACATAAAAACTAGAAAATATCAAGAAAAAAATTTTAATCAAAAAAAGGAACATTCCAATTTTTTAATATATATATATATAAGAAAAAATACTATTTTTGAAATGATTTTGGTCCACAAATCAAGTAGGCAGTAGGAATTATCAAATATACAGGTTTTTTAATACAATATTCATTTTCTAATCTTACAAGAATAAAAATTGTAAAAAGAATGCTGTTTCCTTGTAATGAATTAATCAAAACGTCTGATGCAAAAAATGGCAAAAGTTTAATATTTAATACACTGAAGAAATAGGGAGCTAATTTAATATAATTCTTATAATGCTACGTTTTTAATCATGCCATAATACTCACAAGATAAATATAGAAATCAATAAGGAAGAATAATTTTTACTTTGCTTAAAATGCGTTTGAGATCAAGATGCATGATCAAATGCAATTTTTGTTTAAAAGTTTAATATTAATTAATTTTAATTGTTTGAGATAGGTTTCAAGATAAATATATCTAAGAAGGTCTATAAACTACATTATTGCTACAAAGAAGGTCATAATTTGCTTACTTTTTCTTTTGCTTAGTTACTTTCTTAGCTTGAGCTGTGCCAAACTAAACAAAAAGAAATGACATGTAATAATAAATAATTATTATAAAATTTCTTTTTGCTATACAGGGATAATAGAATATAAAGTATTCCTAAAATTAAATTTTATTCTCAAAAAGAAATAAAAATTTAAATTTCAGAAAAATGATTGATATAAAATGGATTAAAATTCCTCACAATTCATTTTTGATAAATTCTGATATATAACTAGATAGAAATGATTGAGATTAATAAGACAGTAAAATAAATTAATTTATTTTAAAGTAGTTGAAAGGCATTATAAAAAAAGTTTTTAATATTTATGAAGTAAGAAATCAGTGTTGAGAAAATTTATACACTTATCAAATTTTCAGTGACATAAGTGCAAAAAAATTGCATTTATCATTAGCATTCCTTAAATAAGTAAACAAAAAATTGTGCTTGAAAACAAAATAAGAATATAAAAATTGGATTAATTAAATACAAGAGTAATAAGATATTTATCTTTGGAAAATAGTATCTATAAATAACAAGTATAAGTTAGTATTTACCACTTTTTCTACATTCCCTTCCTTACTAATACTTTCTACTTTGATAATAGTTCCTTCACAATCTGGTGTCAGGCAATTTTGATCCAAGAATTCCTAAAAATATAAAAAATAAACAGTTAAGTTTCCGAGAAATATTTCATAAATAATGATGCTTGTAATTTTTTTAATGTTTGTTTCGATTTTAATACAACTTATTAAGTTATGTTTTCAAGTACACTATCTAGCCAAAAGTATCCGAACACTACTTAAAAAAGTGGTTCTAGGGAGTAATGTAATTTGATGCATAATTGAAAGCTATAAAAGTATTGGTAGTGGTTTGTAAGATTGTATTTATGCGTTTGTGAGGCAATGAGTAATTCAAAGGAGCTTAGTGAGTCAGATCGTGGCAGTATAGTGGGATGTCACCTTTGTGGGAAATCAGTTCTTGAGATTGCGGACATTCTACAATAGCCTAAATCCACTGTGAGTGATGTAATTATGAAGTGGTAATGTCTAGGCAGTGAAACGGTACAAAAACAAACTGGTAGTCTGAAAACACTTGAACACAGCAGCAGAACTCTGAAAATGGTAGTGAAATAAAATCGCAAGTCTCGTGGAAATTCCTTAAGCGTTTCAAAGTTCATCAGACGTTATTGTTAGCAGCAGGACTGTCCATCGAGTATTGAAAAACTTAATATTCCATGGTCGTGCAGCTGCTCACAAGCCGAACATCACTCCACAGAATGTGATGCATCGATTGCAATAGTGTAGAGCTCACTGTCATTGGACTGTGGATATGGAGAACTTTGGAGAGATGTTCAAATGGGTGCTCAAAAACTGGATTGGCGTTCTCAGAGCCCCAATCTAAATCCCATAGAACACCTTTGGGACGAATTAGAGACCAGATTACATACCCAGTCACATCGACCATCCTTACTGCAAGCACTCACTTCAGCTATTATAGACGCCTGGAAGGCAATTCCTATGGTCACCTATCAAAAATTGGTGGAAGGTCTTCCCAAACGTTTGCAGGCTGTCATCGATGCAAAAAGGGGACAAGCATCATATTAATATGTGCCTCAGGATGCTCTAAGTCTATACCACTGGGTGTCCAGATACTTTTGGCTAGATAGTGTATACAAAAGATATGATAATTTAATAGACTTACCTTGTCAGTAAACTGTTTATAATTCTTCAAAATTTTGAAACAATGTGGATGATATTGTAAGGAACAATGATCAGAGCACTGAAGGCAATAGAAGCCTTTAAAATCTGGATCAGAAAAATAAATCAGCGGCTGAAATGTGCATTCATTCAGCCTACAAACAGCATCTGGAGGTGGTGGAGTCTCACAATCCTTGATCAAGTCTTCAACTAGACACTGGAAAAACACATTTTCTTTTTTTCAAATATAAAAAATATCACAAGGAAATTCATAAGTATTAAATTAGCATATTTTCTGGGAAAATGCTGTAGTGTTCACATCTTTAACAGAAAAAAAAATGATAAAAATGTCAAACTATGGATTAAGAAATAAATTGAAAATCTAGTAGGGTTCGTACAGATTTTTAAGAGTCAAATCAGAGATTTCCAGGAGTTATCGACATCAATGTTAAATAAATTTTTTTTAAATTTTATTTTACCAATTATTCTTAACCAAATATGCTTACAATTATGTTATGCAAAATTTTTTTAATTGTATTTGTAAATAACAGAAATATATAATTGTTAAAATCACTGAGAATATTTTTTATTTAAGTTATAATTATAATAACTTCAAAAACCTTCAATGAATTTATAGCTTTAAACCAAAATTTTTTTAAACATTTACATTACTGAATTATACAGCATATAAAATTAATGAGTAATTTTAGAGTTTTTAAACATCTTCATTCGATTCCTATTTATTTATTGAGTACCTCAATCTGTGTATAACAACTTCTTTTTCAAATAAGCATACTTTATCAAAACAAAATATTATTATTTTCGATTAAGTTTCTAAAATGATTTTTCCCCCAATTATTATTAATAACTGTATTGTATCATCATGAGAAGCTATAATGGCTGACTGAACTAAATCTTTATTTTAATTAACAGATCTGAATAGGATAGCAATCTAATACCGATTGTGCTAACGTCTAATGGTAACACTAAAGATTTATACTAAATTATGTTTTCAGACAATTTCATTGAAAACTTCAAAAAATAAATTTATAATATTTTCTAACAAAAACAAATGCATGGAAGTAAAAGCCCCAGGAGTAATTCACAAATTTCAAGTACTCAAGTCGAAATTCCAGGATTTTCAAGGCCCCTTAAAAGAATTTTCAAATTCTAGTTGTACAAAACCTGCTGTAGAATTGGTGCACCAATTCTAGGATTAGGATTTAAAGATGGATTTTGAGATACAACGATATTACACACAGAATATATCAGATGACATGGGTGACTACAATTATACATACATTCTAGCTTAGACCAGGATTTGATAAATTATTCTTATTTAAATTTGGATGTCAAAAATACATTTTTTTTGTCAATTCTAATTGTTGCAACATTTTTAATGATGTATAATGAAGATTATGCTTCCTTTACAGAGTAATAAAAAAATTTATGAGTAAGTTTTCAACATTCCTTATCCATTTGAATTTCATTTTTTATTTTACATATTTTTTTTTGAAGTTTAAACATAGGTCAAGATTTAGAAATTGAGAGGCAATTTGCAATTTAATGCAGTATCTATGCTAATGCAGAATTTATGTGCAATTTTACATTTTTTTTCTACAACACAAATGTGGCATCTATTCCTGAAATTATTGCATTTTTTTTAAATTACATAATACCCAAAAAAATAATATCAAGTTAAAATTTACTTGCTTGAGTTCACTTAATTTATAACTAAATGAAAACAAAATTATTAAATTTCCATTACATTAAAATCACTTTTATTTATTTATTTTTTACTAAGGCAATAAAACAAGTTTAGGTTATAATAAACAATTTTTCTTATTCCAATATTTTCGATTAAAAAATATAACACTATACTAACATGAAAAGAGTATCAAAATCAGCTGATTATATGAAAATATCTACATATTCTATTCAAATTAAAGACTAAAAATAAATTTTTTACAGCATTTTCTTAAAGTTGACAGTCAGTTGAATTACGGAATTTATTCACAATAAAACATTTTTTTACTTCAATGACTTAAAACAATATATACATGTAGAACGCTAAACATAATAAATGCAATATTCTGTAACATGACTAGTAAGAGGTATAAATATATCCAGATTGTTCAGATATGGCAGAAAACTATAAAATTTAAAAAACAGATACACTTAATTAACTTTATATAATTTACAATTGGAATTTTGTTAATGACATTGATTTGTTTAGTTTATTTAATGCTCTATGGAACCTTTTTGCACACAAGATCTACAGTTTAAAATACAGATTCTGAACTACTATAAATATCCCACTCTGGGATGTTTCAAGTAGTTCAGAATTAAATTGAGTTTTAAGGTGAAAGCATAATCTTTGATTGTTAAACTAAATTGATAATAGTTATGTTGATATTTTTAGTCAATAAATATTACTATCAAAAAGAATGAAAACGTTTTTTAGAAAACCTCAGAGAATACAACAAGGTGCTAAACATTACTGTTAAACATATACTACCTATAACACTAAGAGTACTTAAATTTGGATTCTTAAGTTCTTTCATTTGATGCTCTTAGTTTAAAAATTATTTTTTCTAAGTACAAGCTGTTTATTATGATATTATTTAACAAATTTCTTTCTACATTGCAGATAAACTTAGAAACAAATGAAAAGAATTTTTTTAATCTAATTCCATGAATCAATATATTAAACTTATATAATCAGTGTTTTGTGTGTGTGTGAACCTATTATCTAATTTTATAAGATGCTGAATGCATTTTGAAATTTGAGAATGATTTTAAATATTTTTAATTACTACAAGAGAATTACTTTGATTGAATCAATGGAAACTGTTTATAGTTGTTAAGTTCAGTTTAGATTGGAATCTAGGATTCAAAATTTCTTAAATATATTTTACACTCGCTAGTAATTGTTTCCATTTTGAAATTAAAAATATTTTTACTTTAAATAAGGGAAGTTTAAAAAATTGATATGTAATTTTTGGATATCTTCAGATATAATAATTTAATACATAAACTGACAAAATCAAATAAAAATAAATTAGAACTTCAAAAATTAGTAGCATTCAATTTTAAAGATGATATATGTCATTACTTTAAGCTTATCAGACTTCGTTTCATTTATGACACTGCTCAATCCAGGCCATGCATACACTTTAAAACGTATACCTTTCTTTAAAATATCATCAACAATCCTCAAATATTCTAAAGCATCTTTAAATCTAGAAAAAAAAATATTCACATTAACAAATAAAAATGATTTAATACATATTTTCCAGAGTGCATAGAAACTTCTTTTTAAAAATGGAAAATTGGCAATACAGCGTATTATTACCAATTAGCATATATATTATCACCCCATCTGCATATAAAAAATTTATAACAAAAATAAAAAAAATACATAATCAAAAGTGGGAGAAATTATAATAAAGGATTTTGAATTCTAATCGTTTAAATGAATAGTTTAAAAAATTTTAATTAACAAAAAATTAACTTTTAATATATGACAAAAAATTAAAATTATTAAAAATTTGACAGAACAAACTTTCAATAAAAACAAACATTCCAATTAAAGCAAAAAGTTACAAAGTCAAATTTTGGTACAAATCTTAAGTATTTAATAAGTTTAGTTGTTCATAAAAATTATTGTTTTAAATTAAATCAGTAAAATAACTGAACATGTCAAAAGTATAAAAACTTAATGAATTTGCAATTCTAAAAATTATTAAATAACCATTCACTATATTACACAAAGTTTAAATATTAAAATTTTTTGTGTTAAATAAAGTAAACTTGAGGTGGATGAAAACATATTAAAAATATAACATTATCTATAATAATAAATTTAAAAATAAAAAATTAAGATAAATTTATAAAATCTTGCAAAATGTTTTTCCTTTAAAAATACTTATTAAGTATAAATTTGCTGGAAAATTTTGGATTTTACATTTTCAATGAATTACAATTTTTGTTTTAAATAACATTTTCTATTTACTATAATGCATCGCTTACTTTTTCCCCTTGAATAATTTGAAGAATAACATTTCATGACAAAAAGTGGAATATTATGAACATCATTTTATTACAAAAAATATTTTTAACAAAACTAAGGTTAGGAATAGAATCAATACGAATGGATTTAATAACTATTTAAAAAATTTTCTTTTGCATGCATCTGAACTCATTTATTACAAATAACAATCACTTTTCATTAACCCAAATAAACAAAAGATGCTCAATATAATCTATAATTAAACTAAACTGAAAACATGGAAATTAAATCAAAATAAAAAAAAAATTGATTAATAAAATATTCATAATTTCATTAGTAAAATATTCAGGTAACTTATATTTATAAAAGTAATATTGGTTTTTAAGGAATATAGAAATTTTTCCTTTATATTTTTACTAAATGTAATTTCTAGACATTCTTAGTTTTAGAGAAGTATACAGCTTTTTCAACCCTTTAAATAGTTACAAGTTCCTTTTTATGAATATAAGACAAACATTAAATTCCAAAATCACCATTGAAAGGGATTTTTATGTAATGACAAAACAAAATATAAAGCA
Source organism: Latrodectus hesperus (assembly GCA_037975125.1). NCBI lineage: Eukaryota > Metazoa > Arthropoda > Arachnida > Araneae > Theridiidae > Latrodectus > Latrodectus hesperus. The sequence continues at coordinate 1,888,554 of JAJQOW010000015.1, forward strand.
TTATGTATCTTTAAATTATACCACCTCTTATTAGTGAAGTAAATACATTCCAGTTTTTCCAAACAATTTTTTTGTTTTAAATCAAATAATTTTCTGGCTAAATTAATAAAACCTTAAACTTTAAAATACAATTGAAATCTGTAGATTTTGTATCTTGGTTTGTTCCTTCCCTCTATAGTAAGAAATAAGGATATATTCAACTATGATTTGCAGTTTAAAATGAGTTTGATAATAATATTACTGCTCATTCTTGAGGTAAGAATTGAACTCAAAAACTGTTGAACTGATAGATTTGTAATTACTTAAACCATTTTCTAAGGTCGCTTTTTCACACAAGTGCTAATTCAATAAGACTTGCAGTTTTAAGTGAGTTCTGTTACACATATCTAGTAATATACATCAGTTACCATGTTTGTATAAATGATGAACACACGCTAATGCACCTTTATACATTTCAAAATAAAAATTAGTTTTTATTAAACTAAATAAAATACATTAACGTATTTTAATAAAAATATACATATTCCTAACAAGCATCAAAAGATTGGGCATGACAAATTTATCAGATTTTATCACTACTGTTAATAAAATTGATTTATAAAAAATGTTTTTCCCCTATGAAAGCATTTCTTTTAAGAGACAAAAATTCTATTTGTATTAAAAGCCTAAAAACATTTCTAATCGAAAGCACATTTTCTTATTCCCAATCCAAGTAATAATGTAGCTTCCTTCAAGCATTAATACATTAAGTTTTAAATGGCAAAAATGCATTTTAGTAATTATTACAATAAAAATTAATTGGGGAGTATTTTATATGTAACAAAACTTAAATATGTGATTAAGGTTATAAGCATAAAATCTACATTTAAAGATGTACATAAAAATTATAATATGCAAATGATAATATTGTTTAAATTACCAAAGGATTCAGTTAACTTGAGCAATTTTCATATAAGGACATGCACCAATAACAAGTTTAAAGGCAGTATTGGCAAATCTGTGGAGTTTTCTTAACTTTTAAAGACCAAAATATTGAATGTAGATTTGATCAAATTTGCCATCTTATGACAATCATTTGCTTATTTTTTTAATACAATGGACACTTAAATTAAAACTCATACTCTGTTGTCACTGCAAAAAAATTCAATTGCAATCTAGATTTCATTTGTGAGTTTCAGAAAATATTTTAAAAATATTATATATCAAAATATAAAGTATACATCACCATTATATAATTTACTAGTGCAAAAAAATTAAAGAGAAATTTTATTAAAATTTTATGAAAAGATTTGTAACTTTAAAATAACAATGAAATTGTATTTCATAAGATAGATTTTTAAACAAAAATATACAAATAAAAAAGTTCAAATTAATGTTTATTTTACTTTCCATACCACAAAATCTTGATTAAAAAAACCTTATTTTTATGGAAACCAAAATAAATATATTTATATAATTTTTGGAAGATTAATTGAATTAGGTGATTTTAAGTTACAGCATTTATTTTAATTAGTAAACTTTTAAACTAACAAACTAACCACTGTAAAATTAAAATTTTATTAAAAGTATCAAATTTGATAATTTAAACATATAAAATTTATAAAAAAATACAATTTAAATAAAAACACAAAATTTTATGACTTAATTTTTAATAATGAAAGAAAAAATTTATAAACTTTAAATGAATTTATTTTATTTTTTTAAAAAAATTTTAAATTTTTATCATGCAATAGAATAAAGAGATATGAAGGAACTAAAGCTTTCAATATGAATCAGGTCTGTCATCAATAAATTTATATCTTCCTTACAAGATAATAAATTACAAAATAAAGCTGTCAATTTTTTATTTTATTTAAAATAAGATTCAGGTAAGTATCATTACAAGGAATATTATTTGGTCAACAACCACATTTTAATATTTTATTTAAGAGCATCAATTTCACAGAAATTCATAATTTAAAGTAAGTATGTAAATACTGAAATAAGAAATGCATAAACAAATTGTTAAATTAAAAGTAAAGAATGTTAACAATTAGATTTTCATAAATAACAATAAATTTTTTTCATATTATTAAAAAAGTATGAAATTGAAGCTTTCACATTTTAAACATTTTGTTCATATTTAAATTCATTGGCTGTGAAGTATAACTTTTATTTAAAATGGAACAACTCTGTTACATAATTTTATTTATTTTTTACTTATAATAAATATTTGATATGGATAAACTAAAAAGATAAATTAAAAAAAGCTTATTCAAATTTAAATCGATATTAAATTTTAAATAATTTATAAATATAAAACAATGATAAAAAAAAGCTACTATAAATTGAGGATTACAGTATTATTTAATATTTTTATTAACAACTTAAAATGAATAAAACTATACCACAAAGAGTATAGTTTTAATAAAGGAAACTTCATAAGTATAAATAAAGGAAACTAAAAAAAATAAAAATACTTCTTTGTTTAGAAAGCTAAAATGCAAATAAACACTAAAATTACACTAAAGGAAACTATATTTCTTACAAAATTTTATGAATGGTTATTAGTCGTCCTAATTTATCTGCGCCCCAGATAGTAAGCGGGGGGTAAGAATAACCCCAACGAAGCCAATGCGTGTCGTAGAAGGCAACAAAATTAGGTGCCCAGTGCCTGGAGGGATAGCCGGGTACCCTGCCCCTGGGGATTATATCAGGGGACTGTTCCTCCAGGTTGGGGATTGGGCGTGGGGTGAACCCCCTCACCGCGTAAAAAACCTTCGGTTTCGAAGTCTGAACAGGAAATTGACCAGCGCTTAACTCGTAGACAAACTCAGAAAAGGTATAAGGGCTTGATTTTTGGTTCTTGGAATGTGTGTTCTCTCTATTGTGCTAGAGCCAGCAAGAGCTTATACAGCAACTCGATAGTTACAAGGTGGATGTTGCTGCGGTCCAGGAGATGAGGTGAACTAGGCAGGGTTCCCTAGACAAGGAAATTCATCTATTGTTTTACAACTGCCACAACAAAAAGCACATAGAGGGAACTGGTTTCTTAGTTAATAAGAGGTTGAAATATTTAATTATGGATTTTAGGTCTATTATGCCAAGATTATGCAAGTTAAGTTTTAGGGAGAGGCTTACAAATTATAGTATTATTAATATGCATCCTCCTACCAAGGACAAAGGGGACGAAGAGAAAGAAATATTTTATGAAAAGCTTTGAGTGTTTAAGAAGCTGCCCACATACTGATATAAAACTTGTTTTGGGTGATTTGAATGCTAAATAGGTAAAGAGAAAGAGTTCAGACCCATTATTGGTGGCCACAGTACTCATGAAGAATCAAATAATAATGGTATACGCGTCATTGAATTTGCTATTGCACATGACCTGGTGAATGGTTGGTAGTACCCATTTCGGACACAAAAACATTTATAAATTTACCTGGAAATCACCGGATGGTGTAACACTTAACCAGATTAATCATGTTTTTGTTGATGCTATACAAGCTTGATTAATGTTAGAACTTTTAGAGGAGCTAATATTGACAATGATCACTATTTAGTGTTAGCTAGGCTAAGAGTTAAAGTCTCCAATGCCAATAAAGAACGAAGTAAAAAGATAAAAAGGTTTGATTGTAACAAACTTAAAGAGGATATAGCGATCAATAACTATAGAGAAACTTTAGAAAGGAGAATTTTGGAAGTGAAATTGGATATCTCCAATGTGACCGATCTTGAAGAACTATGGTGCCAATTTAAGCGGGCCATTTCTGTTACAGCAGCTGAAATTTTGGGCCACAAGACTAGGGAAAAAGTAAGGATTAGTTTGATGAAGAATGTAAAGATGCAAATGAGCAAAAACTTATTGCATATAAAAGATCTTAGCAGCATGGCACTAGGGGTTTGTCGGAGGAGTACCATAAGGCATGAAGATATGAGAAGGTTTTCAGAAGACCAATGAATGCCAAGCATTCTTTCAAGAGGTCAGTTATTGTTGAAGAGATTTTAAACCTAAAATCAACTATTATAGAAATAAGGCTGGTGTTATAATTAGTGAAGGCTCTGAAATTTTGGAGATAGGTTAAACATTTTGAAGACTTGCTAAAGATTAATGATTATACTGTTGATCTTGTGATTGCACAGGAGAAAATCATAGATGGACCTTTCAAGCTGAATCTTCCAACTATGCAGGAAGCATTGCTTGCTATTAAAGAGCTCAAAAACAATAAAGCGCCTGAAATAGATCTCATATAGGCCGAAATTGTAAAAAAAGGATGGCCAAAGGTGTTAGAGCTCTTACATGGAATAAATCAGTATGTTTTGACATTCGAGAAGATGCCAGAGGATTGGCTCACAAGCTCGCTTTGTCAAATTTTCAAAAAGGGCGATTCTTTAGTAAGTGAAAACTCTAGTAAATGCACAATAAGCTTATTCTTCTATAAAGTTCTTTCTAAGATATTGTACAAGAGACTTGTCCCGTATGTAGATAATATTGTGGGCGACTATCAGTGTGGATTCTGTACTGGCAAATCCACAGTGGACCATATATTTGGTCTTAGACAAATTATGGAGAAGTGTCCTGAATTTAATATTGATTTACATATTTTGTTCATTGATTACAAGGCGGCATGCAATTCTATAGACCGCAATGAATTGTTTAAGGCTATGCTTGTTTTTGGTATTCCATTAAAATTAGTTAATTTGCTAAAAATGATCCTCAATTCGACTTCCTGTAGGATCGTGATCCAGGGACAACTCTCTAGAGACTTTTTTTGTTGATAAGGGAGTAAGACAGGGGAATGCTCTTTCTTGCCTTTTGTTTAAAATTGTTCTTGAAAGAGTCATCAGGAAATCTGGTATCAATACCATGGGCAGTATCTTTGGAAAATCCGTTCAAGTATTCAGGGGTGTTTGTGGGACCCCAAAAAATCCCCGGAAACTTTTACGGACTTTACTACCGACATTTTGGAGTTTCGAGAAGGGGGGGGGAGAAAAGAAAAATTACAATTATGAAGTATTGAATAACGTAATTATTGCATTTTCTGCTTTCAAAGCAAACAAAATTACCCAGATCAAAATAAATAATTCATTATTATTTCTACTTCCTTTTGAACGACAATCCCCCGAATTTCCGGGTATCGAAATTCAAAATCCCCGGAATTCCGGGGTTTCCCAGGAGCACAAACACCCCCGAGTATTGGCATTTGCAGACGACATTGCACTGGTAGCCAGAAGTAAAAAATGCTTAATTGAAGCCTTTGAGGCTATTGAGAGGGAGGGCAGACTGGCAGGGCTTGTTGTTAATCAAGTTAAAACTAAATATTTCCCTGTAACTAGAACCCAATTTACCCAAACTCGTCTACTCATTGGTGAAAATAAATTTGAAATAGTTGATGAATTTATCTATCTTGGCTAAATGGTTAACAGAAATACTGACATTCTCCCAGAGGTAAGAAGATGTTTAACTGCAGCTAACAAAGCCTAAGACTTTTTTGGCCTAAGACATTTATTAAAAACTAAATTTTTGTCATGAAAAACTAAGTTACAGATCTATAGAATACTTATCTGTCCCGTTTTGATCTATGCCTCAGAAACTTTGACTGTAAGAGAGGGGAGGCTGTTGGGCCTATTTGAACGCAGGATTTTAAGAAGTATCTTTGGAGGTACGAAAGAAAACTGTCTGACACAGAAGATACAATACTTCTGTAAATAATCACAACCAGTAAGCAAACGTAAACAACCAGCTCCAGATTGAAGCAGGGAACTGGGATTTCTATTATTTTGGTTGAATTGAATAAGACTCTCCAGCTCTTCCTGCAACTGCATCACTTTACAAGGAGGCTATATATTTTAATTTACTGCAGTTGATTTTTTCTATGTTATGCAGTGGAGAGTTAAGTTGTGATAAGAGCGATCCCACTTTAGCGAACTTATCAGCTGCTTGTCTCCAAAAATGTCACAATGACTAGGAATTCAATACAGAGCAACAATTTCCCTACACTTTTTAATTTAAATTAACTTCATTCTACAGGAATGAATTAACACATTTTCATTATACCTTATTTGTAAATGACAAAATTGCAGCACTTTGCATGGCATAGCCTGCTTTCAAGGTACTTTTGCTGGAAGACCCTCACTCTCATTTGGAGTTGTTGAAGGAAATGTGAACTATAGCTGAAACTGTGAAATTTCATGTTATTGGTTAAAGATTTTAATGAGCAGAGTTAGGACTTAGATAAAATTTCTATTTAAATTAAATAGTGGTATTGATTAATTTGTTTAGGTAATTTTAAAATAATTACAAGTTGGATTTTATTAAGAGGCAATTAAATTTTTTTCGCATAGTTATTTTTCAACAATTTGGAAATGGGTAGTCAGTTTAAATAATTTTTCCCCCATAGGGGGTTAGATGCTTTGGAGTTCTGTTAACATATCTTTAATAGGAGTATCACTAAGAATTAATTTAATTTCATTCATGAATTGTGTGAATGAGATCTGGAAATTCAGTTGCAGAGCATGATGATTTTCAAAGGTTGATGGCAGGGTTGATGGAGTGTAGCTCTTTGTGGCTTATGAGATTTCAAGCATAATATAGGTGTTATGACAGTTTTTTTAGTGCTTTCTAAATTCTACTGAAGGGTTTTGGCTTGGAAAACTTAATGCACCCCTTTTAACTAGCAGAGTGCTTGCCTTGGTAATTGCAACACTTTGGTTGTTCTATTCTATCATGAAGGCATTCTTTAGTGTCGTGCCTACCAGCATATTTTGCATATCTAGGAGCGTATTTTGACTTGGTAACCTATTTTCAAATAGACCTCAGCTATATCAGGAGTTTGATGGTAATTTAGAGTCCTCTAATAATTTATTTTTTTGGGTTTTACTTTTCACTAGGATATATTTGTTATTTTTTACAAAATTTGACATCATTGCTCTATGAACATCAGAAGTTTTAATGAAAGATTTTAATTTTCTTCTGAAGCTTTCATTTTGATTTCATAGTTGATATTTTCTTTTAGCTCTAAGAAATTCTCGGTGATTTTCTTATAACTGCCTTTTCTTAATTTTTTAAAACTTTTATTAGCAGAGCTGAGAGTTGATCTCGCAGAAGATACAATACAGAAATCTATCAAATGTACAAGGAGCCAGGCGTTGTACATCACATTAAAGTAAGCCACCAAGTAAGTCAATAGGGTTGGACATGTTATTAGAATGAAGGACAATAAAACACTAAGGGAACTTTTTTTGCAAAACCAATCAGCATAAGAGGAAGACCACAGCTGAGATGGGTGGATGCAGTTGAAGACTGTAGGGTCCTTGGAACAAAAAATTGGAGGAGTTCGGCTGCCAGTAAAGGTGGCTGGAAGAAACTTGTTCAGAAGGCCTTGGCCCATCCTGGTCTGGTGTGCCATGAATGATGAGGAATTTATCTGCCCCCCACCCCACACACAAAAACTTATCCATTAGAAATATGTTTTTTTACTCATCTGAGTTTAGGTTTACATATTTCTCATTATTAATTGTTGGATTTATTGAAACTAAGCAGCTTGACAATTTTAATTTTTTCTGAAATTAAAATCCATTAAAATTAGAATTTTTTTTAAATGTTTTCAAAGTGTATACTCTTTTTTTTTTTTAACAAAATCATTTGATATAATTATTGTAAAATTTTACACTTTTCGCTATTATGAAATTTGTTTTTAAAACTCCCAAACGACAATCAAAATTATAATTGTAATTTATTTAATAATAATTATCAAAATTAAAGTTTCATTTCTATTTATAAAGTAATATTTAAAGTCAATTCAAGAAAAAACTCCTAGAATTGAAATGGTATGAATGCAGATAGACTGCATTTTTAATTCTCATGGTCACATGTACATTTTCACATAAACTCAAAATAATCTTTTATTAATCTTTGCTAACTTAAATTGATTGCAGAATCATGAGCTGAATCAAATTAAAACAAAATTAGATGAAAATGAATTAAAAAATCACAGAAATTGATATCATTTAGGGCAATTTTTTTAATGCATTAAGCAATAAAAATTTTTTTTCTCTTCAATAGTTTTATATGCTATATATATCACCAGGATCACTAATCAATTGTGCTAAAGAAGAAGCTTTTACATCTTTAGACTAATGCGATTGACTGTACATTGGTACAACTTTACTGCATGATTATAAGACCTTGATACCAAAGTTGCAAGATCTTAATGTCAAACAACATAACATGGTGAGGCCAAAAATATTAACTAGTGACTGTTCCTCTTCTTTCCCTTTCCTAAAAATCTTTTTAAATTATTTTAACTTAGTAATGTAGTTTACATTATGTCAGTCTTGTTTACATGTATTAAGTATTGTTTTAGGTCTAATCTATTTGAAAATGTCAAAATAAATAAAATTAAAAATTAACGAAATTGATACAATCATCTAACAAAATCACTATTTTCAATAAGTTATATGAAGCATGACACAGGAAAGAATCATATTAATGGTCGTTCAAAATTCCTTCTCTATGAATCTTTCTCCTACCATAATTTTTTTTTAAAAAATTCGTAGTGTATTACCTGATTGACGATGCTTTTTTATACACTTCTACATGTTAAAAATTAAATTGCAATTCTTAAGAACATATTACCAATATTAGTAGAAAAGTTAAGACAATTTTCCTACATTAAATTAATCCTGAGAGTATGAAATAATCACTCTACAATGCATTAATATCAAAATCAAGGCTTGGATTGTTTCAATTATAAAATCTATATTAAAATCCAAACAAATTTTAAACTATTGCAAAAAAACTTCTAAATGGTAATTAGTGAAAAATAATTCAAATAAAAGAAAAATAAAGAATTTATAATACTCAGTAATAAAGAATTTTCAATATTTTGAGTTTATTAATTCTTAATATCTACAACTTCTATAATAGGTCTAAATAGTATTGTGAAATTTAGTTTGCCATGTTATGGTCATTTCTTACACACATAGACTAAATTAAATTGGAATTTACAATAAAAAATAGTAAAGGTGTAGGACAACATTTTAAAAAGAAAGGCTTTAATTGTCAAGATAAGTATACTTCAATTGTCTAGCATAAATATTTTTCCAAATAAATAACAATTCATTTGCAATTCACATAATTTCATTAAAGGAAATATTTATATGTGAGAAAAATATATTGATCCATATTGATATTTTTATCAGAATTTTCACATCAATTACAATCTTAAAGCATTAAAAAATGAAAAATATGCTCAAGATTTTTAAAAATTAAAATATTTTTTATTTATAATGTAAAAAAATTAATTTTAGGATTATTATATAAAAAGTCTTAAAATAAATTTCATTATGAAATTAAAAATAACTTCAAAATACTTTTTAAATAACTTGCATACACCAGTTGCTAGAAAAATTTCTATATGATTTTAAGTTTTTCATAACAATTTAAAAAAGATTTTTTTACTTACCTATTTAATTTATAAAATGAAAGACCTATGGCATAATAAACAGCTGGGAAGTTAACATCTTTATAATTATTAATAATTTCTTTAAATATTGCAATGCTCTTTTGTAAGTCCTAAAAAAAAAATTATAAAATGTTTTTCAACAAAATCAAAATTTCATAAAATATTGTTGAAAATATATTTCACTCACTTCAAATCCTCCAGACGTGCAATATGCAAAACCATATGCATATTTGATACAAACTAATTCCCATTCTTTAAAAAGGTAAATCTGGAAGAAATTTAATAAAAAAATTACAACTTGAAATACATTTACATTTTATTCAATGCATAATTAGAGAACACAACTTTAATATTTTACTGTAACAAAACAAGTACTGTATTTTCCTACTAATAACATGAATATTAACCTTTAGAAATTTTACGATTAGTTAAAAATGTGAATAGTATTGAACTGAAATAATTGAATAACTATATCAATTAACAGTTTGAATTAAATGTAAAATACAATAAAATTGATGGGATTTGTTGCTATTCTTAAGTACAACCTGACAAAATCAGACTAGTTCTATGAATCCACTGATTTTTAATAAGTCAAAGAAAAAAGAATAAATTTTTTCCCAAAGGATATTAAACATTCCAAGGTATGTTTAACAGATGTCTGGTTTGGTTTGTTTGCACCTAAACAGTCATTATTTTTTTACAAATGAGGGCTAATTAGATTAAATTAAAGTGGATTCTGAACGACTACAAAATTTATACCCAAGTTGGGATTCGAACCCATGAAGTGTTGAACCGAAGGCAAGAGAACAGAGTATGGTGTAGCAGGCATTTAAACATTGAATAGAATTTCATAAAGTCAGAAAATATTATAAATAATTATAAATTTTCCCTCTGTACTTGCAGTTTGGGTGTTATAGAAGCATTGAAATATTCAAATGGTCACTTCAAATGTCTTAAATATTCCCAAGCTGAAGGGTCAAGTATATTGTTGTAGCTTCAACAGTATAGATGGAGCAGGAAGTGTTAATATCATGATTATCACACCAATATTGGCAAAAAATACACTAGGCATGTCCTACAGCTTTTGATCAATCAATGAATACAGGCATATATGAGGTATACTGACAGCAATGTAATGAACGTCTGTTGAAAAATTGTTGAAGCTGTATCTGGTTTTCTAAATTAAATGTATTAATTACAGATAAATGTGTGGATAACAATAAAGATGGATGTAAAAGTAAATCTGTTTTAATAAAATGAACATGACTTTGCTCTCTCGTTCAAAAAAACAAAAAAAGATGAGATTTGGTTTGAACGAGAAAAGCATTATATAATCTCTGGAAAGCAAGAACAGTAGTCATGAGGCAAAAAGTGATGATGATCAAACACAATCCCAGCATGAAACAATTCAGTGGTTGGATGGTGTAAAACCCTACCAACCAATCCATTGTTGGTAAACCCTACCAACAATGGATTGGTTGGTAGGGTTTTACAGTGCAATGTCCAAAACAGGACAAGCTGTGCCAAGACAATCCAGTGAGAGACAGTTGCATAAGCTATTGTTCAATTCCAAAGGCTATTGTTGACAGACCTCATACAGAATTCAGACAGGCAATGTGCAGAATGCGGCTGAATACGCCTCTAAAGCAGAGTAATCGCAAGCACCCAATCTGCACAAAACAAAAAACCCATCAAATCCACAGTCAATGCAAGAAAAATGAGAGACTGTGTGTGTGTGTGTGTGTGTGTGGGAGGCTCAAGACATTGATGTGTGATCAGCACTATAAGATGTACTTAAAAGTACTTTAAGGTATAAATCACAACTCCCCCCCCCACAGATGCAAAACATGTGGAAGAACAGCCAACCCTAGGTCAAAAATCATTCTGTGAGATGAATTTTACTGATCATGCAAATTTCAAGAACCCAAAGTAATTTACTCAGCCTCAAACCATAAAGATAAATATATAAATGTTTTGAACGATGTACCAATTTATTGAAATGTCTGTTACATGAAGATTATATTCTGAGTGTTTTATGAGAGGAAAACAACAGCTATAAGAGATATGGCGATTATTTAGTTTGATTAGGGAAATGTGACGTTCCCTTTAATTTAAATAATGGTAATCAGTTTTTTTTTAGTAGAATATGTATAAGTATTTTCCACTTAAATTCATCAATTAAATCAGAAATTAAAAATCTTTAATGATAAATATTTGCTAAAATTTCCAAAATTTCTTTAATAAAAATAATATACATATAAGTGAAGTACATTTCACTCAACTTTAATGGTTTATTTATTACATCAGTACATTTATTACATCATACAAGTAAAAATTAACTTTAATTTAAAAAGTAAAGTACATTAGCTTCTTTATAGTTTAAATAATAAATTAGAAAATTGTATTGAACTTTAAATAACATAAGTAAATATGCAAGTAAATAATATTTACAAAAAAAACCTACATCAGGAATATCTTTAATGATCTGTAGAGCAATATCAAAATGACGAATAGCTAATGGACCACAACCATTCAGAAGTGTCTGTGAGGCTTCCTTTAGCGATGAAAACAATTCTTTGCATTTATTTCCTTTTTCTTCCTATTGTAAAATATGAAATTATAAATATTAGGCAAAATGACAAAAAATACACAAAATATACTCAAATTTCTTTTATACTACAAATCGCTTTAAAAAAAGGAACGAGTGTGATGGTGATCCTAGAATTGAGTTATTTTAAGAAATTTTGTTATATTTTTTTATACAAAACAGATATGTATATATAATTGAAGATAGGAATACTTTTTTTAAATTGAACAAAATAAGTGTGTACATAATATCAGGTGATAACTAACCTCTTTGCGAGAGGCATACATTCACTAAGTAGCAAGTGACACTGCAAAGCAGTGGCACTGTGATTGTATTTGTGTTAAGATACATCATTTGCTCATCCAAGCTTGAAACATAAGGACGTTTTGAACCAGAATAGTATAGTTTCATCCTTGTTTGCTAAATTTCATTGTTTACTAATTGTTAGTATGGCAAGTTCCCATCACATAGACCAGTGGTTCCTTAACTTTTTTGTTCCACCCACCCCCTTTTCAAAAAAAAATATTACTTAACAAAACTTGACAATTTTTTTAAAATTTAAATAGCAATTAATAGGAAACATAGCATAGTAAGAATATATGCACTAATGTTTCTATCTTTTTCATAAAATATAGGAAAGAAAGGTAAAAATTAGAAATATTGAACTTTGAAATTAGTAAACTATTTAACGAACTCACAATAGAATGTAATACGAAAAATAAAAACAATTGAAACTTTAATGAGGAGGAAGAACCTGTTACACTGTTACCAATTTAGTAATCCTTGGCTCTATTTTTATCAGCACCAATCTTAAATCACATTTATTGTGTATTTACAACCGATTTCCTTCTTTTCTTTTTTTGTTTGTTTGTTAATAAATTGGTTACAACACTGAAACCAAGTTCCACTAAATATGATGACGGAAATGCAATTAAGAACTGCAATTTGAATGCATGCGGAAATGCAATTTGAATAATAGCCTATATTTTAGGATAATCATAGAAATCTCCTTTAACAGGCAAACTAGCTGGTAAGAGCTTTTGAATTTAAATTTCAATTCATTTGTAGTTACTTCAATCAGTTCTTATAACTGTGGAACTTCAGTGTTAACACTTGAAAAAGGATTCAAAATCCATTCAGGTATGTTCCTTTTTAAATTATCATCAAATCGTTGATTGAAATCTGAATGGAGAACATCTAAGTTCTCACAGTAAGAAAGTATGTCATCTTTATTTTCTGCTCTTGATAAATTTGTTAATTGGCTGAATTCCCCTCGTTCAAAATTTCAGCTGTACAGAAGTTCTTTCACAAATGAGGAAATAACAGATTATGTTTTTATTAAATTCACCTTGAAGCTGATGGTTTTCACTAAATTTTTTAAACAAGTCTGTCGAGTAATTAATATTATTTTTGGATTGAATTAAACTGGATCATAAAGCATTTTTATCTTTCAAGAGCTCTAGCACAGAGTTAAAAACTTATAAAACCTATCTTTTGACAATCAAAAATTTCTGTATAAAGCAACAAAGAATTAAATTCTTCTTTGCTTCCAATGCAAAGCTGTTTAAAAAATTTGTCTTTCAATAATTTGCTTCTTATTATATTAATAGCTTTGATTACATATTGTAATTAATTATGTTAGTGTGCACTTAAATCTTTTGCAACAAGATGTTGACAATGGATGATATAGTGTACTATTAATACATTTTGCACTTCCTTTTTAAATATGCAAGAAAATATCTGTAGCGCCTTATCATTGCTGGATCATCTGTGGCTCTACTGATACAATATTATTCAGAAGTTTCTTTTTCTTTAACAAAAAACTCATTCAATGACTGAAATATTGATTCTACTTTAGCATCAGTTTGTATATATAATTTTATTGTTCCTCTCCTTTATGATCCACACATATGCTAAAAGTAAAACTTTCTTTGGCACTTGTGGTCATCACGGCCCCTGAATCACTCCAGCAACCACCAGTGGGCAGAGGCATTAACTTTGGGAATTAGTGTTCTAGATAATGCTACAAGATAATGGATTGTTAGCAGATTAGACACAAACCAACCCTAAGCTACTTGTTGTAGGGACTTCTGAGTTTCGGGAAATATGGTGTCCACTCTGTGGAAACAGTTGTTTGAGACAAGATCAGTGGTTCCCTAAGCTTATCAAGGCTTATAGCCAAAAGATATAAGTCTGTGACAGCAACACAACTTACATAATGCAACGGGAACAATAATTTCATAGATAACTGTAACCTACAGACTTAATGAAGGTGGCTTGCATGATAGACACTTTGTAATTCAAATCCCTTTGATTTTTAATGACAAAAAGTGATGCTTAGTATGGTCCTAAGAACACCAATTTTGGACCACGAATAATTGGGAGCAGATTCTCTTTAGTGATAAGTCACAATTTAGTCTGAACAGTTACTTGATACTTGTTCGTATCTGGAAAGAACATATTGGCCTTCTGACATTGTTGTAAAGGACCAATATGATAGAAGTGATCTGATGGCCTGTGCAGGCATCGTGGCAAACAGGCACACTAACCTTCATGTGTTTGATACAGGTACACTGACAGATCAGAGGTACAGGGGACGAGATCAATTTTGTCTTTATAGACAATAATGCATGTCTACAGTATCAGTTATTGGACAAATACCTCTAGTTGAAGGATATTAAAAAATTAGTGACCTAGAATTTCCTCTGACCTTCATCTCATCAAACATGTCTGATATGTCTTTGGATGCTCAATTGCAACTTAAAGACCAGCTCCAAAGAACACCAACAAGCTCAAGGATGCCTTGGTGCAAGAATGGTTGTGGTTGCCACAAGGATTGATTAGAATCCTGTAAACAGTATGAATCGCTGATATGAGAGTTGTGTTGCTGTTAGAGGTGAACATACGCACTATTAAATATGGTTTTCTGGTTTACATTTTTTTTTTTTTTTTTTTTTTTTTTGCAATTTATTTTCTGATTGGAAAGATGTTAGCCACAGTAATGGACAAGTAACCAGTTTCTTTTTTTAGGTTTTAGTTATTTTTTTAATATATATATTGTTTTTATATTGGATAATACTCTGACCAGGTTCGTCTTTATTAACTCCTTTCATTGCCAAATAAACCATTTGTATCAGGGTATTTACACAGTCATTTGTTGGTATAAACTTTTTATATTAATGTTTTCTTTTTATTCAATAAATTAAGTAATTTCACATAAAAATGTTAAAATTTAAAAGTAATACTTAAATATTTTTTAGAATTTATGATACATCATGAATTGTACAATTTAAGTTAGGATAATGAATTTTGCAACGAGTTATTTTCATAATATTTCCAACATTAGTTTTAAATTTACCTCAGTCATTTTTTGACTAAAATCCATAGAAGTTCTGTCTTTTTTAGTCTGAAATATAAAGAATGATTTAATTTGTTTTACAAAAACTTCAATATTATCACTGTTAATGAAAGTTTCAATAACTTAACAAAAATTATTTCAAAGTAAATGTTTGATAAATTACAGTAGCAGACAATTTAAGAAAACTCTTACTATTAAACTGGTTGAATTTTTTCGAGACCTTTTCCCTGAAGCTGATTTTTTCTTATCATAGTTAGTAAAAGAGACTTCACTTTTCTCTTCTTTAATCTAAAAAAGTTTATCTTCTTTACACAATGATAAATGAATGTTAAAAGAAGAGAAATATGTTTTCAAATGAGCAAATAATAACAAGTTATGCAAAAATGAAGTCACAAAACTACATAATTAAAAATTAGCTTAAATAAATGAAGAAAACTGAAGCAAAGGTCTTCATTCAAGAGGCTGCTATGGAACTTAGGACAGAATTTCTTGAATGAAAGTAACATCAAAACATTTATTTATATTTTAAAAACAAAACTGTGGTCTTAAAAAAATACCGGCAGAGCACTTATGTTTGTTATGCAGATATATCATTGGCTTGATGCAATTTTTTAAAGCAGTTAACATAGCCAGAGAGCAAACTGAACTGCAATCTATGGTTTAATCCAAACCATTATGAACATCCATGCCAAAGTGGGAATCAAATTTACAATAATTAAGTAGCTATCAGCTTGACAAATGTGACAGATTTTGAAATACAAAATCAAAAAAATATGAAAATACTTCATTGCATTGCTACTTAGCATGTTACTACGCAAGGAAATTAAGAAATTCTAAAATATGATTACTGGTTTTCAATCAGATGAACAAAAGTAAAGATTTAAAATCGAGATCAAGATCTATTTCAATTTTTAATTATTAAACTCCAATATTTAAACAAAAATTATTAAAAGAAACATTTCAAAATAAAATGCTCAGTTTGTCCTCTGAATTTCTTTCGTGACACATTCTTTCCTTCATGAAAGAATACAACAAGGGTTTACAATTTAAAAACTTTTCTTGAACAATTAAAAGACAAAATCATTTGGTTTTTTTTACACATTTTGTGCACAAGGATTAATTGGAATGGAGACATATAATTAAACATATATTCTGAATCATTAGCAACATGGTTTGGTTTGTTTGTTGCTCAACGGATATTTTTTACACTCAATTTAACTATTAAGAGCAATTTAACTATTAAGAAAAAAACATTCATTAGCAAAATATTTTCCTCACTAGTCTGAAGATTCCCTTACTAGTTTAATGATTTAATAAATTTCTTGCTTAATAATAAAATTGAAAAGATAGTTTGACAATTATATTTTTCAGAAATTACAGCCTAATAAAAAATAGGATTTTATCAATGTTTAAAAAATGTATACTGCTTTTATTAATAAAATATTTCAATTCAGATGTAAGTAATTATTTCAATATTTTGGATTTTCCATTTTCATGCATTTTTAAAAAAAATTTACACTCATATCAACTGCAATTCTTTTAATAAAAATTCAATATGAAAAGTACAGTTGAATGAACATTTAAAAGTTTTCTGGTAATACTTCAATAATTGAAATGACATGGATGAGATGTATTGAGTTTCCAACTATCATGGTGAATTGTACATTTTTAAAATGATATATTTACTTTAAATAATCCTTTAATTATCTTTACTGATCTAAATGGATAATTCAATAATAATTATAGATTGAACAAAATAAAATTAAAATTGGATAAGAAATAGATTTCAAAATCACAGAATTTGGTATACTTTACAACAAAATATTTATAATTTTTTAAGAAAAATACAAAACATAAATTACTTTATATGCACCATATATCTTAAGATTGCTAAAAATAATACTAAGGAAGCTTTTACATTTTTAGATTAACTTGACGTATCATGAATTTTAGTAAGTTTCCAGTCATAAGATCTTAATGTTCAATAGAAGAGAAAAGTTCACTGTGTGACCAAACCATATTAGTTAACTATACAACTTTTGCATCCCACTTAAAATCTGTATATTAGGATACATGTTGTTTACATTATTGTTTATAGTAAGAATACAAACTAGTGTTGTTTATTTTTTATCCAATTTAACTGGTAATGCTGCAAAAATTAAAAATGAAGGAAGATATCTTAACAAGAGACTGTCTAAAAAAGAAATAAAATATTTCCATAAGTTATTCTTTATTTTCAAGGAGCTAGCTTGAAATTCCAGGAGCTTCAAGAGGCCTGGAATACATTTTTCGACTTCCAGAATTTTTAAAAAGTTTCCAGGAGTTGTAAAAACCACATATAGATGTTACTAACTGTTAACAAAATCAGAAATGTATAGAAGTTTAAAATCTTCAATTCAATTAATAAATATAGTTCAGGATTTGTTTCCTATGTATTGTTTTCAATTTTATCATTACTTCTCTCCCTATTATGCTTATTAATTTTGTCCAGTGTTCCGTATATGCAAAAATTTTAAATGTAATATTTTGCATACACTAATTTTATCTATTTTATTTATCTATACAGCAGATTACAGGAGGAAATTTAATGCTCTTTTTGTACTATTTTGAAGTGCTTGGCAAATAATACTGGTCTAAAAAAAAACAAATAAAATTTGAGAACATCTTTAAGAAATATATTAGACAATATATATTTCTTTATATGCATTATATATACTAGGATTGTAAAAAGAAAGATGCTAAAGAAAGAATTTATATATTTTTAGATTAATTTGACAAATCCTCAATTAGTACGATTTTACACAGGTCACAATATCTTTTCATAAAAGGAGTTCCAAAGAATACTGAATCATTGTTGCAGCAACAATTTAAAAGGAAACAAAAGTGAAAATATATTAATATAAATGAATTAAATATATAAAAATAAAATATTTTTACAATTTATTATAAATTTGCAATACATTATATATTTTGGAAGGAATTTTAGTTTTTAAAGGAAAATTATACATCAAACATAATTTTATACCACACACAAAATACTAATCAAAAGAAAAGAATTGGTGAATTCATTAAACTTTTTTTTTTTTTTTAAGGAGGGAGCTGATTACTTCACTAAAGTATATTAAAATATTATTAAATCCTGAAAATTAACTTCATAAAAAATTGTGTTGGACACATAAAAATACCCTCATGAAGAAAAATACTAACATGCATAGAAGATTGACTAGTATTTTCTTCCAATTTCACCGATGATTGCTCTTCCTAAAATATAAAAAATGATATAAAATTATAAAAAGTTTAAATATATAAGTTAAGTGCTTTTCGTTTGTTTATAGCTTAACATACAATAATTTTAAATCAGTAATGAAAGTTTCCCATTATCACCTAAATGAATTATTTTAAAATAAGTCAGTTTCAGCCTATAAGAAACACTTACAAATTAATATGAGAGCTTAAAAATTAAGTCAGCTCTAATTTTCTTTTTATAAATAACTAAACTTATTTTTTGCTCCATTTTGAAAATGTTATCTTCATAGCATTATTTTTTAACAGGAAATATTTGTATCAATGTTAAATTGGATGAGGATCTGAATGCTAATTTGGGTATTGTTCAGCTATGAACTGAGACAAAATTGTACACAATGGATATTCAATATTAATATTATAAGAAAAAATTATTCAGAAAAAATCATTTTGGTAAAACATCGAATTTAATCAAAAAATATTTAAAAAAGCAATAAAATAGCTTTAAATAAAAACAAATTCTATGAAAACAAACTGATTTTTGGAATATATTTTAAAATTTCAATTTATTTTTGGAATTTAGAATTCATGCAAAAAAAATTAAGTATTCCTCTTAAATTTTGCTAAAGTTGTTTTAAAAAAGATTTAAAATTATATACATAAGATGTGTAAATATTCCACATAAACTTAAAAATCACACTTTTATAATATGACAAGTTCATTTTTTCAAACTTATAAAAGCAAAAATAAGCTTAAAATTATGAGCTCAGAAAATTTTAAAATTCATCTTAATTGAAAAAGTTGGAAATCAAGTACAAAGAATGTTCCTATTTTTAAAAACAAAATTAGCATATTTTTTATCTCTTGGATAAATTATTGCAAGTTTTTTTAAATCTTATTTTAATTAAATTAAATGATCTGATATTTAACTAGTAATTTAAATTATAAATTCATAAATTTCAGCAGAACTTGAGGATACGAAACATAGGTATTTACCTCAGAATCACTAGCAGCAGATTTGGAAGAAGCATCTGATAATTCTGGTACATCCTAGAAAACACGAAGTTAAATTATTTTTAAAACATTTTAAAGGCCTAGAAAAGGAGTTCCCAACCAGGGTGTCACACCTCCCAGGGGGAATAGAAAGCGTTTATATTTTTTATACCACTAAGGTGGCAAACAGGAAAGAAAAAAACAAAAAATAAAACATTAACAAATAACATTTCAATTTAATGTTTAATTTATACCTATAAAATTATGTAAATTAAATATACCTATTCATTTATTCTTTCAACCACTGTTTCAAAACCCGACATCGTCAATTGCAGTTTATACAAGTTTTGACCAGTCACAACATAAAACCCATGAGCACCCTGCCGCTGCACTTGCTCTGCTAAACATTCATCACTTAGGAAACAATTGTGTACCTATCATATGCACACGAACATCAGTAAAATTCATTCCCATATACAAATTTGACACTTCGGTGTAAATTTTTTGTTGAAAAATCAGTTTGAGTTTACAAAATTATTGGGTCTCACTGTTAAAAGGTAAGTTTGTGTTTACAAACTTCAGTCGCTATTTTTACTTAATTTACTAAATTGGTAATAGAGCGAAGATGGGTTCATAAATCGGCCATTGTGACTGATCGATTATTTGTTTTATTGTTATAAGTGCAAAATGGCAGTGAAAAAAGAAAGTTTTCAGAAGATTACATTAAGTTTGGATTTACTTTCATAGAAAAAGACGAGTTATGATTGCCTCAGTGTGTGATATGTATTAAAGTTTTAAGTAATGATAGCATGAATCCCAATCGCCTTGAAAGGCATTCAAAGTAACATCCTACTCTGGTTTTGAAGACGCGAGAGTTTTTTCTTCTAAAGCAGAATTACTCAAGCTGATGAGATTGGATAAATCGGGAAGTTATCACATAGATGTGTGGTAGCAACTTAAAGCTTCATTTGAAATAACTTTTATGATAGCAAGCAAAAGAAACCACAAACTATCGGTGAAGAATAAATAAAACCATGTATCTTAAAAGTCATGCAGATAATTTTAGAAGAAGATGCAGAGCAATAAAATGAAGTATAATTCTCTTTCAAATAACACAGTCAAGCATAGAAGAGATAGCATTGCAGCAGACATTAAGTAACAAATAATTAACAAAGTAAATCTTTTTTGCCATTAGTTGTGATGAATCCACCGACATCCTTAATTGTGCCCAGTTATTAATTTATGTTCATAACATCGTCGGAGATATCATTGAAGAAGAGATTTTGTACTCCCAATCTTAGGCAGCAGTTATTACATCTGAAGATATATTTAATTCAATATCAAATTTTGTTGAAAAAAATATTTGGATATGAATAAGCTCAATGAACATTGCACAGATGGCCCACCTGCAATGATAGGTGTACGATCCGGCTTAGCTAAAAAGTTCAATGGAAAAAATCCCCCAATGGTTAGTACACATTGTGTTATTCATAGGCGAGCTTTGGCTTCCAAAACATTGCCACAGTAATTACGACAAACTTCGGACTTGGCTATAAAGATTGTAAACTGCATCAAGAGCAGCGCTTTGAACAGTGGGTCAGTTACTTTACTTTACGAGGATCTTGATTCTGATCACAAAGTTCTTCTGTTCCATAGTGAAGTACGCTGACTGTCCAAAGTCAACATGTTGGCAGGCCTTTATGAATTGAAAAAAGAGATAATTATTTTCTTGAGTTTAAAGAAAAACACGATTTCCTCATAATGCTTAACGGTGACACATTTCAATGGAGGTTGGCTTATATAACTAACATATTTGGTCCTTGAATAAGCTAAACTTGAAACTTCAGCTTAGAAATGGCACTATAATAAGCAATTACGATTATATTCAAAGGTTCATAGCAAAGTTTCAACTTTGGAATCAAAAATTGTCTTCTGAAAATATATCTTTTTCTCAGCTGTTCAAAGCAATTAAAAATAACAAACTGGGCATGAATTTGAATGTTGACATAAAAGCTCATTTACAAGCGATGGAAGACTAATTTCGCTGATACTATCAAGACATTGATTCAGAGTCACCAATATCACACATGACAAGAAATCCATTTGTAGTCTGTGTTATAATTACCAGAAAAAGTTCAAGAAGAATTTTTAGATATGAAGGCTGATTCATCATTAAAAGATGACTTCCATCTTTTGACACTGAAAAATTTTTGGATCAAAAAATAGCCTGTTAATTTAAAATTTGCCTCTCTTGTTTTAAAAGTACTAGTTCCTTTATTTTTCAACTTAGTACGAGACAGGGTTTTCTGCTCTAGTTAATATTAAAACTAAGCTGCAAAATCTTGATGTCGATGGCAACCTGATTGTAGCTCTGGCAAAAACAGAACCTAGAATCAAACAACTGGTACAGAACATGCAATCTCAAGTGTCTCATTAGCACCTACTCTTATTTTATTAATTTTAGATAAAAACATTTTAATTTAAACTTTTAAAGTTTGTTTATTAGAATTAAATTAAAGGTTTTTAAGTACATAATGTGTGTTTTGTGATATTTATTGATAATACATAGGTGCCAACTTGCAAAAGAGAAAAATCTGTAGTTTATCGCAGTAACGACATATATAATGTATAGATAAAAATATAATTTTAAAAAGGGAAAAATGGGGGAAAATGATAACGTTTATTTAATCTATGAAACATATTAATCTTTAGTATTCAAAAATGCTTTAAAAGTAAAATATATGTAGTTTACTGAAATTACAACATTTTTAGTGTATATATAAAACATAATTAAAACACAGTAAAAAATGATAATATTTTTCCAATATATAAAACACAATTATATTAATCTTTAGAATTTACAAATGCTGTTGTAGAAGATTTTGCCTTTTTCAAAAACTGTTTGTCAAATTCATTCTCAAAACATTTTTAACTTTTGCTGCATTTCACAATTAATAACTGTTCTAATGTTTTATTAGACAGATTGTCTGAAATCAGTTCTGATTTTTCTCACTTGGCTAAATACTCGCTCGCATTTAGAATTACTGTGTGGGATAGTGAGTACTGCCAACATTACTTGTGACAGTCGCTTGAATTTTAGTTCACCTTTTTTTTCTTGAATTTTAGTTCAGATTCATTTTTAATCTAGCCTACTGCTGACCACTGCACATCAATTCTAGTTTCACTTATTATGTGCTCTGGAATATGAAAAGCTTGAAATTCACAAAATTCCGCCTGAAAAACATCTATACCATCATCATTCATTTCCCCAAAAAGGAAAACAGGAAATTTTTGAATGAAATATTTGATGCTAGAAAATGAAGCATTTTCAAAATTTGATATTTGGGCTACTTCGGCATGATGAAGAATTTCCGAGCTGAAAGGAAATTTATTGAGCATATAATCACATGCAGTTGCAAAATAAAGCCATACTCTTTCATAAAATGTATTTTTACTATCAACACTAAGTCCCTCTACAGCTTTCAGTGTAGCATTTCCAATCAAAAGATCAACATCACCCTTTTGATTATTTTTATCATGATATTGAACTTGCAAAATATCACTGCTTAATTTTATGATACCAGGTTTTACAAATTTTAGTAGGATTTCCCTGTACAAATCTAACATTAGGGACTTCAACAAATGAATTTGTGGATCTGCTGACTGAAGCTTTACATTAGCTTTTTCAAAAATAGGGACAGTATATGACAGGAATAAACAAAAAACTTTGTTGAGGTCACTAAGTGAAAAAAAATAAAATAATCGTTCTTCTCGTGACACAACGTTCACTTTTGAAGAACTTCCACTTGAAAGTTCTCGTAAGAACTTTCTTTTACAATTTTGAAAGGATTTTTTGCTTTCTATTTTAAGTTTTTTAGCATCATCAGCAGTATCTGAAGTTGGTTTTACAGAGGGAATAGTATAAAAAGAGAGAGGAGTAACTTCATTCTTTTTCATAGCCTCTTCCTTAAAAAAAGTCACTAATGGTTGCCACTGCTGAATTATACGGGATAAACATTTACCAACAGATAACCATCTAGTACTGACATGTTTAAGTACTTTCTTGACATCAGTTTCATAAAATTCTTGAACTTTAAGTCTGTCTTTTCTTTTGGAACTTTTCTGCAAATAATAATATATATCTACTAACACTTCATCAATTTTAAAAGGTAAGCAAGCTGCACTCTTCTCAGCTGCTAAATTTATAAGATGGCAAAAACAACCCATCACCACTATGTTTTTATTATGTTGCCTGAGCACAGATGCTGCACCTGCTTTATTCCCGATCATAACCGGTGCATTGTCAGAACTAAGAGCAACACAATTTGAAATAGGTATACTTCTTGATATTAATTCATTAATCAGAAGATTCCCAATATTTGCTCCTGTAGCATCTCCTTTTAAGGGTGGCACACATAACAAAGCGTTCTTTATCTGATGACATAATGGATTGTAAAAAGTAACGACAATTGGGTATAGCTTGGAATCTATGTCATTACTTCCATCCGTAGCAACACAAAATGGGGAAGATTTTAAAATGTCTACAATTGATGAAGAATCTTTTATAGACATTTCTTTCACAATTGCAGAAGTCTTAGTGCGCGCACATCCATAATTCTTTGCAATATTGCTGTCCGGAAACATCTTTCTGAATAATTTTCCGGCATGATCGCTACAATTCATCGGTAAATTGTGCTCAATTAAAAAAGCGGTGAAGAAGCATTCGGCATTTATAGCTGAATCATCGTTTGAAAATCCAAAAAATGAAGCATTAATCTTTTGATTAGACTGTACAGTCTTGGATGCTTCCTTATGTTTTGAAGTTTCAGAATGCAGCAAAATATCCCGCTTGCCACCGTGCGAAATACTTATGTCAGCACGACACCACGTGCAAAAAGCATGGCTGGAGCCTAAACGCGATTTTGTTATGTAACTGAAAGATTTCACGTAATCATCTTTAAACTGCTGGTAATATCGCTTCGGTTTCGATATCTTAACAACGATTAATTACAAACATTGAAAATAAATTTCTCTACAGTAATACTTGCAAGCTACGATCTAGCAAAATCTACTTCACAGAACAGAGAAGTCAACTCGCTTACAGAACATAGACTGAACTCCCCGGATGTCGAACGCTAAACATATAAAAAAAAAAACACAGACGATATTGATTAATCATATCGAGTTTGCTCTTCTGCGCTAAAAGGAGTGGAAAAGTCGCACATGCGCAGATAATTGAAATTCGCGTTTTACTTACTCTTGTTGGAGAGTTATTGATGGAGGGAAAACCAAAGCAAGAACGAGGTTTGTAGGGAAATTTTAGGGATTTTAGAATATGTCGCTGAAAATCGGAAGAATAAGCTTTCCGATCGGAAGATCGGAAACACACCGTACAATCGGAAAACTTCCGATTAAATCGGAAGCACTGGCACGTATGATAATATATAAAGGGGCAAGAAAACATTGATAGTCTGAGGAGGCTCAACAAAAAGGTTGGGAAACCCTGGCTTTGAGACTCCTAATTTACTGTTTAAACTTTTTTTAAGCTTATCCACAATTAAAGATGAGATAATGATTTTCTTAAAAATTCCACTTCCAGAAACATGATGATGATAATAATCAAACAACAAAACTATGTTTAGGGTTTGAGATAAAATAAGCTCCTAAAATTTAATGTATATAAAGACACTTTTTCAATAAATGATATTGTATAAGAGAACAATATCCAGAATTTAAGACTTTTCTGATTAACATCATGTTATAACAACTTATTTAACTTTTGAATATAATTAACAAAAATAATTAGAGACTAGAAGAATTAAAATGTTCACTCTGACGCAAGATTACGTCCCATTAATTTTTTAACATGTTTATTAGTGAAAAAGCACAATTAGTAAATAAAAACAAAGCATGCATTTAATTAGAAAATAATCTAACATTCTACATCAAATTTATAAAACTCAATGTCTATTAACTTTTAAACACATATTTTTCAACATAGCAAAGAAAGAACTATTTTTCTACATTTAATTGCATAAAAAATTTAAAAATACAAAAATATTTTATTTAGCTCAAAACATTAATATAAAATTAGCAAAAATAAAAAAAAAACATCTAAAAAAACTTTTCAAAAAAAAAATGAAAAAATTATTTTGCTGATTTGTTTGTCGCTCAACAATCATATTTTACACACGAAAGCTATCTGGACCGGGATTTATATTTATATTTATATATATATATATACTTAATAATGAAACTAATCTTCACATGGATTTTTCTTAATACATTGACCTTAATAAATAATGCAACTACTTCCATGGCTAAAAATTAATTAAAACACATTGAATTTAGTAGAAAGTATACTTAATAAATAAGTTTATTCTTACTTCACATCAGTTTATTTAAATAGCGCATTCTATTTATTTAAATAGCATTTTCTGTTTATTTTATTTTTGTAACACTTGAATAACATAGAACTAACAACAAAACTTGATAAATTATAAACATTATAAATAATTTTTATCATCGTAAACCTGCAAGAAAATGTTGAACTTGTAAAGAAATATTTACTTACTTCAGTTCCTGAATCAGGGCCTTCATGGTCAGGTAGGCCCTAAATTTAAGAAGCAATTTATAATATAAAGTAAGATAAAACTGACATCATAATCTACTATAAAATGATACTTCTACAAGCAAATTATCGAAACAAAAAGAATAAAACATCTTTACTTTCTTAGGTTCAATGTATTTTAATTATATCAAGTATATTTGCATAGCATCAAATAAAAATGATGCATCAAATTTACTAAGAAATTTATAAGAAACAAATTTTCATATTTAGAATAAGAAGGATTTTATTTTACTTAACTGTAAAAAAATACAACAATTATTATAAATTAAGTTATGAGCAACTTCAAAAATGCATTTAAATGAACAGCTTGACTATGAAAAAGAAAATTAACAATGGCCTATCATTGTATACATAATATAAAAGTTATTCATTATTACCTTGACTTTAGAATCTTCATTCTCAAAATCAACAACATCTGACCTACAAAACAGTATAATATAAAATTTTTAAAAAGAATGTTTATACTGTCAATACTTACACTATTTAATTTCCTTTTCCTATTTTTAATTTCAATTTTTTTACTTATTTTTTTTAAGATTACATAATTTTAAATAGTATTAAATATTCAACAAATAGTTCAACTAAGTTCACTAAGCAATATTTAGCTATATAATGAACACATTCTTAATTTGTTATTAAAATAATCCTTACTTTACGAAAAAATTGTAAAGACAAACAATAAAAAAAAGTTGAAAAAATAGTTGTTACCAAACTGTCACAATGACGTACGAAACTAAAAAAGCAATAAATAGAAAATAAAAAAAACTCAGAATAGATAAATTAGAAATATAAAAATGTTTAAATAAATAAAATTAACAATTTAATATTTTACAGATTTAGAAAAACAGCATTTTGCAAACAGTTAGCAAAATCAAATATCTCTCTCACATTGCTGTATAGTTTGATTTCATTGTACATCATAGTACATCTTATATTGTACATCATAGTTGTAAGAGCGACTTCCAAATGTATAAATGTGATCACATATTTAATAAAAACAATTATTGAAAATTGGTTCACTCAGAAACAATTTGAAAATCCACTTAACAAAAATTATTGCACTTAAACTCTACATATTTGTAAGTTTTACAAAAACTTTTAATTACAAAAGTTTAACTTTATGATATTACATATAAAAAATACAAAAAGTACAAAATGAAAATTGTTTTAATAAAATTATGAATTTAAAAAATGTATGATAAATGCAGAAGTAAAAGTTAAAGTTTAATAACTCAAGCACATTCAAAATTAAAAGATAGAAGTCAAAATTCCTTGTAATAAAAACAATATTAGATAAATGAGGAAAATTTTTTAAATTAATTTAGAACATTAAATTATTATAATTTATCAAGAAACAGGAAACTAAAATTAAAATTAATTGATGAATTTCATGCTTTTAAATATTAAACACTTGTCAAACTCTCTAGTGTTATACAGATAAGCTATTAACTAAAGACAAATGATCATTATGTATGCATAAAAAAATTAAAATATTGAGATAAAGAAAAATATGTTCACTTGCAAATATTAGTAAAATAAAAACTATCAGATTTAACTAAATATTTCAAAATTATGACAATATAGGAATAGTTTCTAAACAAAAGCCAAATAATTATGTGTAAAAATCTTAGTAGTCTACAGAACTAATAAACATTATCCAGTACATAATAAAAATTTTTTGTATAATTTTCTTAAATTAATTAACACAGAAAAATAAAGATACAAGTCATAATATCATTGATATAAAATTAAGGATACCAAGATTGATATTGACCAATCTATTTCTTTTCAAACCAAACATAATTTTGTAGTTATAAGTCGATACTTTCATAAGTAATTCTATTTCAGCTTTTTTTTTTTAATTTTGCTTTCAATTTTATTTTGATCAGCTTTAGTCATTTCAACAAACAATGACAATAGTAACAGAAAACAAAATAACACTAAATTAACTAAAAGCTATTTAAGTCAATTCATCAAATTGATTTCAGATGAACTTATAATTTCAATATATTTAAATCACATATTACCACAATTGAAAATTTAGTTGAGACTTAAGTGTGATCAAAAGGGCAGTGCAAGCAGTATATAATCAATAGAATGATGAGAGGTTTTAATATTTAAGCTCAAAATTAGAAGCAAAAAAATTTTTTGACATACATCTCATGTTGATATTAAGTAAGAAATTCAAGGAAAAATAGTGATGCAAACTTACAAAGCAGTCTCTTTATTTAAACTTTTGTCCTTAATATCACCTAAAGAAAATTAGAAACGAAAATATTTAAATGACAAAATTAATAAATCACAAGGACATTTGATAAGAATAATGAAAAATAAGCAGCATAGAAACATAAGAGTATAAATAATAGTTTATAAAAGAAATGGAATAAAAGACATTACTTCCTCTTGACAAGAAGGTTTTATTTGGAAGTAAAATCCTAGAAAACCAACATTTTTATAATATTTATATAAGCTTAAAAAATAATTTTGTAAAATTTTTATTTGCAATACTGTTAAAAACTTCTGATGGCAACATAATATAAAATTAGCTAACTTATGATTAAGCTTGATTAAAGGCGAATTGGCAAGTACCTCTGTTCATACCAAGATACAAGATAATGAATATGGAATACCGACATTGGTATGGAATGTTAATAAATCCTGATACACAAATTTCTAATTAAAATTTTATATCAACTTCAGCTAGATTTCAAAATGATTACAGTAATAATTTTAAAATAATATTTGTATATACAAAATTTATACTTTCCAACAAAATTTTTTGTATTATATCAAAAGTTTTAATAATTATGCTATTGTTTATTTTACATCGCTATTAGGTTTATTGTAAAGAATTAGTGAAATTGTGAATAAAGCTTAAATTTAAGAACAAAAAACATCAATGTGAAATAGAAAATTTGGCCTTTAAAATGAAAAAAGTACTAAAAATCTTCATTCATCAGAAAATACATAAAAAATGGAGACAATAAATGCAAATAATTTAATATATTGTAATAAGTAATTTAATTCAAGAAAAAGTTGGCAAAGAAAAATTTTTGCTGGTTTTTTTTTTTTTTGCATACAAAGGCTAGTTAGATTTAATCTAGTTTAAGGTGGATTCGGAATCATATAAACATCCTTGACCAAGGTGGAAATCAAACCTACAAAATACTGAACCAAAGACTTGAGTGTAAATTATTGGAATACTAGCTCAATGGCAAAATGAATGAAAAAGAAATTTTAACACAAATATTTTTTTTTTATTTGAGGAACCTTGTTTCATTTTACTGAATAGAAAAAACAATCAAATTACAATAACTTTTGAAGTCCCAACTATAATGATAATTATCTCAGAGAAATAAGAAAAATATGAAAAACAGTAGATGTAAATATCAAAAATAGTGTCTTCTTTCATCAGATATTGCTTGAAATATTTGCTCATATTTTATAATTCTCGAGATCACTCATAATATAGACTGAAGTAATAACAATAAAGAAAGTATTTATAGCTAAAATTATTTATAATTCTGTTTTTCTTATTTTGCATATTAAAGACAAAATTAGAATTAGAGTTAAAATCTCTTTGATCAAAATTATTGTTAATTAAATCAAGTTTTTCTTGCACAATTAGGTAGCTCCTTTTTTAAATTGGTTTTATATTCATTTATAATTCAGAAGTAGTACATGGAACATTTGTGATTATATCCCTGTATAGAATCAATCTATAACTTAGAAAAATGGAACTTGTCAATACAATATCCCAAAAAAGTGAGAGGTTAGAATTTAAAAGCAAATACAAAATTTGAATTTTAAAAAATCTAAGTATTCTAATATTACTTAAAAATTCATTCCTGTGTGTTCTAAGTTATTTCATTTAATATTTACATTTCAAACATACACTTCTAATATTTGTATTGGTGCAATAATCTTATGTTCTAAGAAACTCAAGCACAATAACATGAAATTAATAAATAAATTTGCTTCTTATGCAGAAATGTTATAAGTTATAGTGAAAGTTTATGATACAGTGGATTATATATATATATATATATATATAACATACAAAACTACAAACAATTTAAAGAACTTGTAACATTAAAAATCAAAATCATTAAACACACATTGAAATAAAAATACACATTTCAAATTCCTTTAATTTCCTTTCACAATAAAAAAATGTTTCTTTACTTCAATTTTTTATTCTAACATATTTAGGTTTTTAATAATTTTCAGAGTGAACAAATTTATTAAATATAAAATAATCATTAAAATACAAGAAAGCTATTTTTTAATTTATAACATGTTTTTAAAATTGCAAAGAAAAACTATAATTAAATCCTGCAAATAATATTTTTTCTTTTATTGATACAAATACTGTAAGAATAAAGACATTTAACGTTGTAGTGATCATACATTGTCGCAGGGCTACCTATATGAAAGTGATCATTTGTGTAAATAAAAGAATTACTGAAAAATAATTATTAAAAGAATTACTAAAAGAATTCTTTCACTATAACTTATACTTTAATGATAAAATTAGAACTTGCATACATTCCATGAAATATGACGAGAAGCGAAAGCTACAAAACAAATATGGAAACTCCCCTTTTTTTAAAGTATAAGTTATAGTGAAAATTGTAGTAATTCTTTTATATACACAAATGATCACTTTCATATAGGTAGTGCTGAGACAATGTATGATCTCTACAACATTTTAAAATAATTTCAATTATAATTTATAAATACTTTAATGTTTATAACTTCAAAGTCTGGAAAGTCTACAAATCATTACTACATACATTTAAAGATATATGAATTCAATTAAAAAAATAATGAAAAATTCAAAATGATTTTATGAAACACAAATACAATACGTATAAAATAAAACGAATGCTAAGACTGCAAGATCCAAAATTTCAAAGTACATGGTTAGCTTCAATTAAATACACTCTAAATAGAAAAAAATTTTGGAAATTCTGAGGAAAAAAAAAACAAACTTAAAGTTCCAATTTTTATCAAACTTTGATTCCAGGAGCAGTATGCACATTGTGTAGTCCACTACTATAAATACACTTAATGATTAGTTGGTTGGGTTTAATGGTGCAAAAGGTTCAAAAAAGGACAGGCTATATCAAACCTTAGATTTTAAGAAAACAATTTCATTTTTCCTTTTCCAAAACCCAAGCAATATTAAAATACTAACAGAAAATGAAAAATATTTGTAAATAATAAACTTAAAGTCTAAATATAAAATCAACAAACAAAAGTATTAAAATTAGTAATTTAAATAATTACAAAATTTTAAAATATAAATTAAATAAAGAGTAAAGAACCAATTGCTCTTGAAAATACAAAAAGGTTTTCATAAGGTGGGTCTTCCAATAAATCAAATATTAAAATGACACACTTATAAAAATGTAAAAGTTTTATCTCAGAATGAACTACAGCACAGTACCAATGTTGAGGAGCGGAAAAAAAAAGGTAAACAAGCAAAATGAAAATGCTCCCCGATGAAAAGATGCATAAAAATTCACATTCTAGCAGTCAATTGGCTAAAACAGTGATTAAAAACATTTTTATGTTAACATAATTACTTACAAATATATCTTGACTCCGTTATAACTTACAGACCATGCTTTAATCAAAGAAATTTACATTAATCAAAGAACACTAAATGTCTTTGATTAAAATCCAAACTTGAAGTTACAATATGATAAATTGTATATAGTTCACGCTTCACACTATGGATTTAAATCAATTAAATATAAATGTTTGTGCCCAATAGGAAAGTGAATCAAATGAACATCAACATTTTGTAACAGTAAAACTGATAATGAGGTGAGATATGGGAAAATGGTATGTAATTTACAGGCAACATTGTAAAATTAAGGTTTTCTAAAACTCTAGAAGTACTAAAGCTCACAAACAGAAATTTTGATCATTCCGTATATTGACATACTGCAAGGTGTGATTGAGAGCTATGGCTTCAGTCGTGAAAATTAAGCAGAATAGACGCAGATTTACTAAGAGTTTAATTGTTAACAAATATTCTGTAGCCAACATGTCCTACTGTTTCAGAGCCATATGAATACTCATGTGCTGAATAATACTGACAGCAATCAGACAAACAGTTGTGGAAAATCAATACGTGAGTTGCTTCCAATTTTTTACATACACTTCCTGGATATATTAATAAGTCAAATACTGGTACGCAAATTTATGCCAAAGTGTCATTTTTCTAAATACGCAATAAAGAGATGAAACGTTTCATACTTTATATTAACTTAAAACTGATATATTTAATTATTTGCAATCATATTAATTTTTAATTAAATCAAGAGATTATGCCAAATAAGAAAATTTAATGTTCAGCTTAACTTTCTTGTTTAACAAAATAAATAATAAATAAGAGCATTTTGAAAAAATAAACAATTTAAAGATGACTTTAAAACAGATCACAAGTACACTTTTACAAATATGTGATAACTATTTCAGTACTCACACATTACCCCCATCAACTATTTGTACAAGAAAATATTATACATCCAAATTTGCAATTTAAAGCCAAATGTTAGAATTTTGTGACCACACTACCCAAGTTTTTTCATAAACAAGTTATTTTATATCAAATTAGACAAAGATTTTTAGAATTAAACATAATATTTGGCAACCTACTTTTTGGTGAAAATGGATAACAAGCATCATTATTTCTTTTTCATTAAAAATAACAGCAAAATATAGCAGCATAAATCACACTCACCACTTAAAGATGATTTTTCAATTTCAACAAGTTTTCTATATTCTTCAGAATCAACTTGTTTACATTTACTTAATCCATATTGCACAACCTTATGACTAATAGAAACTAAATGTTGCTTAGTTAAAGATGATGACAAGATAATGTAAGCCTAGAAAGAAATTATCTCAATTTACTATTTTAAGTTTCATTCTAACACAATCTAGTAAATTCAAATTAAATATATGGTTGTAAAGAGTAAAAATTTCCTTTTTCTTTCCAGTAATATTGGTTTGTTGATTTCTTATAGGTTCTGATTGTGATTAACACACAATTATTTACTTCATTTTTTAACTTTCATTTTTTCTACTTTTTCACAATACCTTTTTTCAATTTTTATGTATTAAAAGATTGCCCTTTGAATGTATTAAATTTTGCAACATGATGGAAAAACAGAAATTGGTATTATTTTTTAACAAATCCTATTAAATGTATAAATTAATTTAGCAATTTTTCTAATTATTAAATATTTAATCTTATACCTTTCTAATCAAAGCTATATAAAATACATATAATAAGTCATGCAATGTTTTTAAAAAATTATGTCACATTACCATGATATTCAATCATATTAGGACACAAAAAAATGTAATGTTCAAGTTCTCAAATCTTAACAAAATTTATGCAAGATATCATTTTCCAAGCAATTTTATTATTTCATTTTGGTATTAAGAAATTTCATAAATGTTCAGATAAAATTTCATTTATGACTTCTAAACTCTTCACTTTAATCCAAAGAGTGAAATACAATACTTGCAATATAATTACAAATAGATAAACATGTATTTTACTATCCAATAAGATGAATTCCATTTTACTATTATAAGTAAGTTTATATAATTTTAAAATTTGAGACTTTATTGATCAGTAATTTGAGACTATATTGCATTCATTGCAAACTAAATGTAATAAAAATTATAAAGATAAATGTTGATTTAATCGGAGATAAATGCTATGGTTGTAGTGTTTATAATAGCATTTACTTAGACAAAAACAAATATAATGCAGTTATTACATTCTTTTACAAACATTTCCTTCAAGTACAAAATGCAATTTTCAATAATTTTAAGGTTACTTTCAATAGTTTAAAGGCAATGTTTTGAAAGAAAGCTATTTAAGTTTACAATTAAATCTTTATGAAAATGGTTATGGATAAAATCTATATTTAAATAAATAAAATTTTAAATTAACATATCAAATGAGATACTTAAATTACACAATGAAAAAAATATATAAGAGCACTTTAATTGATATTAGCATAATTTCTCTTTACAATCAATGTGCATCAGAATGAATGCAATTAAAATTTGATTTAAATATTAAATTATTAATGAAATATTCATTTAATAAACTTTAATTTTAGTAAACACACTTTTGAAATATATTTAGAGTTTTTACAGGTAATTATGTATTTAAATATTGAAGTATCTTTTAAAACATAGAATGAAAAAATAAATAAAAGTAACAAACAGATTAAATTTTTTATATATTTAATTTTTTCAAAAGCAATGAAAATTGTTCAGTCACATTCAATATCCATCAATCTAGCATCTTTTAATCTATTATATTAGTTATTCACCATACCCTTTTGAAATGTCACTTTACTTTTATAAGCTCACCTAAATCATCAAAAAACATATGATTAGTTCCTCTGTGTTTGTGTGCCTCTTAATATTCAAAGAATACTACACATTTCTGACTTTAACTAGCTACATTTTCTGAGTTCTTTCAAGATAAAAAAGAATAATGAATTTTCTGCATGTTTTTTTCATAAAAGATTGATTTTTCACATTTTCTCTTCATATCATTTTTAACATTTGAAACACCTTTCCACATAAGCTTCCCAGATAATATATGCACTGAGTCTATTAATTGCCCCAGTTTACTGCAACTTTTATTATATTTCATACTTACTCAATATAATCTGTCACTAGAAAAAAAATTCTTGGTTTAGAAATTTTGAAGAACTTGGCAACATTTATTAATTTAAAGAATTAGTAAAATATCCTAAAAGATTCTAAGAATATTTAATAATTTCCAAAATAAAAGGATAAATCACAAAAAAATTTTAAATGCTAAATTATGTAACTAAATAGTAATTCTCATTAGTCATGGTTTCCACAGGAATATAAAAAAGAATAATCAGATACATTATTCGAAATTCTCATTCTAAGCAAACTTATATACACATGTATACTAACTTCTTAAGGAATAAAAAATGTATTTCATAGTTTTATGTTGAACTTTTTTTCTAATTTACTTATGATATAAGTAATTTTTTTTCAAATTTTTTTGTTCAGTTCAATTTTTTATTAGAATTTTTTAAAGCTTTTATATACTCTTACAAGAATTTCTAATATACATTTTTTCTGGGAAATTATAACATATGATGAAATCATATAAGAGATGTATGAACATATTTTACATTATGAACTAATTTTTTCAAGCAGGTTTTTTTACAAAAGAAGACTCTTATTGAGAATCTGGTCTGAAATGTTACATTGTCATGAGAAAATTGGAAAAATTTGGCAAGCCATGCTTTTGATATTGTTTGCTGCCAAAAAAAATGTAAAAATTTACTTTTCAATTTTTTGGAGTACAATAAATAAAACAAAAAATTAACAATTATTAATTGCTTTTCTACATTAACTTATTTTGACTATTTTTAAATCACTAGTTTTTCTGCAAAAACTGAGTACTCTTACATGTCAACAAAATTTTCGCTTACTTTGCTTTATTTTTATAACTGTTCTGAAAGTATTTTGGTGAGAAGAATATTTGATAAAGTAACAATTTTTTGGAAGAACTGATTGATAAATATCAAATATCCTAGAAAATCATTAACACTGGACAATTTTGTATTTTAACTGTCATCTGATTTTAAAACATGTTGACATTCTATTTTGAATTAGTGGAAGTGGGATTACTCCATGTAAGATTATCTTGATTTAGATTGATTGTCAATACTTTAAGTTAAATAAGTTAGTTTTTGTTTTAATTAGTAGCTTTAATTACTTTTTCCAAAAAATTTAAAAAAAGAGTAGAAATCATTTATCCACTTTAATTCAAATTTTCAATTTACTTTGATATTAAAATTAAATTTCTTGGGCATTCATTAAGCTAAATGCATACATGACAACAAATTCATTCTAAACAATATTCAGCATATTTTTGGTGGGTTCTAAAATGAAAATAAAATACACATGAAGGAAGAAAATACAATTTTTATCATAGAATAATACATTATCAACAAATAATGTTTTATAACTTATGACTTAAAAAATTAGTTACTGAATTTCTAAATTTTTTCTTTCAATAACATAAAGCATATATACACAGTAAAGCAAATACATTTTTTTAAAAAAGTGAATTTATCCAAAAGATGTAGAACAAACCGAGCAATGTTGTGGATCAATCATCAGTGCAACATAACTATCTAACTGTGCTAACTTGAACTTTTCCATCTTTAAATATACATGAGCTCGCTGAGACAATGCAGAAACACAGTATGGACTAAGAGAAACATAAATAATTTTTAAACATATATAAAAGTAAATATGTATACATACGTGTACAAAAATGTATCTTTCAAGCATTAACTTACTTATATTTTAAAGCAGCAGTATAAGCTTCTATGGCTTCATCAGTATTTTGTTTTTTATAAGCATCATCACCAATCTCTAGCCATTTTTCACTTTCTTTCTAAATGAAATAATTCAACAATTATATATATCAATTAAAACTATACTTAACTAAGTAACAAATAATGGAGAAAAATACTTTATGGAAAATTATTTTTACTAAAAATTTTTAATGCAAATATCATTACATAAGTGATATAATATTTAGTTGTGCATAATTTTCAATGGCTTCAAAATCATAAAGCCACAAAATCACAAGTTATGTGAATATTAATGATGTGCATATTTATTATTTTTATATGTATAATTTTTTATACTTTTCAAACTTTACATAATTTTTTTGTACACAAAAATTACTTATAGGAAAAATAATGAAAAAATATAAACTATTTAAAAATTTTTGAGAAATGTATAGATATAACTTACAATGAAAATTACCAAAAATTTGTTTCAGATATGAATTCAAATTATTTATTGTAAATTTGAAATAATGATAATATTAACAGCAATCTAAATATAGCTGTCAGGTACCACTTTTCTTTGTTATAAGTTTCATTTGAATTTTACAGCAAATTTTACAAAATAAAAAATATTTTCATTTTATAATTAATGTATGAAAAAATTTAAAAATTGATACCTAAAAATAGGGGAAATTTGTTTTATGTTAATAATAATCAAAATATTAAAATAAAATTATGGTCTGGAGTTTTTAATTTAATGCAAAAAAATACATATTTGAATATAGTTAATAAAATTTCTCATTAAATTTCAGGGCTGAATAGAAGTTTGGCAAAATTACTTATTTCAGATGCATCAAATCTAAAGAGTAAATAAACTCTTTAGATTTCAAATATTGTGAATTGAGAAATAAATTTATATTTTTATTAATAATTTAAAATTAATAAAATTATAGAGATAGAAATTACACAATAAAGATAATAAAAACATTTTTTGTATTTCCTAAAAAAGCTAAACTTTCTACACATCATTAAGTTTTTTGAAAAGTATTCCTATATTTAGGAAAATTATTGAATATTTTTCTTATTTAATTCTGTAACCATCATTAGAGGCACCATTTAATTAATAAAAGAAAGAAAACTTTTTCATTATTAAAATATATTCCTTACTATGCGAAATTAGAAAAACAATTAATGAAATTAATATAATCTTCTATCAAGAAACTTATGCTTAAAGAAAACACCTCTAAGAATTATTCACTATTTTCAGAGAATTAACTTAAAATTCCAGAAGTTTTCCAGGGAACTGAAAATTTTTTCTTTGATTTCAAGGAGTTTTAAAGAATTACCAGGAGTTGTATAAACCCCAAATTAAAAGAAATCTAAAAAACTGTAAAAACATGCAACTCATTTGGAGCATATTTTATAAATGTATGTATCATCAATTATAATTAAATTACATATATATATATATATATATATATATATTTGCACAATCATAGAACTTACTGAAATATTATGCAATTCCACAGATAATTCAGATAAAGCTTGATTTAATCTTGTCTTTATTGTCATGTTCCTTACTGTCAACAAATATAAATAATTATTATATTAACACAGCATTAGGCTTATAAAAGACAGTAAATACGTCAGACATGTAAAAAATTAAACTCACCACACAATAAGACAACTACATAACAAAATTTTATAAATCCTGCCTCATATCCTTTAAAATTGTCTCTAAAATTAAAAACAACTGATTAATATGCAATAAAAAAACATACCTTTAATGAAGTGGAATAAGAATATTTGCAAGTGGAAACTAGCAACAATTACAATAAATCAGAAAGATATGAGAATAATAATGCATTTGGGAAGACATAGTAGTGGATAAAAAAATTCAGGATATGATTTTCTAGAAATTTCAGGACAAACTTTTAATTTATTAACTTAATAAAGTAAAAGAAGAATTATTTATTCAATAAAGTAAAAGAAAATGAATTTTAATGACATTATAACTTTACATTTGTCATCTTAAGTTTAAAATTACACCCAAGCTTAATTATAAATTCTAAAACTTTTAATTCACTACTCTTTCTAAAAATTATCTAATTAATCATAGCTAATATATCTATTTTAAGTATTACGTAAACTTCAGAAAACTAGTCAAATTTGATATTTTTTATTAAAAGAAATATTAATAAACAATGTTTATTCATATTAATATTTTTTACAAAGATAAAAAAAATTTCAAATTCCAAAAGAAAAAGAAAAAATTAAGTTTCTTTTTAATCTGAGCTATTTTTGTAGAAAGCATCTAGTTTTCCTGAAACATCTTTAATTTTATCATTAAGAACATCCAGCATTATCTGATAACTTTTACTTCTCAAAAATCTTTAATTTTATAATAGCATCTCTTAATTTTACAGATGAACTAGTAATCAGAAACTAGAATCAGAAAAGTGCTGATTTGAGATTCTTTAAAAAAAATTATTTTCTGCAATGCGTTAAACGTTTATTTATGTTCCATTCCGCATTTTCTCATTTATTTTATTGTTACAAGTAAGAAGCATATTGAGAATGAGCATTTTTCTAGATTTTATCACTTTCATAACTAAATTAGCAACAAATTCCTTCTTACACATATTTTAACATATTCTTAATGAATGAATATTAATATCTGATAATTGGCATCATTCTTGAATTAGAATATTATTGACAGAAAACCCACATTCAGGAGCAACATTTCCTGAAAGAGTTTTTACTTTAAAATTTTCATTCCAGTTATAGCAGGTATCACACGTAAGCAGAATAAAAAATTTACCATCTGCACATGCTTAACAGTCTTCAATTAAATTGCAATTTTTGTCCTTACATTCAATAGAAAGAAAACTAAAACACCTTAAATTATGAAATTTTCTGATAAGAGTCCTGTGTGCTTATAAACCTATAAAAAATGTGCACATAAAAATATATGCTAACAAAAAATTGATGAACAATCACACCCAAATTCTTAAAGTAAACATTAATTTTAGCACATTCTTTAGCACATCAACCAAGAACTTGACAACATCATGACTTGATAAGTTATTGATTGATGTGCTATAAGTTGGCACCACTATGTCATCCACAACAGAGTTATTTTCATTTGCCATTGAATTTATTTCCCATGATATCATTAGAAAATCATTCCTGTATTCACCCATAAGTTTTGTAGAATTGCCTTTTTGTTCTTAATTATATTTGTTTGCTTTCTACTCTATTCTAAAAAAAATAGGAGTGTTTTTTTTTTTTCCTTTCTTCAAAACTAAATTGCAAAAAATTCATGAATTTCAACATTAACTTACAATTAAGGGCTTTTCAGGACAAATTTTTTTCAGGAAAATCAGGAAATTTAAGACAACAATCCTGAATTTTCTGATTTTACTACCCTTTATTATCCTGAATCATGAAGCATATATTTGTAAATATAAACTAAGTATATACTTTATGAATAGAAAAAAATAATAATATTACTGTAATAAAGGATTGAAGTGACCAATATCTTTTTCAGAGACATTTTTACTATTTAATAGATTATGAATGAAGTCTGCTTCATGATGACTAGATTTGCTTCTTTGACCAGTCATAAATAAACAACCACTACAGCAAACCTACAAATAAAGATAAATGTATAAGTAATATTTATAAAGAAAGTTACTTGTTTAATGAAAATTACACTTTTTGCACATCCTTATTCTTAATAAAGTAAGATTTTTAAGATTATAAATCATCAATTAAACTCTTTTTTACAAAATTATTTAAACATTCACTTTACATAATCAAAATTATGATATGAAACTATGAGAAAATAATCAAATATAATTGTAAAAATTGTTAACAACAAACATTTTTTGTGCCTGCTTGATTTGGTTCAATAAACTTAAATGATTGTTTTCTATGTTTTGCAAAAGATATTAAAATGTTTAATAATTTTAAACAGTAAAAGTGCATTTAATAATTTAATTAGTAAATTTCAGAAAATGATAAATCTCTTGATAATATTACATTCTAAACCTAAAATTAAATAGCATATTTTTAAAAAGAAAACAAATATCTCAATCATAAAATATTAATTTAAAATCCTCATCAAGAAAGAGTTAAACTTTTTATCATATAAGCTTCTCTGAATTTACATGAAATGACAATAGAAAAATATTTGAAGGAAATTCAATTTTCCTGATCAATTTCAAAATTTTAATCGGTTAAATATAAAAAAATTTTAAAAAATTAATTCATTTTCAAACAGCACACTAAATCTTAATATCCACTACATACTACATAAATTTATCACTTTAAAAATAAGATTGTTTGATTTCATTAGTAAACATAATAAAAAAAATTTACTAAGTCTAAGCAACTAAGTTTGTTTCTATAGTCCTAAATATGTTGACACAATACTGAAATAAGTTTTTTAAACTTTATATATTTAGTATCATTATGTAATTTAAAGGCCTAGATAAAATTAAATCTTTTATGAAATAATTATTTCATAAAAGATTTCATTTATAAAATATTTAAATAATTTGATTTATAAATAAAATCAAATGATTAAAAACAATATTTTCATCATTTGATTTTATTTATCAATATAAAATACAAAAATATCAGAATTTGTTATAAAACAAATTAAAATAAAATATTAAACACAGCAAACTTCTAAAACAATGTGTATCTTGCTATTTCATGCATTAGAAATGAAACAAAAAGTATTTAAAATAAAAAAACTGAGGTATAAAC
Source organism: Latrodectus hesperus (assembly GCA_037975125.1). Lineage (NCBI taxonomy): Eukaryota > Metazoa > Arthropoda > Arachnida > Araneae > Theridiidae > Latrodectus > Latrodectus hesperus. Next base: position 1,929,982 of record JAJQOW010000015.1, read on the forward strand.
AGTTTTTGATAATAAAAATGTAATAAAATAAAGCAATAAAAAATGCATCGTTAAAAATTGAAAAGGATATTTTTCATAATCTCAGAGAATCAAACATATTTAGATATTTTTCTAGTTTCAATTCGTTGTTTTATGGTCATTTAGAAAATAAAGTTTAATAATATTTTGTTTTATTTAATGAAGAAAGATTTTTTGAACATTGGATTAAATTACTTACAATGAACCCAGAAATTAGAGAGAGCTTCATATACCATAAATATTCACTTAAGATGGAATTCAACCTTACAAATTGTTGGATGGGTGACAATGATAATTAGTTAATCATCAATTTAAGGGAAAAACTCGTGGAAAAATTTATTACAGGTAACTGAAATATATTCACAAAAAGTTCACAATAATTTAAATATTTAACATGATATATATTTTTATACAATATGAGATTATCACTTTGAGGAATTTACTAATAATTTGCCAATTATTTTAAGACGATTTGTCTTGAATCCTTTAAATGTTTAAAATCAGCAAATATTAATGTGCACACACACACACACACACAACCAGTAAGATAATGAAATAAAAATTAAAAAAATTTCTTACCTTACAAAAATGGCACAGTGTAAAAACTACAATTGAATCTAGCAGTAAAATAGAATCTTCCCAACTATTTTGGCTACTTAATTCATCAGCTGTTTTGTCCCTAAAATAAAATAGACTTTAAAAACATGTTTGTAAATGTATAAATAGTTAATGTAAAAAAATTCGGACTTTAAATATTTAGGATATGATATGTAATAAGTTCCAATTGAATCACTTAAGCTGTAGTTTGAATATTTGAAATAAACAGTTTAAAATAAATGTTCTAGATTACATTCTAAATATTCAAATTATCATTATGAAATATAAAGAAGAAATTAATTTTCTAGTAAAGCAATAGGTATTTTCACATTTAGAAGATTTAAATTACACTTTATATTGGTCATTTCCAAATATGAAAATATTTACACAAAATTTGTTTTTAATCCTATTTCATTTTCATACATTTTTAATCAATTTGATATTTCAATGTTAAACACATTTTATAATTTTAAAAAATTTTGTGATACTTAGTATATGTTAAAAAGCTTTCTTGGAATATTTTTGAATTTACAATTGTAAATTCATTAATAATATTAAAATTTAATTTAGAAGCATGAAGACTAAAAATCATGAAAGCTCATAAGAAATAAAATAATTTAAATTGGTAATTATTATGACGAAAATAAAACATAGCAATGTTTAACTACATTTTACTTTTATCATAATAATTACCAATTTAAATTTTATAGAATAAAATTTCTCGTATCACAAAAATAAAATTAATATTTGTTTTTTTTTATTACATACAAAGGTAAAGATACTTGAAAGCTAAGCATATCATTAGACTTGATAATAAAATTTGTCTCGAATTTTTATTTTATTATAAAAAAAAATAAATAAAAATTTAAACACAATGGAATTTATAGATTATTAAATATGGCAGATTTACTTTCCCCAATTTGAATATCTTTTCTTTACAATATGTTTGGATTATTTCATTGGGAATGACAGAAGTTCTTCACTGAGAAATTTTGTTTATAAAAGAAAGTATTAAGCAACATATCAAGAAGAAAAAACCACAATAAAATTATAAACAGATTTTTGGCTATACCAGATAAGAAATCGCAACTGCCACCTCAATATCTGTGCGATAAAAATCTCAAACAAATGTCCATTGACAAGAACTATAGAACATTTTATATCCATTGAATTATTAATTTAAATCTTGATAATTTCATGAAATATTAAACATAAAAATTCATTAGACATTTAAAAGATTAAGCATTCACTTTAGCATGACAAAGTATACTTGAAACAAATTTAACAAAGATTAAATATTACATGATTTAAATTATTACAAGTAAGAGAATATTGTTCTAAAAGTCTGTCATAACAAGAAATTCTTTTGTATTTACTATTAACTATTTTATACTTTTTTTATATTTACATGATGAAACATAATTATTTAATTTGCATTAATTTAATTATACACTTACCTTTTGAAGAAACCTGACCGAGCAACTAATGTTTTCATTTTCTCAAAAACAAATGGTTTGCTAAACAAAAAAGGATCCAATATGCGTAACCTGATGTACAAAAGAGCTTTCCTTTGCACTGCAAGAAATTTTCTGTTTAATATGATGACATTTTTATACATTTTTAGCAATTCAGTAAAAATTATACAGATAAAAATTTTAACAATCTTAATAATATTCCTACTACTTAACTGCATTTAAATTACTAGTCTGAGACATAAAAAGATTTGTTTTAGATATATGCTATAAAAAATTTTGTTAAGTTTGTTAAGTATTACAATAAATAAACAAAAAATTAATAATTTAATTTTATTATTGAATTTTATTATTAAAATTAATAATTTAATTTTATTTATAAATTCATAAACTCATTGCTAATTATAATCTTATTAAAACCCATATTTCAATATACACATTTTATAACATGATCAAAATACTAACTTACAATTTTTTTTTAATGAATTATACCAATTTCTAGATAATTGTTAAATTTCATAGATAAAAAAATAATTATTCATCATTTAATAAATTTAATACAAAAAATAAATGTACATAATATAATTAAATATTCAGAAAATAACTTTTTTACTTTTTTTTTACACAATATTTACTTTTACACAATATTTACACTTTTCTTCTGTCATTCTTTCAAACTATCATTTTAATTCAAGTATTAGTTACAAATGACTTTCAGTTAAGTTTAATATTAATAACAAGTGTTTTATTACTTAGTTTCATTTTTAACTAAAGTTAAAGGAATAATACAATTATAAAAGTTACATTTGTAAGAAACTTCTGAAAATAAAGTTTAATATAATTGAAAACATATTTATAATTATTAGAAATTAAATCCATCTGTGATCATTTTTTCTCTACTATTATGTATTCCATATGTTCACATATGGTATCTTTTCTCAATTTTACTATATAGTTAAATAATTGAAATTTAACTGTTATATTTTTTTCATTATTCACATAACAAGTTGTTAAATACTACAAAACTTGTTTCTTGCCAGAAATTATATCAGATTATTCCAATTTAGAGAGTATGTTCAGCAAATTAATAGAGCTGCAAACATGCAGAACATATATGATTAGTTGTTGGAATTGGAAATTGAAATTCAGTCCAATTCATTTTATATGAATTTAGAAATTGTAGAAACTTCATAAAGAATAAATTAGTTATATTGATTTTAATGAGCAATTTGGATGAAATCATAACAGTAGGATTAAAACATGTAATAATTTAAAATACCTGATTTTTCAAGAATCAGTAACATATATAGAGACAAAGTTTAGAAATTTATTTCCAATTACATACACTGCTGATACACTTTATTTAAGTAAATTATTTTAAAAAATCTGTGCAATCTTGCAGTGATAATATTTCAAGTGAGACAGGTATAATGCTAAAATTTTTAATTTCATACACTTCATTTATACACATCCTGCCAAATGTAGAGGAAGAGTAAATCAAATAACAAAAATACCAAGTATACTGTGTTGTAACTACTAAATCATTTGATTTTAATGAAAGTTTAGAAATACTTACATTGATAAATAATATAAAACTTTAAAAAAAATAATTTAAAACACATCAAGAAACAGAATATTTAATAAAGAAGTAATCAGTGTTCATAAAACAGAAAAATATATGTTGAGGAATCATCATTTGTAAAAAGCTTTTTTTAGCACTGCCTCAAACGTAAATTTTCTTTTCTTCTTTAAAGAAAAGGTGATTTGAAAATGCCATGTGAATGACTTACCAGAAATCAAACTTGGTTTATTAAGGAGAAATTTAGCTTCTAAAAAACAAAGTATACCTTATGTTGGCTTAATGGAGTGTTTTTTATTCATTTGGCCATTTTTGCACACGAGGGCTAATTAGATTGAACCTACAATTTAAAGTGCATTCTGAAACACAAATATTCAATCTTAAAATGGAAATTTAACCACAAACTATTGTATAAAAATCCAGAATATTAACCATATTCGTCTGTTACCTATGCTGATATTGAAGAGATAAATAGAGTGATTATAAAGTTTTTGAATCAATTATAAAAGCAGGAATGTTAGAAAAAGGAAAAGATTTTGTCTAAATTATCACAATAAATGATAGTCAATATATATTCTACTAACAGAATGTTGAGACAAAACATGCAATGCTATTCAAATAGTTTATTTTGATCACAAAAGTGAAGAGTGTCAGGTGAAACAATCTGAATATATTTTACTACATAAAACATTTATCATATATATATACAACAGATCTCAAACTCAAGATGGAAATTGACAAAGATAGTAAAATTATTGGAGTAAAACATTATTTATTAATAAGTGCCCAGTCAATCTAAAATATGACAAAAAAATTTGAAAAAGACACATTATAAGCGGACACACAGAGAAATTTTCATTTAATTCGGAAAAGCTATTTGACAGGAACGCAGACAAGATAAAGATTTCCTGTTGTTCCAGCCATTAGTGATTCCTTTTAATTCATAACATGAGATTCTTGCAGAGAATTGCTGGAAACTCAAACAGGAAGTAATCACTTCTACATTAAACCTGAATTCAGTTTAGGAAAGATTCAGATGATGTCTTGTGTCATATGAGTGAAGCTTCATTTCACATCCATTTACTTAAGAATTGCCTTTTTTCAGAAGTAAAATGCATTGTTCAAAGCTTTATCAGTAACCTCATTACATTCATACAAATTAGACATACAGCAGGTTTAGTAGTTCAAAAATACTGCAAACTGTTAATATTTTTTCATTATTTTATAAACAATGCATCTGTGGCAAACACAACATTCCCTTTGTAATTTAATAAATTGCACCATTTAAAAGCCTTTTCATAGTCTCATCTCCCATTACAGGAAATTAATTTTCCCATGCAATTCTTTTAGAATTTTATTTTTCTGTATTTCAGTTTCTTATAAATCTATCTTCATATGATGGACAGGCAGAATTATTTCACAATGGGTTTTGTTTATTTTACTGCTAACTATCCTAATTTTTACATAATATTTATTTACAGGCATCTCTAAGCAATCATCATAAAGAGTAAATTTTAAATTTATATTAGCTACATAATAATCAATGGATTTCTTTGGAATATTGGTCCCCATAATGGACAAATATTTTTATTTAAAAAGTTCTCTACAAAATTAAAGCTCCATTAAATTTTTTATGCTCATTTTTTAAAAATACATTTTGTCTACTTGTTTGGTGACCACACTACAATTTTAATTTCAGTTTTGATTTTCTTTCTAGACATTTTATAAATTCCCCTAACCCCCCAAAAAATATGATACTTTAAATTTTAATCACTACATATTAAAATTTTTATTTTGTATGAAGCTGACTAGCAACCCCTTAGACTACATAGCTAATAACTTTTAGCTAAACACTTTGCTAGACTCAACAGTTATGGTAACCAGCACCAAATATCTAATTATGTATGCAGTGTGAGCAATAATCACCACTTCAAGAAAGAAAATACAATTGCTGAAAGTGAGGGTTGGCTGCATAATGAAATAGAATGTGTCTCACAAGCTTGTGGTGTGGATGTTGCTGATTATTTTTATGTTCAAATATTTTTCAAGACTGATTTGAGCTCATACACTAACAAGAACACATACACCACCTAGAATACCTTAGGCAGCTTGCATTGGAGATTATTGATACAATCCCTTGTGATGCATTACAGATCATTACTAACGGCAGCATGGGTAATGGAGCTATTTTGGGTAGTAGAGTTTTTGTTAAAAAGGAGAGCAGCATTGGAGTCTGTGTAAGGAATCCCGACAATTGCTCTGTGTTCCATTCAAAGCTAATAGCTATTTAGGAAACTTTGAAATTTTGCATAACTGAGAGTATTTGCACTGACATTTGGAAGTGATAGTCATTGATTCAGTCAGCATTTAAATAAATTGTGGAAGCATGAGGACTGAACTACTAGGAACATTGTCCGGCCTTAGAATCGCTTGATTGCCAATGTTATCACTTTTCAGTGGGTTCCAGTGCATGTGGAAGTGTACGGTAATGAAATTGCTGATGGTCTGGCCCAAGAGGGCAACCATAAGTGTACTGTTTATGGTGGCTTCCTAACTTTTTCAGAGATTGCCACCTGAGTCCAGCAAGATATCTGTTCTTCTTGAAATAGAGCCCCAATGCAAGAATGGTATGCAGAAAATTGCCCTGGAGCTTTCTGTTTGGGGTTGGCAACAAACACAATCAGAAAACTATAGCAAGATTTTGAAGTGAACAAATTCGTGTATAACGTCATGTAACAGGCCACAAAGTTTATCCTCTGTGTCCAAAATACAACACGATTCAAGCTGCTCCTGCCCACATTTTGGCTTGCTTCAGTTTAAATTAAAGCCAACCATTTTTGAGCCCTGAAACTGTGTTCCATTGCTTGAAGGTGTTTGGGCTCAAGGTTTGATATTGCTGTCAAACAGGAAGGATAAGCCTAAACAAAAAGTTTCCCCTCTCATCACATCTCTTCTCACTTATCAATTTAAAAATTTAAAAAATGCAAATATAAACAAATACAATTAATAAATATAATCACTGCGAACAAACCCAATTCACAATTTTTTGACACCCTCTAAAGAATAGGTAAAACAAGAAATTGATAGCAGAATGGAGTGTAAATTTTGAATTTTATAGCACTTAAGCAGAATTATGACAGAGGGTAACAAATCACTAATTTTATTTGTTCATCTTACAGGAGATCTTTAACAATTATTGAGAAGACTGTAGGTAGATTATCATGTGTTATCATTTAATTGAAAATATACTGAGACCTCATATTTAAAGCTAACTCTCTATAAGAATTTTTTAAATACTTCATTACTAACAGATAGAAGTAGTTGATGCATCATAATTTAATGATAATTTCAATAATTAATTTTAAATTTAATTAAATGTAAATAAGTAATAAATTTCAATTACAAGTATTACAATAATTTTTTAATTAGCCTCTTGAAGACAGAGATAATATATAACTTTACTTAAAAATATTGAACAGCATTTAAATTACTTACATTCCTGAGGATCGGTGACATTTCTATCCTGAAATTATAAAACAAATTTTAGATTGAATATTTAACAAAGAATCTAATTTAATATAGAAAATTGAACATTTAATCATTAAACACTTTTAAGTTACATTTTCCAACAAAACAAGTTTTAAATATATTTTTGAATGTTTCAAATTTAAGATATCTGTTAGTCACTTTAGTCATTTTAGGGTCACAAGGGTTACTAATATTTAAACCAACAAGATGGGATTTGAACCCGAATGCTATTATTAAGCTTGAGCATGAACTAAAGGTCAAATTATAAACCATTTGGTTGCCAGCTTGGCAAACTTAAAAGATAATGAAATAATTTTAAACAATTATTTGGGAACAGAAGTGCATTGTAAGACCCACAAAATTTTAAAAACTTAAAAAGTCTTCAAAAGAATGATGAACTTAAGGTCTAAATATTGGCAATTTCGTTAAGTATTTTTATATATGATCACTGACAACTGACATTAACATCTGATCACAGATTAGATTTCATATATTATCTAAAAATAAAAATTCTTATCCCATTGAAAATATAATTTTATTATTTTTTTAAAATAATGAGCAAAGCACAAGTCTGTAACCATTCCAATTTGGAGACAAAATTAATATAGTCAGCATCCGTCAGGAAAAAAGATTTTGGTGGTCGACTTATTTTATGAATTAAATTTTGTGGAGTCAATTCAGAGCTTTGAATCTAAGGATAATAAGTTGTTAACAAAACAAAATTATCATAAAAGCTAGCTACTTAATAGGTAGTTGGAGAACACTGCGCTAGGATGATGTGTGAACCATCACGATAAGGCACAAATTTTGATGTTTTCCTTTCAGCTTGTTATATACCTATGGTAATTGTTCAACTCTGCTGTGAGATTTCAGAGACCTTATAACTGAGTTGGTTGCTTGGGTTTTATAGCGCAAGTTCCTAAAATGGGCGTGCTGTGGCAATTTTCTTTTTAAAGAAATTATTTTTTATTGCTTTTATTAAAAAACCTAAACATTTAGAATTTAAAAAACAAAAATAAATGTATATAATATTAAAATCTATACAATCATATTAAAAAAACAATAAATATAACAAAATTTTATATAATTACAAAATTTAAAATATAAATTTAATAAAACATAAAAACCTATTGCTCTCAAATATGCAAATAGGTTTTTGTGGGGTGGTTCTCCCAACAAATCAAACATGGTTGAAAAGGTCTGTTTTAAAAAATTTTAAATGATAAAGGTTAAAATTAGGGTGCAAAATTAAAAGATGGAACACAGTATATGGTTCATTACACTTTTCATGCCAAGGATTTAGTTTACGTAGAAATAAATGTTGATGTGTGAAACATGTATGTCTGATATGATGGCGAATCAATATAGCAGCACTTCGGAATGGTGAAATTGGCAATGCGGTGAGGGATGAGAAAATGGTATGCAACTAGCTGTCAACCTGCAAGTTCTATGATTCTTGCCAAAGAAAATATAGAAGCATTTTAATACCCTTTCTCACATCTGAAAGATGAATTGATGGTAATACTAGATCTGATGCAGCATTTGCATCTGCATTCCCTTTCTCATTTCCATCAAGATCTACATGGCTTAGTATCCAACAAAAGCCTATTTCATATCTCTTGTCAGCAAAGGAATCCCATGCTCTGAAAATTCTCGATATAATATGACGACATGTAAAACTATTGTTCCTCAAAGCTTTGAAAATACTCATGCTATCATTGTATATACAAAATTGATGATAATCACTTGTATTTGCATGCTGAAGTTTAAATAAATGGCTGTTGCTTCAGCAATAAAGATGGGGCAGGACGAATGTAGGCTATAGCTAAAAATGCATTATTAATAAAAACTCCACAGCCGACATGTCCAACAGTTTTATATCCATCTGTGAATACAGGTTTGTAAGACTGGTACTGATAGCAAAGAGAATAGTAATCGTTTCCAAATTGTTTCCAATCCAATTTTCTAAATTGAGCAAAGATATTTGTTGGTTCATACCAAGGCGGATAAGCAAATTGATCAAAAGACTATCTGAACTTCACATCTGAGGCTTTCAGACATATGTGATCTGGCTCGTGTGTGAAGAGTGGGATGCTCATTGGACAAGCATCATAAGTCTCTTAAGGGAGGCATTAGGAGCCATGGAATGTAACGGGTGATGAGGGATTGATATGATTTTAGCATAATAATTGAGAGACTGCTGCAGTCGTCTCAGGTCTTAACAGTAATCGTTGATTAATCACATATAGACTCTGGACAGGTGACGTGCGGAAGGTCCCAGAGCATATTCTTAAAGCAGAGTAATAAACTGTATCCAATCTTCATAAAACGGAAGATCTAGCCAATCTATAAACAACACATCTGTAATCAATGCGGGATAAAATTAATGACTTATAAACTTGAAGAAGTGATGTGCGATCTGCATCCCAAAATGTATTCAAAAGCACCTTAAGGATATTAAGCGATCACTCACACTTCTTCCGTAAATTTAAAACATGCGGAAGGTTAATTTTTGGTCAAAGATAATTCCCAGGAATTTTATTTCATTGACTACTTGTATTGGAATGTTGTTGATATTAATAACTGGATCATTGTGAAGGCTAGTCTTTCTACAGAAGTGGACATATCTACTCTAGCTTGGTTATAATGTATGGCCATTCTCAGCACACCATGCAGCAACTTTATTGCTACCTTACAACTGAGAGAATAAATTATATAGTGCTTATTGTAGTAGCTTTTCCTTTAAGTAATTGTTTCATTTCAATATGTTCCCATAGTTTGTTCTTGATGGATGCAAACTTTTTGAGAAATAGTTTGATCTTGGTAACAAAATTGTTATTTTACACTACAGCTTTGAAGTCTAGTACAATATCTACAGCTTTTTTAATTTTTTTACTTAATTGCAGAATAGAAGGTGCATGGTTTGTGATATCACATATGGTAATATTCATGGCAAAATGAAACATTGGTGACTTTAAACGACAGTTAGTGTAATTATCTCCAACAAGGATTACGCAACAAGGTTTTAGATCTCTATTCTTAAGTTTCACTGGATTTGCTTAAGGCAAATAGCATCTGCATCAAGTATTGGGCTGATGGTGTAGGTATAACATACTTGTTGAAGAACAAAGTTAAAGAACTGCAAACCATTATCATTGATGATTCGGTAATGTATACCATATCTCATGAAGACTTTTTCAATTAAGGCTTAAACACATTCCCTCACAGTTGTTTGAGCAAGTAGAAACAATTCTACCCTATTAAGTAGCACAATCTTTAACAATAAATATCCATTTTACTAGTTTCAGTTCTTAGCAATCGTCCAAAATAATCAAAACAGTAATATCAAATCTCAAGAGATCTAGACACCAGTTCGAAGCAAACCTGCTGGTTTCTGATTAGTAGCTTTATAATAGTTATATTATGGACAGTTTTTTTATATAATCAAATAAACTTTTTCATTCCAGTTTAATAGTAATATCTAGCAATTCTTTTAAATGTGTCTTTTTCTCCATAATGATTAAAAATATGGTCATTATGGAGAAAAAGGCACATTTCAAAGAATTTTCATGATAGGTTAGCATTCTAAAGAAGGAAAGAGCAGCTGAACTTCTTTGGAATCTGCATTTGGTTCATAGTGATAAAAAACTCATTGACTCATTAAAAATCTTTGTTCTGTCTAGTTACCATAATATTCCATTTTCTGGGTAGATTAAAAAACTTCAATGATTTTTCTAAAAATTTTTTCAAGTCAGGTCAGCTATAGCTATATTAAAAACTTCACAAGGAGGTTTTTCTTATCCATCACATACAGGACAATGAAACATGTCAGCAACATTTTTTTCAGGTATGTACAAAACATTCAGGTTGTATTTCAAATGACCATTGAGCATGCCATCCAGTTAGAGACTTTAAAATAGGAAGCTATTTTTAATGAATGGTGATCAAAGACCATAGTGATTATAGCGATCCTATCAAATAGCCACAGAATTTCTTTAAAGCCATACAACAGCAAGAGCTTCTCTTTCAGTCATTGAATAGTAGTGTTCTGTATGCAAAAGATACCTTTTTGCAAATTCAACAGGATAATCTGATCCATCAGCATGAAATAATATACACAGTTCCAAATGCAACTACTTGCATCTCTGTAAACAATGAATTGTTTTGCTCCATCAGATTGCTTTAACAAGGGTGCTTTCTGTTGGTTAAATCTCCATTCCTATATAGACATTTTTCTTTGCAAGATCAAAAAGGAGGTCAGGAAATTTCAGCAAAATTCTGAATATATTTTCGAAATAATGAACATTTTTGCAGAAAAGATGGAATTTCTTTAATGATTCTTGGAAGAGGAATTCTCTGTTTAGGAGAAACCTTTCTTGAATCAACTTTGATTCCATTTTGTGTTCCATTCAAGCAAAATAGCACCATTAACTAGTAATTTAAAGTGCATCACTGTCCCAAAAATAGCTTGAAAATCTCAGACACCTTGTTCAAAAATTTCTGACAAAATAAATATATCATCAAGAAAAGCTAAAATTAGCACATTACCAAGACCATTCCGAAAATGATCTATCACTTTCTGGATGGTTGGTTGGGTTTTATGGCGCAATGTCCTATCACTCTCTAGAATGCAGCTTCATTACAAATAATCTTTCCATTACAAATGAAGAACAGTTAAATATCTCGATAAAGTCTTATAACAAATGAACAGAGTTAAACTGCCATACATTACTGGACTAAAGACAAGCAAGGAAATAATTATGCAATAGTAGGTAAGATTGATTATTTGATAATTTTAAACATTTTACCTTGCTCAATTCTTCTAAATGAGCTTGACACAGTCCAACAGATAAACATTTTTCATACGCATCACAAGTGGCTTGTCCTTTAAACATGATTTCTGCAATGAAACAAACTAAAATTTTTTACACATTTGAAATACCTGCTACAAAATAGTAAAGCATAACTATAAAACATAAAAATGTAGTTCAAAAATTTTTCTAATCTCACTAGAAATCAATACCATTGTAATATATTATATAAACAATTTTATACATTTTGCATGAATAGTTATACAAACAAACAATAAAATGTAAAAACTAACAAAAAATAAAACTTTTTAAAAGTTAATAAAGTAAAATTTTATCGACTTTTAAAAAGAAATTATTTTAAGTATTAAGATTCATAACTGAATACTAGGTAGTTTGACTTTCAGCAATTTTATAAAAGTATTTATTTAAAAATTGATGTTTGTATATTCTTGATAATGATTATTTTGTTTTAATCCAAAGTATGATAGATAATATCTATCATGACATTGATGGTGCTAAATATGACTGGAAAGAAAACAGCAATAACCACATTACTCAAATCTGATCTGAAGGCAAATGGAAATAATACAATGATTATTTTCCATTTATCCAAGAGATCAAATTTTGAACATGCAACAACTGCTGTTCCAAAAGTCATTCATATGGTCTAAAATATTTAATCATGCACAATTCTTCCATGATTTAAATGTTGATATAGTGATAAGAATCGATGCAGAAATATACTGGTTGAGCATGGGAAAGATACTTTCTCTTTAATTTTCTTTAAGAGTACAAAAATTCCTGGAATCAAAAGGGAGATCTAGTGTTCAATGATAAGAACTAGTCCAACCTTTCTGAGCATTAGCAACTATTTTTCCATGAGAAGTCCAGAGAATATAGTGAACCTGACTAAAGCCATCAATAGCAGTCATGGATCCATTTGACTTCCTGGACACAACACCACCAATGATGGAGAATTCAATTAGAAATTTTACATATCTTGTTAATACTACAGGTTATTTGGTGATTTGAATTACTGCTCACTGAGAAAAAATGTTTATTCATAATCTTTATCACTGAATGCATTTGGTATAAAATATTCCTATACTAAAAAAATTGTCTCCATTTTTCAAAATATGTAGAAATTGTGTATAATTCTACAGCATAGAGTTTTAACAATCATGCACAATATATTTCAAATTTGAAAGAGCAAATGTGAAATTTCAAAGAAAATGTTATTTCAATTTTAAACATAATTATATTTTAGTGTGAAAGTTATTGTGTTCTCCCTCAATTTCAACTAAAATTTCCACTCTAGACTGTAATATTTAATTATTTCATAAATTTGCCTTGTGATACATAACGTCTGTAAAATTAGTTTCTAATTATTTCTTTTGTAATTTTTTTGTAATGAAATATTCAAAATTTTGATACTCTAAATCTAAAATAATGTGAGATTGCAAAGTTTAAAATTTGAGCTAGCACAAAAAAAAGGATTTTGAAAACTGTGTTATGCAAGGTCACCTAATGAGGTTAGCAAATTAATTGTGCAATGCTTGGATCAGATATTAAAATTGTTTCAAACCCATAACAAATTGTAGGATATTACCTTTTGCTCTACTAAAACTTGTCTTTGTTATGACTAGCAAGCAAAATATTAGGTTTCAGTAGATTAACGACCAACTTCATGTTTTTAAAGCATTGTATGATCTTTCTTGGCAAAATATTTAGCTACAACCCTAACCAGCACATTCTCTGTATCTCTTATAAAAAGAAAATTTGATCAACAGCTGTTGAATAACCAGGCTCATCACCATACTTCCCTCACTATCAATAAATTGTGTTAAAGCTGCATGGTCGTTTTATCTCTATCAGCCCATCTAATCACTATAAGAACCTGCTTCTAGGTTTCTTAAAAGTTTTACAATTTATTATTTCCAGAATAATATAGCTGGTCAAAAAATATTAGGTTGAAAAAATAAATATATTATTGAGAAAAAGAAATCCATTATAGATGACTGCATACATCAATCTCGATCAAACAATTTTAGCTTCTAAAATGTTGATAAAATATTTATGCCTTTTGCAAAGCTGACATTTTGCACTAAACATTTTTACAGTTTTCTGATTGGTCATTTCAGTTGAGTTATAGGATATTAAAAATGGAAGTCAACAAAGCAAAAAATTTGGTACATTTCAGTTTTTCTTTTATAGAGATGAAAATGTAAGTCAGACATCTGAAATTCTAAATAATGTTTATAATTTCATGTTATAGTTTATTGTAAATAATATTATATCCTAACACTGTAACAGGTAATTATGTTCAATTTTAGTTTTGTTGATACTGTTCAGGTATATTTGATATTAAAGGTGTACCTTGCACACATAAGCCCATCATTAAGAGTCAATAAAATCACAGAAATGATCAAAGTCAATCTGCATGTTAGCAAATGTTGTATGATCCAGGAATTCCAAATTATAAATTAGCAAGAATTGTTAGTAGCTGAAATTAACAATCCAAAGCATGTTAATTGTCTTGAAATTCACATAAAAATAAAGGATTTCTTTGTCACAAACAAATATTTTATAACATGTATTTTGCCTGAAGTAGCAATTTTAATAACCAGTAGTTGTATAAGATTAAAGTATTTTGGGAAAAACAAATGTATTAAGATAAAATAAAGCAAGTATTTAATATTTAATGATCAAAATTCTGTAGTGCACACTGCATCAACATCTACTGAAACAAATTTCTTATCTTTAAAAACTAGAAATTATTCGATAAATAAGTCTTTTTCAAGCTTGAAGCAAGGATAAAGAAAAATGAAACCATTAAGATTACAAATAAAACTGAATGATATTCACAGAGTAATTTAAATAAATACAGATTTTCCCTTTCTAATAAATAGAAAATAAACTATTATTTTTGAGAATAAAAAATTCAAAAGCAGAATATATTTTAGAAATTGTCTATGAACAAAATTTTTTAACTTATGTATTTCAAAAATTTTATTTTTTGCAAAAGAATAAAAATTTTATATTAAAATCTATTAAAATAGAAAATCATTTTTCTTTAACAATTATTCCTATTAAATGATAAATTATTCAGTCTTCATATTTTAAACTAATGAAATACTGTTGAAATATTGTAGTAAATTAGAAAATTTTAGTTTACTTAACCTTTTTGAAACTATGCATCTTTGCTTAAGATGCTTCCTGGGAAAGAGGAAAGAATTGTATTACAGGATGTGAATTTTGTAGTTAAGTCTAACTTCAGAAAAAATTCATAAATAACAAAACTTAAATCCTAATGCCATAATTTTTAGTCTTTAGATTACATAAGCTGTGATGTAGATTAAAACTAGAATTTAACAAAATTTTTCCTTTAATTTATATAAAAATATGAAAAGTAAATATACTTTTCTTGAGAAATAATTTCTAGAAGTGATATTTGAAATTTTCCAGTTGATAAAACACATTAAAAAACTTCAAAATTGAAAACAAATATGACAAAGGTTATTTAGAAAAATAAATAACAAAATCAAATCAAGTGGGAGAATCTCGAAGAGTGGAAAAATGCTAGGTTTACATTACACAATTTGAAAGCACACAAAATTGTTAGTTGCATTTTTATTTGTTTAAACATAATTTGTTAAGAAGCTATACTTTCTCCTGCTTTTTCCCCCTTTTTGTTCATGTTAAAAGTAAGAAAATGCCTAGCAGACAATCTAATAATTGATGGTGCAGATCTGACAGTAAATCTTTCTTCTTAATAACTTTCAGTTTTCTAAAAAAATTTTTTAATATGCAACTTTTTTAATTAACTAAAATGAAATGCTTAAAAAATAATCATATACCATATTTTCCAGTACATAATCTGCAGCGGTATTACCTGCAAGAGTTTTTTTTTTTTTTTCAAATAAAAGAAAAAAAAGTGTTGCATAATCTGTTACAGATTATATGCTGCTGCAATTTTTCCAGTGAATAGTCAAAAATATATACTGTTGATAATGTGCCACATCCCTTAAAATAAATTAAATAAAATACAGTATAATTAAAAATATAAGTTATATAGAAAAAACAAATAATCACATCCTATTCAGATCCACTTCATTGCAAAGTGCAATAAACTGTGATGAAAGCTTAGATCGATCACAAGTGATAATTTGGAGTAGATTCTAGTTAAAACTTATCGATTTTCAGTTTTTAATAACTTTTACAATGAAGCTAAAGACATTGGATCAAAAATATTTTTGTTTCATTAATAATTAAATGAAAAAAATGGATTATTTTCAAATTGCATATACTTTTCAGTACTGGGGATGCTTTGCTTTTCACCTCGTATTAACACTTTTATCATAATATTTTTTAATTTGCTTCACGACAACTTTCAGTTTAAAATGCTTAACTTAAGCACTTTTGTTCCCACATAACAGCACAAATCAAGGCAAAATGTAAAATGATAGCCAGTAGCAACAGTAATATTCTTCTGAGGAACAAAATTCATTCTTAATCATAACTGAACAAAACTGAAATAAGTCAGCCAATTAATGATGCCACCTGTTATTTATTTTATAAAACATTAGCGGCATTTCTTTAAAAGCTTCATTGTAAAGTTTTTCTAATTGTGAATGTTTTTTTTTTATCAGATTATTTACAGTGGCATATAATATGCACAGTGAACTTTGAAACCTTTATAATACACAATTCATGATTTTATATACAGGAAAATATGGTATATTATTGATCAAGCACAAATAACACCATATTTTGTTTTCTAATATATTTATAAATCATATAATTTAACTTTCTAATATTTAAGATTTTCCATGGTTAGTAAACAAGAGAAATATTTGAAATTGTAACATTCTAAGTCAGTGAGTAATTTATGTAGGTGAGAAAATTGGAAATTATGTGCTATTATTGGGTATGTCCTATAGAATATTGCCCTATTATTATTAGTTTTAAAATTTTTATTTATTAACAATTTATCTAATTATTACAATTAATATAGTGATTTGAAATTGGATATAACCAGTATTAAATTACTTAAAAACAATCTATACAGAGTTTAATCTTTCACAACTTCAAAAATTCCTTTGTGACTACATTTCTTTTACATTAAATTCATATAAGAAATTTTTACTGGTATACAGTTTATATATATAAAACTAAATGAAATCTGATATTTTAAAATAACTGCCAGTAATTATAAAAAAATTTTTGCTTATAATACTTTTCTACATATAAGTCTTTTTAGGTTTTCTTATAATTATCTGTATGTGTATAAAAATAAGTCAAAATTTTCTAAGCAGCAGTATACTTCTCATGGACAATGGAGTTATTCTGATAATAACTAGGTAGGCAGAAATTATGATGCTCTAGTCCTAAATACCCATCAATAAGTTTTCATACCCCAAATCTAATGAAATTTATAGTAGGCATGAAGGAAAAATCAAATTACTTATTCCAAATGTAAAAGCTTCAATTTTTATTTAAATGTATAGCAGTTGTATGAAGTTATAAAATTAGTTAACACAGCAATAATACATATTGTTTTCCAGCTAACAGATAAATGATGATTGCACACAGGTTTTCTGTAACTGTTTAATAGATATTTTTCCAATTTTTATAACAGCAGATTTTAACAAAATATTACACAATTTTCAGACTATATAAGAAGTTCTGATTATAAACTCCTGTTTTTCAGTATTTTCTTTACATGTACTTGTAACATTTTAAAAGTTTTGTAAAAAAACATATATGAGCAAAAAAGAAAAAAAATTTTAACAATGTTTTTCTTATGTGTACTATTTTTAAGTGCTATTACAACATAAAATTTGCTCTCATGAATAGAAGATTACATTTTGCTATTTACTTTGATATTAACTACTGACAGATAAAGGAAAAATACTGTTTTTTTCAAGGTCTAAATCTGAAAAAATATATAGCAAATTTTATTTCTGTTAAAAAGTTCTATTAAAGAAAATACCATTTATTTAATAAAAGATCTAGTAATTAACAAAAGTAGCATAATATTTAAAATAATGCTATATAATATTATAAAGTACTTGCAGTTCTAAACTATATTATCTTGAAACCATAACAGAGGATAATAATGCACATTACGGTCAAAATAGTGACATTTGATGATTTTTTTCAATCTAATAAATATCACAGATAATGGAAATTGGATCAACAATTCTAATGAGAGTAAATTTGCTCTTTCTGAGTTTGACAACTATCAGTAATACAGAAACAAAATAGTGCAGCATTTACAATCACTTACCCTAATGATATACTAGAACACACAATATGCTAGAAGTTAACTAATATCTTTCAAATACCATAGATAAAATTAAGAAAATATGATACAAATAAAATGAATGGCACAAAACATTATAAGGCAATGAAGATTCCTCACACAGAGTTTCCTTAGTTAAAATATTTTACTTAATAAATTTAGAAAATATAATATTTTAAATTTTCTAAATAATAAAAATTCTATTTAATGACATAAAATATTAAGTAGAATATATAAATTATCAAAATTCAAAAACATGTATTAACCTAACAATAACAGAAAATTACAATTTTTATTAGAAATTAAGATTTTTTAATAAAATTAAAATCCTGAAATGTAAATTAAAAATTCTTAATGAAAAATGAAACCAATTCCTTTAAGCTTTTTAATAAGAAAATATAACAATAGATTATAGAAATATATATCATCGAACACATCCCAAACATTTACCATCAAACCAAAGGTATTTCATAGTTTTTGTAAAAATGACATTTAATAATTTAAATAAATTTTAGCCTTATCAGAGATAAAATGAATAAAATTCTTAAATTCATATTTATTTTTTTAATTTATCTTGATCAAAATAAATGAAAAATTCACATTGATATTAAATATCATAAAAAAATTTTGTTACTTTTCCATAATATCCCCGCTTATGAAGCTAAAGAAATAGGATTTTCTTACAAAGAAACAAAAATAATATAATACAGATATGATTGTAATGGCTCAAAATTTGATTTTAAGTTAAATACATTCCAATATTTTTATATATTTATTTGCTTTCTGCAAAAAGTGACTGAAGTGTGATAACAAAAGTTAAATAAGCTAAACATAACTAAAGCTAGTTGGTGCAAAAGATGGCTTATTGATAATTTCTTCAGTTAAAAGGTACATTTTTGTCACAAGGGCAAAAAACAAACAGCAATATAATTTTATTTCATTGAAAAAGGTGCATTTATATTATAACTACACATTCAAACATCAATGCTATTGCTAAGCACATTCCGCTAAAAATAAACATTAGCTTTTAAATAAGTTTTGTCAATAAGTGTTAATTTAGTTCACAAATGTAAATAAAATATTTGCATTATTTTTAATGTTTTCTAAAAATATAAGCAGTTGAAAACAATGATACAAATGGAATATTTACGACAGTAATTTGGAAATTTTACTTTCCCATTACAAGGATTATTGACAAGGGTATATTGGAAAAATAACAAAACTTTCATTCTTCAAAAGCAAATTTAAAAATGCAATTGTTACAAATAAAATCTATAAGCATCATTAATTAAAAATTAACCATAATAGGGCACAGGTACTGTATAATCCACAATTCCAAATTCTGAATTTTTTTGGCGATGAAGAAATGTTGCCAAGATGATATATTGTGATGTGCGAGATGACATAAATGCTAGGGTTACCCAAATAGAATTTTCTGCATAATTTTTATAGGTCTCCATATCTATGATGTAATAAAAACAAGATTGTGAGATACATAAGAAAATCCGCCAATAAACTGCCAAACTAAGAATTTGGAATCATGGATTATATGGCACCTGTGCCCGTAATAGACTATATAATCAAGTTTAACCAATAACATCAACCTATATTTAGCAAATAATTAGTAATGGTGAATATTTTGGCAATGAAGAATCATCACCAAATTCAGCAATATTTGGCTGTTTATTGTCCTTTGTGACCTGTCATTATAATACTGCTTTTAGTCCAAGAAACACAGAGATGATGAGGACAGAAAAGTATGATTTAGGAATAAACAGTGTTAATTATTCTAACTATGAATCTAGCGAAACTAAAATAAATCTCAAAAAACAAACGTAATGCAAATTTTGGCTTTAACTCAATTATGAATTCAGACACTTGAAAACATGTAACAAGATTTTTTAGTATTTATTATACTAGGCCTACTAATATTATAGCATTACATTAGGAATATGGATCAGTTTTACTGTACTAGGAATATAAATATCTTTAATCGGCGAGAAAAACAGTTTTACATAGAGAAATAAAAAATATACGAACAATTCGGTTTTTGCAACAAATCCTTCGTAATCATTTTTTACATGAAAGATGTCATACTTGTTAAAATATCAAATTTCCTTTTGTAATATGAATAAGTTTCCTTATAGTAACGAATTTAATAACGATAAACACAAAAGTTAACTTTAAATAAAACTTGAATACATCGTTATAAATTACATTAAATAGGCATTAACTAATATAAGCTAATTAATTATATGAAAATGAGGCATCTCACTTGAATACAGATGCTGAAAGTAAACAATTGGCTATTTTGACAAAGGAAAGTACTTTCCATATAACCAAAGTTCAAAAATACTTCCAATTTAAATACAAATTAGGTTAAAAAAAACGATTCAAAATTAATGTAGTGTATTGTAGTTAAAATTTCATTTGTAAAAGTACTGAAATCTCATACACAATAACACAGACCTTCTTACACCATCTATGTGTTGTCAAATATAAACCAAAACAAAGTTTCACTTCGCGTACTTATGTTCAAAATAGTCAATACGGTTATGATGAATGCGAAGTAGATCATTTGATTTTCTTCTCTCAATATAAAGTTTCACTGGTATTTTACTCGATTGTATTCGTATATTGTCTTTGCGCAAAATCATTTATTAGTAGTGATTTAGAGAAAAAAGCTTCAAAAAACTGCTACAAACAAATTTATGCCTAATTTATAAAAATTGTTTTACATTACCGATCAAAACAAATGCTTTTATTGCTATCCACGCTGGTGTGTCGTGTATGTTAACCGACTCAGCGGCTCAGAGAATTTCAAGAATCTGCGAAAAATATTTCCTCTTTAAAAGCAGATGTACTACTTTTACACACTTCCCTAAACCATACAAAAATCGTCGACTGTTTCCCATTCTCATTGGGAACATTTCCTACCCCCCTGAAAACTGTCACATCGCTCAATTTAGAGGGAGGTACCCTATCTAGGATTGTATGCGTTTGCCAGAAAGAACTGTACATCCCAATAAAAGTGGTTAAAACGAAAACGTATATCTTTTTTTTGTATAAAACTTAAAAAAGCAAAAATTATTAATAAATAATTGTTTTTTTATGTTATTGAAAATGTTTGAAGATATTCCTCAGTGTTTTTAGGTTGACTTGGTAAATAATATGAAATTCAAAGAAAAATGGTATCCACAAATTATGATGTTTTAGATTTCTTACGCAGTTTAATTAAGAAAGTTGCGTGTCACATTTTCTTGTATATTTATCATTTTCTGTATAATGGAAATTTCTCTTTTTGAATGAGACACAGAAGCTTTTTAGATTTTTATAACAGTAAAATAAAATAATGTTATTAAAAATACATTTTCTCACATTGTATTTTTCTTAAAACAAACAAATATTTACTTTATATGAATACATCTGTGTAGTAATTAGTGTGGTGCTTATATGAAAATAAAAGGCTTAATTATTTTTCAATTTTTATAATGTTATTTTCAAAAACATTAATTAAAGCTTTTTAATTTATTCATCTATAAATGTTTTGAGTTTAAACAATTAAACATAACATTAGAAAATTTGCATAACATTGTGAATAAATGTGTGTAATGTTCTTGGTTTATACTGAAAAATTACTTTCACTTTATATTTAAATATTTGGAAAAGTTTTTTAGCCCAAAAAAATTAAATATTTACAAAAAAAAGGATTAATTTTCATTTCTGTATTATTGTATATGAAAATAAAACTATTTAATGTAAAAAACATGTAGATAAACTTGCATTAACATTGTTCTGTATAAGAAATTTTAACACATTATATTTGCTGATTGTATACTTTCTTAATTATGATATTTCTTATATATTTACATTCTAAAACAATATTATAAAATCATTTATTACTTTTACAATTTTTTTCTTTCATATTAAAAAAAACATTATTTAGATATTTTTAAATTTCATAAATATCAAAATATATTCTCTATAGATCTAAAAATCATTCACGATAACGAACCTTTGCTAGGAATAACGCACTTTTGAAGGAGAGGGTAGGAATGAAACAAGGTGAGAAAAAGCAGTTTCTCATATGTCTACTTCAACTAGAGTAATCGATAAAATCCCCTTTCATTCCATCTGTAACTAAATGGAAACATCTTTAACCACACAGGAAGCCACGTGTGCAGTGAATTATCTTCCTTGAAACGAAGTCCTGACGTATATACAGGGGATATATGGAAAGCTGTTTGAAACAGTACTGTTAATAGTCGAATACTTGTAAAAATTGTAGAGAAAATAAATTTATTACCTCATCCTTTAGTATTCAACTATCTGTGATAAAAAACTTCGCAAGGTTTTAAGGAAAGGAAATAATTAAGTGAAAAATGTTTGAATATTATAGGAGCTATTTATAACTACTACTACATAACAAAAAATATAGTAATATCAATATGATAGAAACAAAATGATACAAAACAAATTTTGCTTATCAAATCATAAAAGATTACAGGAATCCTATAAAAATTTCCAACTTTATAAATATTCTCTTTTTTTATATAAGTTAGGTAGAATTTTGGATAGAAAATTTCCAAACAGCAATTTATTTTAAATTTTAAAAATTCTGAAAACAAAAAATTTCAAAAATTGCGTTAATAATTCAAATTTAATATCCTTGATTGCATTTCAACTACATTTTATTTTTTGAAAGAATAATTTTATTTCAGTTTTTGTTATTTTGTATTGTTAACATTAACATTAATAAACGATTTAATGACTTAACAGATAAATAGGATCATTCCATTTCACACACCTTCTAAAATAGAAGAGCTAAAAATATTTTCTGCATTAAAAAGTTTAGCTCATCTTTAAATATAAAATTCCATTATTTTGCTTCTGAACAGTTTACTGTTTAAAAATTTGATATTTATATTTCTCCTAAATCTATTTTATTTTAAATCTGCAATAAATTTCTAGTAAGGAATTTTATTTTATTAAATATTATCGTTACGTCATCTAAAAAAATTGTTACATGTATGCAAATAAAAAAAATATACAGAATAAATTAATTTTCACAGCAGAACAAAGCTAATATCAGAAATATTGTAGTTTATTTTTTAATCGAGAAAACTTCTAATATAGTAAAATTTTTAAGAAATATTATCTTTTTAATATTGATATATTAAAATAATGACTTAAAACAACAGTAAATAGTTTTGATATATTTTTCAATATTATGTTTCATTAAAAAGAAATAACACATGTATAATATTCTTACTACACACTTATGAGACAATTATGTCAATCTATTGCCTTAAGATGATATTTCTGTTTTATTATCAATATTTGGAGTGTATGTAAAAAGAAATTAAAGTAATAACGAAATAAAAAGCAATATACAGAGAGTAAACTTATTAGTAAATTTTTTCCTAATGCACAAAAATTAAAACGATTTTACTATAACAGCCATGAGCTCTTTCACTAAGAATTAAATAATTTCCCTTTACGAAATTTATTTGTTTATTTCAGTCATAACTAGTCTAAAAAATGCCATCAAAAACAATAGAAACTAAATTAAATTAAATAAGAGGTAAGAAATAATTAGCATAAGCAGGAAAATTATTAAAATTTAACTTAGAAAAGAAGGCAAGCTCGTTAGTAATTTAAAAGTACATAAGGATTTAAAATTTTTGTGTAATAAAATCTTCTAATTCAATTAGCTTTGGAACTAAAATTAAAAAATAATGTATAAATTTGCATTTTATTTCTAAAGCAACAAATTTATAGATTATTAAATTTTAAAGTTGAATCTTGGCGAAAAAATAATCAGTATTTTAGATATTTGGCGTAAAACTCAGGCTGAGTTGTAGTTTTCAAAGAAAAGTCTCCAAGGAGTGTGGTTTGAGTGATTTAGACCGATCAATCAAACCACCGATTAGGGGGAAAGCAAAAATAAGTGGTTTCTTCTATGCGAAAATATACGCCGCGGCCGCTTTCGGTGAAAACTCTGCGACGTATATCTGCCGTCGCAGGCCGCTTTCGAACAGGAATGTTTCGACGTATCCCTGCCGTCATGAGCCGCTTTTCGACCAGTTTATTGCGACGTAACAGATACGTCGCGAACGCTGAGTCGATTAAGAGAAAGGTGCCAGCTCAATTAGGACCTCGTCACCTGATCGTGAGTCATAATTGTGAGGCGCTTTGGTGAAGGATTAAAACTCAAAGCCTGTAAATCTTAAGTTACAGTCCACAGCTCGTCAGCATTGCTATGTATCTATGTCATTTATTCAAGACTTAAATCTAGATTAATTTCATTCAGGGCAAGCTCTTTAAATTAATTTTTTTTTAAATGTGATATTAAGTGTAATAAAAGTAATTCATCAAATATCAAAAAAATAGGCTAAACTGAGTATTACGGTCACACCTCGCAGAATGCGAAATCTCGCCAATGTCTTATTTCGCGAAGCGCGAAAAGTTGCCAAATCTAGATTTTGGTTACATCGCCAAATTTATTCACCAAATTTCACGAAAAGCGATTAGTCGCCAAATGCGTTTTCCGTAAATAATCCCGGGAGACACCACGATTTTCATGGTGTCTCCCAGGAATGTATCGGAGGATGCCATCTTGCACTTCCCACCCCCAATTTCTTGGTAAGGCAGGATGTCATCCATCAATTGTCATCCCCAATCGTGAGAACAGGTTGCTTACAATGTGAAAATCTAGCCATTTTCAATTTGCAAGCCACTGCATGAGTTACTCGCTGCGTTCTGTTAAATCAATCGCGCCTTGACATGCAGACTATGAATTTGCGAGAAATACATCGTTTGAGTGATAAAGGTGAAAAAGAAGTGATTATGTGGTGTATGAATGTTTGCACTATTAAAAGTTTAAAAAATTTATATAGTTGAAAAATTATTGTAACTACTAGGAATTAAATTTTCTGATGATTTAAATTCTTCTTCTTCTTCACAAGCTCAACAGCCTATTGCAGGCCAAGGCTGACTCGCTGATCTTCTTCCAGCTGACCCTATTAGCCGCAACAGCCCTCCATCGGTTGACTCCCATTATTTTGAGGTCTTTTTCAACATCGTCCAGCCACCGCGTGGGTGGACGTCCTCTACGACGAATCCCCTCGATTTTTGAGAATGTCACTTTTTTGGTGGGAAAAGCATCGGTGCATCTGTACAGGTGGCGATGATTTAAATTGTTTCATAAAAATATTATTTATCTTAAAAATCCTGAAAATTTTTTAACTTCCAAATAAACAATCAATTGCTGTTAACATTGTATAGTAAAAAGATCAACAATCTTTTTTTAATCTTGAAAGATGATGTTGATTATAGCTGAGTAAGTACTATCTCTTTTTCTATATCCTCACTCTGTATTCTAGATACGTACCACTTAGGTATTTCGACACCCATGAAAATGCTCATATCTGCGATCTTAATTTAAAAGTCATACTTTCTCCGCTTAAATAACTTGTAGGAAACATTATTGAGATTAGTTGCGTGTAAGATGCCACGAAATTCAAAATTTTCTGACTTCGTAAAAGGTATAATTGTCGAATATCATAGAAATAGCCAATCCTTAATGGACAATCTAATAAGTTAAACGTTCCAGAATCTTCAATAGCTTTTGTGATTAAGCAGTAAAAGTGTGGTAATTATCGGAATGAGTTTCGACCCAGAAAATTTTCGAAACTAGAAGATAGAGACCGACGTCTGGAATTGAGGGAGGTCTGTAGCCTTCCGGCCATGTACCTCGTTTTCTAATGAATTGGAGTCCTTGGAAAATTTTTGGCCTGGTGATTAAAAAATCAGAAATAAAGATACAATAATGAATAATACAAAACTATTGAGGTAAGTGCTCCCACTGGATGCACTCTGCATGACTTGTGTTTTTGGACTAAGTAATTGAGTAATCCTAGTAATAGACACTTAGATGATGACAATAATTCTTTGTACACATAAAATCCATATAAAATTTTTTACGTAGGAAAATATAAGGAGAATACACAGGATGAATACAATAATTCTTTGAAGCACACAAATTCCGTTAAAATATTTACCAAGGAGTTACAAAGGAAAAACACAGGTTGATGACAATAATTCTTGATAAACACAAAGTTCCGTTAGAATATTTACAACGGAGGACAAAGAATGATACATATCCATAGTTGTTTAAGATTACATAAAACTGAGATATTTACAGGTTCCACACGATTTATTTACAATGTGGTTTCTCACAAGATTTTATTTAGGTAGAGATATGATTTCCATTAATTATTATTCTTCTTTCTTTTCCGTTTGAAATTATTTGAATAAATGGAGATATTGGTGAGAGGTTTTACTCTCAACACTGCTCTGGGCCTATGGAAATGCGTTAGGTCATAAGGACTGTAAAGTTCAATACCCTGAATCTCACTATTGTTGATTGTGTATAATTTATGGTAGAAATTAAATGCAAGAAATTTAAGGTAGCGGGCTAGGGGCAGGATTCCCAAGTTCTCTCTTATTTGGTGGTTTCTAAAGTAAAACTCTGAGTTAGTAATAAGTCTAAGTATTTTGCTTTGCTGGGCTTCTAAGACTTTGATATTTGAATCAGCTGCTCCTCCCCAGATTGGAGCAGCATAGGTTATTATCGGTCTGAGGTAGGCTTTATATATTAGGAGTTTATTTGTTAGCGAGAGTTTTGACTTGGGGGCTAGCAGTGGATAAAGGGTAGTTTTAGCTGCTATGAATTTATTTTTGATTTTAGTAATATGGGCTTTCCACGTTAGTCTCCTGTCAATAGTGAGTCCAAGGTAATCAACCCTACTAGCCCAGGGAATTTCTCTTCCCGCTAATTTGACCTTTTCACACGGTAACATTTTTCTTGTGAAAAGAACTGCCTGGGACTTGGTCGGATTTACCTTTATTTTCCATTTAACAAGCCATTCTTCTATTACCTTCAGGTGTTCTGATAAGTGTTGGTGTAGTGTTTTGTGATTGCTATTTGTGGTTAATATGGCAGTGTCATCCGCAAACAGGCAGAGCATAGTATTAGGGCTCTGCGGAATATCATTGATGAAGGCATTAAATAGGAATGGGCCCAGCAGTGATCCCTGTGGGACGCCTGCTAATATGGGCTTTTCCTGGGAGTAAACATTATCAAACCTTACGGTAAATTTTCTATTAGTTAGGTAGTTTCTTATGAGTTTGATCTGAATGGGAGGGAAGTTGTAAGTAATTAATTTGAATAGTAAGCCTTGATGCCAAACACGGTCAAAAGCTTTTTCTATGTCCAGAAAAATTCCTCCAGTAGATTTTTTGTTAGCAATACCTTTTGCTATCTTCTCCACTGCCCGGAGCAATTGGTGGGATGTGGATAGTTTCCTCCGAAAACCAAATTGCTGAGGGATTATGATGCTCATCTGGGCATCAAAATCTAACAGTTTATTCAGAATGAACTTTTCAGCTATTTTGGCCATCGTTGGCAGTAAGGATATTGGCCTGTAACTGGAGGGTAGATTTCTGTTTTTTCCCTGTTTGTAGATCGGAATGACTACTGCCTTTTTCCAAAGTGTGGGAAAATGTCCAATATTAATTATGGCATTGATTATGTCAGTGAGTAGACATACTGCAGTAACCGGGATTTGCTTGATCGCCTTGTTAGTTATAAGATCGTAGCCCGGACTCTTTTTGGGTTTTAGTTTTTGTATAACCTCTTCCACCTCTGAGGCATTGATTGTCTGAGTATCCTGGGGGGTAAAATTATTGTGACGGAAGTAGGAGCTAACGAGAAAGTTAACATAGGATTCATTACGAATACTTGTGTTATCGTCGGTTGTGTTTTCTTGGAATTGTTCCTCGAGGGAGTTTGCAAGCGCTTCTACTTTCTCTTGTACTGTAATGGCCATTCTGGGGCCGTCCATGAGGGGGGAAGTACGCCCTTCTTTGTTTTTCTTTTCTTGACTGCCCTCCAGAAGGAGCCATCTTCAACATTTAAATTAGTGAGATAGGAGTTCCAGCTATTACAGTTGTGTTTATCAATTTCATTTTTGATGGTTCTTTTAAGGGCGTTTATTTGGGTTTTTAATTCAGTCGTTTTATATCTATTAAATTGCTTGCGAAGTCTATTTCTAGTTTTAATTAAGTTAATGATGTTTTCGGGAAGAAAATTGATTGGTTGTGTGGGTTTCAGGCGTTTACTGGTATCAAGAGCTTGTTGTATTATTTTTGTTAGTTCTTCTGCTTTATTTTCAATTTGATCTTCAGTAACAATGGGGCTTAATGAATTAGGTGAGAGGGAGTTGTTAATGACATTTCTAAAGACATTCCAGTTATGGTAAGTGGTGTGGTATTCATTTCCCTGTTGTGTGGAGTGGCCATAATAGATTAACACCGGGTAGTGGTCTGATTGGAGGTCTTCAACAGTAGAAAGTTTCATTGGTGATTGGACTCCTCTGGACAGCATGAGGTCAATGTAGTTCCCATGAATTTGTCCATAGTGTGTTGGCTTGTCTGGCCTGTATATGTTGAATTCAGTATTTTGAACTAGGGAGGCAATCGTGCGTCCAGATTTATTCTTGTAGGGACAGTCCCAATTTGGGTGTTTGGCATTGAGGTCGCCAGCTAGAATAATTTTGTAGCTTAGTGAAGCTAAGGTTTCTAGATCCATCGAGAGTGCTGCATTGGGGGGATTATTAGGGGGATGTACAGCGATGCAACTGTTATGTCACCATTATTTGAAAAATGCAGTTTAACAATTGTGGCTTCTGCAAAATGGAGCCTGGGTGTTGGTATGTGTGAGTGAGGGATTTTTGTTTTTATAAATATGGCCGTTCCGCCCTGCTGGCTGGTTCGATCATTTCTATACACTGCATAATTGGGGATGTTGACCATATAAGAGTTCATCAGGTGGGTTTCCTGTACTAGGATAAGGTCAGGATGATTGTTTGACACAAAATTTTTTAATTCAGTAAGTTTAGTGAGTATGCCATTGGCGTTCCAAATCATTATTTTTATGTTGTTAAATTCCTTAACTGTCATTATTGGTATCGTTAATATTTAGGGCTTTTAGTAAAATGTGCACTTTGTCCGTTGGATTAATAGTGCGTTCTAAGATTGGGACAGCCTGCATGAGGGCAGGAAAGGCTTTAAAAATTGAGTTAACTTCTTTGAGTAGTTTCATAATTATATTAATGTTTTCAAATTGACTAAAGTCTGTTGTGGTTTGCGGGTTCGATGTAGGTGGAATTGACTCTTGTTTATCGTTGTTATTTCTGGCGGCCTGCGCAAATGAGAGGCCTTTTTTAGTAAAGTTACTAGCAGTGTTAGGAGTTACTTGAATTTTCTTGCTTCTGTTGACTGGGTTTGCTAAGCAGCCTCCATAGGAGGCTGTGTGGCTATTTCCACAGTTGCAGCATTTTGGTTTGTCTAATTTTTGATGGGGGCAGTCTCTAGAAGCATGCTTAGCTCCACACTTTACACAATTT
Organism: Latrodectus hesperus; assembly: GCA_037975125.1. Lineage (NCBI taxonomy): Eukaryota > Metazoa > Arthropoda > Arachnida > Araneae > Theridiidae > Latrodectus > Latrodectus hesperus. The sequence goes on from JAJQOW010000015.1 coordinate 1,959,762, forward strand.
GGCTTCAAAAAGCAAACGGCAGAATTGTGACCAAATCCCTGGCAGTTGTAGCATTGGACCGGCCTGGTGTTTACATATTTTTCGACCTTAATTATTACATTCAAAAGATCTTTTAAATTATAAATTTTTGGAGCAATTTCATTTGTGATTAGGGTGATCAGAAAGCATGGGATAGGCTCCTTCTTTCTGTGCTTTCTCATAACTGTTACAGTAGCAACATCAAAGCCTCTAAGCATCAATTCCTCTTTTATGAGATCAGTAGAGGTGGTGGGGGAGTCCCTTAATGACCACCTTTGTTGGTTTGTCAAGTCTATTTTTGATAATAAGACATTCAATATTGTTGTCAGTTAAATAGGTTGTAATAGCTCTATGGGAATCAGATGTAGAAGGAAAAACCTTCAGATATTCACCTGCGAGTTTTGCAGTAATGCTTTTATCAATATTTGTTTTTAGCTGGTTAATTAGGACGTTAAAATTTTCCTCGTATTTCACCAAGATGGGTGGAATTTTTTCCTTCTGCTGACTGCTGAAAGGAGTTGGGTCAGCGTTTGCATTGTTTTCTTGGATGGAGTCAGCATTGTCTAACACATTAAATTTATTGCTAATATTAGTAAGGGGGCTGCCAGAGTAGCTTTAATGTTAGCTGTTTTCCTGGGCCTAGTAAAGCCTTCCTCGTCGCTATTACTGTTGATCATTCTTTTATTTTTAATTGGTGTAGACACCGGGGCCTGTTCAGAGCTTAACATTGGAAATTGCATATTATAATAAGCAATATTTTCATCAATATCATTGGAAACAGTTACAGAATTACTATTTATTAGACTATTACTTGCACTATTAATCATACCATTGTTAGCATTTACATAGTAAATATTGTTTGGGAAAGTATTAACATCATTATTAATAGAAATACAATTACTAGTTAAACCATCGTTTACGTTATGTGATATACGATTTTCAAAATTTATATCTGAGCCATCCTTACCATTTGTAACACAAGTACTATTTTTATTAAACATATTACCATCATAGTAAGGTATGTTGGATATTACTGGGTTATTAGTTACATTTGCTTTACCAGGATTACTCAAAATATTATTAGAAGTTACGTAAGAATTAAATGTAGATGGATTATTACCTTGACTATTGCTTATCTTTTCTATTAAATTATCATCTATATCAGTAGAGTTATTACTAGTAATTCTAGTTTGTTTACTTTTGTTTGCAGCAACAGCATTATTAACATTATTAGAAAGGATTGACCATTTCGTTTTATTTTTAGTATTTTTGGAAAAATTTTTAACAATTTTAATATTTTTTAATTTTTTAACAGTTTTAATATTAGCATTAACTGAATTCTGTTCTAAGTCTACATCACTATCAGATGAAACAGTCTTAGAGTCATGCAGAGTACAATTTGATATTAGGCAATATCCCAATTGAGAGCACTTACCTCTAATTTGTTGTAATACAATTGATGCCTTCTGGTAGAGGTGATTTTGGAAAGTCCAATGGGCATTTTGTTGATATTTCGGGTTGGATTTTTCCATTCCTTCCATTAACCGTTTTTGGGCAGAAACAAACATTTCCAGCAGCTCACTGTGTTTTGACATTTCACGTAGCATGTTACATCTTCGGAGCTTGGTTATCGGAACACTTGGGTCTAGTGCCATGTAAGCCTCTAGGTTTGGCACTAGCCCTTTGATAGCACTATCACACGAATTTAGTTCCTCCATTGTTGAAGCGCTGGATTTAACCGGGCTTACATTTTCACTAACACTGTTACCGGGACACATACTAACACAATATTCCATAGTGGTTTGCTGAATCGGAGCACACTCAGTGCTCCGCTCCAAAGGAGCGGGCACTGAGGTATCCATATGGCAACCTTCAGCAAGATCCTGTGATGAAATCGAGGGTTCCGAGGAGGTGCAGGCAGAAGCCGGCGAAAGCAGAGAGGGACCTGAGAGGGGTCGACTGGGCAAGCCGCATTCCGCGACCATCGGCTAAGAGAGCGATCAGCTGAGACCGGTTTAGGAGCGAAATAGAAACACGTCTTTAAACCTCGGCAGCTGGGCCAAAAGTCAGACCGACGTGTGCTTGCCAAAGAATTTAGGGTAAACTGCACCAAACTAGTGCCCCATATACTCCAAAGTTCCAAAAAGCATCCAGATTGCTGTTTCAATAAATTTTATCCGCAAGGAAGCGCTTGCTGGATTTCTTTGATCACACCACCCTCCATAAGACTTTTATCACAAAATCTGACTGCGGTACGCGGTAGATCCATCTTTTTCAGTCAACATCATAGATAGTAAATAGATGTCTTGATGTTCACAGGGGTGTTTGTGCTGCGGGGAAACCCCGGAATCCCGGGGATTTTGAACTTCGATACCCGGAAATTCTGGGGATCGTCGTTCAAAAGGAAGTAGGAATAATAATGAATTATTTATTTTGATCTGGGTAATTTTGTTTGCTTTGAAAGCAGAAAACGCAATAATTACGTCATTCAATACTTCATAATTGTAATTTTTCATTTCTCCCCCCCTTCTCGAAAATCCAAAATGTCGGTAGTAAGTCCGTAAAAGTTTCCGGGGATTTTTTGGGGTCCCACAAACACCCCTGTGTTCATGAAATGCTGTTCAAAAGATATTTGCTGGTTTATGAGTATGGGAGTAAAAGAAACGTCCATTAGACATCAACTAATAAACGTTAATTCATGTAAATTTGCAGATTAAAAATAGAAGTCTATTGGAGGTTAGTCTTTGGACCTCTGATGTATAGAACATACATATAGATGAAAAACAATCTGATTATTTATCTGAATTTAGTTACTTAAATAATATTTTACATTATATGTAAAAGCTGTTTGTGTTGAATTGATAATTACGTGCAACACATTAATTATTTCGGGAAAATTAATTTACTAATACATTTGAAATGAAGTAAATTATTCTACAAACTTCGCATAGTTTAACCACAAAATAATATACTGTTAGTATAATGAGTAAATTATTAACTTCAAGCAGAAATTTGAAACGAAATTTAGATTTAATAATCGATGTAAAAATAATAGTGTTGACAAAAATTATTTTCATTGTAAAAAATTTAAATCAAAAAAATGTAACTTTGATAACTTATGAATATTTCCTTTTTATATCATAAAAACAATTTTTCTGATTCCAAAACTAGAAGACCCTTGTTAATAAATCTTTATCTGATTTCAGTTTAGATAACTAAATACCGCAATAGCATTATCAACGCAAAATACAGATAAGCAACGGAACGCTAATACAGACAATGAAAATATTTTGAAAATTTCTTTGATCAAAAATTAAAATAAATTTCTTTCAAAACACACATAAATTAAAATAAAATTATTTATATTAAATAAAATCAGAAATTCTCAGACAAGCAATATATATCATTAAAAATAATTTTTTTCTCAAAACTGATACTCTCTACGTTGTTCTTTTAAGTTTTCCATTTATTCAAATTAATTGAATTCATTGATTCAAATTAATAATAAATTTCAAGTGCTGAGATAAAAAAAATGTATTTTAACTGTTATATTAACTAATTTTATTAAAAAACTTTCTCAATCAATTATCATAGAAGAGAAAATTTTCTTCGTATTTTTGAGGCATTTAATAAAACTATTACCTTAAGATATTGAAATATATTTTGTTATTAAAATAAGGGTTAATTTTTTTTATTAAAATCAAATATTTGCTATAAAGAGTCAATTTGGAAGTACTGTTCATACAACAGAATAAATTTTTTTCTTTTAATAAATATATATTTAAAGAGACGATTTTAGTTTTTAAAAGTTTACAATTAAAAATGAGAAATATGTACGATTTCCTTATAATTTTCTTGTAGGATTTTTTCAAGTTGAAAGATTTATTTTTATATAAATTGAGAACTAAGTAATTAAAAATATATATTCTGTATATTTATGCATACAAAAAAGAAAAAAATTAAAAATAAAAAAAAAATCATTTAAACAAAATTACGAGTCAAATAAAAATTATTTCCCCGAATAAAAACATTTAAATATTAAATAAATTACTTTTAAATGAATAGTTTTAAGTAATAAGTAGTTTAATATTTAATTTTCAAAACTCTACACACACACACACACACAAGCAGATGTTAGTAAATATTTAAACCAGCAAAAATTTGAAATAAATATTCAAATCGACAGAATGCATAACAGACAGAAAATACAACTTACAGCAATAATATTTTAAATGTCAAAACTCCAGATTTTCCAAGTTGACATTTTTGTTTCCGATGAAGCGATGTTTGGGAAGAAAGGAAATGCTAACAGTGTAAACAATGAAAAGGAAAGAAAGTTGATGTGTGTTTTCCTAGAATTTGGAGGTAATTAGTTCTCGTTCCCTTCCATTTCAATTCTAGGAAGAAAATTCCCTAAACTGCAAACTGTAGTTCTATAATGCGAAAATTTTCTCCCCTTTCTTTGAAGGTCAATCTGGTGCCGGACACAATATTTTGGACGACAGGAACTAGCCGTGTGAACAATAAAAAGTAAAGAAAGTTTTCCTAGAATTTGGAGGTAATTAGTTCTCGATCCCTTCCATTTCGATTCCAGGAAGACAATTCCCTACGCGGCATACTGTAGGGTCCTATTTTGTGAAAATTTTTCCCCCTTTCTTCGAAGGTCAATCTGGTGCCGGACACAATATTTTGGACAAAGGGAGCCGCTTACAGAAAACACGTTTCAGTAGGAATTTTCTCACGAGTTTAATGCGACATTAGACTAAAAGGCTACAATAAAGCCTGAGATAAAAATATATTAGGGGTTACTTTTATTTTGAGGCAATGGATAATATAATTTCACAGAGTCTCAATAACAATTGAAACTGATCTTTCTATATCGCTTCTTGATAATTTAAGTAAAATCTGATTTCTCTATTATTATTAACACTTTTAAATTCTTACAAGTTTTCATTAATAATATTTCAGTTATATGAAATTTTCTTTTTTGCGAATAAATATTTATTACGTTATTATAGTCAAAATAGGATTAAATTTTCACATTTTTTATCATAAAAGAAAATTAAAAATATTAACGAAATACTGCTTGTTAAATAAAATGATTAGATTAAATCATTTAAGAGAAATTAAAAATAGCAAATCAAATAATATTAGGTTGGTGCGTATGAAATGTCGGATTCTTAAGTGATTGTATAAAACTGCATATCTTTCTTCAGAAGCTGTTTATTCAATCAAAGTATGCTCCATTCGCTTCAATACACTTCTCCCAACGAAATTTTAAAGCGTAGATGCCTGTCTTAAAAAAATTTTGGTCTTTAGAATTAATAAACTCTGATATCGAGTTTTTTAGACTGTCTTCATTTTCATAGTGTTTGCCCCTTAAAAACAGCTCTAAATGCTTGAAAAAATGAAAATCGGATGGCGAGAGATCCGGTGAATATGGTGGATGCTGCAATGATGAGCATACGTTTAACCGATCCAGCTTATTTCGCTCTGTCAGTGCGTGCGGTACCCACTTGTCCATCTTCTTAACCTTGCCAATCTCAGAAAGGTGTCTCATTATCGTTGTATGGTCAACTTTCATCCTGATAGCAAGTTCCCTCGTGGATACGGCTGGATCCGCTTCCACTAGAGCCTTCAGGTCATCATTCTTCACAGACGTTTTGGGTCTTCCGCGCGGCTCATTTTGCAGTGAAAAATCGCCAGTCCGAAATTTTTCGAACCAACGCTGCACTTTCCGATCGTTAACCGTATTCTCCCCAAACGCTTGGTTTATGTTGCGTGCAGCTTTTGCAGCACTATTACCAAGTTTGTACTCATATAAGAAAATGACGCGAATGTCGGCAGAATTCATATCGGCAATAAACTCAAAAGAAATAAAAAAGGGAAGACCTTCGAGAAAACCTATTTTGCTGAAATGAGTCTCTGGCAATGGACAATACGAGTATGAATGAGGTTATGCCAAATACAAAAATATAACGAAAACAGGGAGGAAAACGTCCGCATGTAAAGAGAATCCGACATTTCATACGCACCAACCTAATATTTCAAAATACTGAAATTTCGACAAAAAATTTTTACGTTTTGAATTTTTGAATAATTATTATATCCAGAAGGGTCCAGTGGAAATAATATTCATTGAACGTTTTTTATTTTTATTTTGAGTAAAATAAACTTATTTGCTTTATTAATATTATTGTTATCATTTTTTTAATATATAACTCGACTTAGACAACCTGCATAACAATTAGAACTAATAAAAAAGGGTACTGTGAATCTTGATGTATTCACAAAACTAAGTAAGGTGTATTTCATGAGCTTTCTCTTTTGTTATTTGCCTGGGTTAATAGATCAAAAAATTACCACAGAACATTAACATAAATAATTTGGCAAATAGTTTTATACTAAAATGAAAACCTCTCATATGCATAAAAATAGAACTGGAAATAAAATAGAACTAATATTCCAGAAAATAAAAATAGAATTAATATTCCAGAAATTTTATACGAAAAAATTAAGATATTTTCATTATTTACATACTTACAAGATTGTTGTGCAAAAAAATAGTACCACAAACTTTGAGTAAAGTATGAAACTTAAAAAGGAAAGGATTAAAAAAATGAAAACCGATAATCTAACTGATTAAGAAATGGAAAACCGAAAGCATGGTTAAAAGAACACAATTTTTAAAAGGAGCTAAACTATACAAAATTATTATTACTAAGGAACATTAATTATAAGTGTAAGAGTTTTGTTTGAATAGTTCCAGTAGCTCTTTATTATTTTTCATCAACAACCACTTCTCTTTTCCAAATCTGATTCTTCCCTGGCACTTTTTTTTCTGGACATGACACAATAATTATAAAATGCAAAATTTATTTCTCCTAATAAAAGTAATATTATAATAAAAAATTAAAATTTTCTGAAAGATTTTGTTTAGCTTTGAAATGATGTGTTCTACAAGTTGCGCTCGAGGCATGACAGCTCCCCCTCCCCATTTTCCCCTCCCGTCGCTTAGCCTCTGGTTTGAGAAGTTTGAGTAATGAGAGATGTGGAAAAACTTTATGCCATTATCAAAAATCTGTGGTTAGTAACTTCAACATACAAATATTCAAAACAGATATATTTACTTCACAAGTTTAATTCAAAGAAATTTATTTCCTCATTACATACATTCAAATTTGGTAATCAGGGAAGATTATATGTACCTAAATTATAATATCTATTAGTATGTATGTAATATATACTGCATACTTTCCTATAAATGTATTAAAATATAAATGTACTTATTTTTATTCATGTAATTTACATGATATTATTAGTAATAAGAATATATTATGGCAGCAAAAATAATTTTAATAGTAATTGCAGAAAAAAATGTGGAAAATCATCAATTAGCCCTTAAACTACCATGCAAACTTCAATTTATAAATAATCGAATTTCTCTTTTTTCTGCTTTTAAAAACACATGAAGAGTTTTGGTGAAATAATTTTATTTATAGAAGGAACAAATTATACTATTGGTCATATTATATATTTCTTTTAAAGGTAAATTACAAGTATTAATATTGCAATATCATAACCACTGGTACCGCATGCACATAAGTATAGAATAATAATAATTATTATTATTTGAAAGGAGTTAAACCAACGACAAAAGTATTTATTTAAGCTCTTGACATCATAAATACTTAGATGTACGATATGATAGATAAATGTCTATGTTTTTGATACCTTATGTTTATGATTTCTCTAAAAATAAAAGTTTTTAATTTTTATGTATGTAAATGAACATCTATTAATGCTGTTGAAACACTTTTAATGTTTGAATGTGTTTATAAGGTGCAGAAATGCTAAGAATTATTTTTCCAATCTTTTTCTATTATACACTGCTTGACATTGAAAATGCAACACCAAGGAAGTATAGCCAGAAAGTGACGAAACTTGGCAAACAGAGAGAGACAACAACGAACAATAAATGATCTATTTCGAAATGATATGTATAATACAGAGTGATGTCAAGTCGGGTGTAGGACCACCGTGTACGGCGTAACACGTCTATGCACAGAGTCAATAAAAGTACGGATAGTGTCCTGAGTCCTGTCAACCATTTGTCAAAGTGCGTCTTCTGAAGGAGGCAGGTTTTGCAAATGGCATCCAATTATATCCCAAACGTGTTCGATTGGTGAGAGATCAGGGGAGCATGGTGGCCAGGAAAGCAGCTGTATACCTTCCACGGCATGTTGGCTGATGCAAGCAATGTGTGGTCGGTCGTTATCCTGCTGATAAAGGGCATTGGGCACACTCTGAAGACTGGGTAGTATCACCGGCCGCAGCACATCATTCACGTAACATTGAGCTGTCAATGCAGTAAATGCGAACTATAGGTGACCTGGAATCGTGCACAATGACACCCCAAAACATGATGGCGCGTTGATGCTTTCTTCAAGTGCTACAGGTTTGAATCTGTCTCTACTAGAGATGGTCGTTATTTAATAGAATTGTTATTTAAGAACCGTTATCAACAAATAACCGTTTAATAAAGAGTGCGTTCTTCAAAAATTATGTTTTTAAGATAACGTTTAGAGCTCCAATGGCTCAGTAGCTTCACGCCGCTTCCCGTAAGCTCAGCAAAGTGAAGCATCATTTGCCACGGGCAGTGGTTGGGAGGGTGACCGCGGTGTACACTCCTTCACTGGGTTGCTGAAACTCCGTGGGTTGGGGACGTGTCCACGTTAATCTGTGACGTCCACAATCCTTCCGCTGGTGTGGCGAGGATGTGGAGAGGAGAATGCCAGCTCTGGTGTGGCCTCGTCACCTGACCATGGTTCAAAATGACGAGGCACCTTAATAGAGCAAAGTCGTACCTTCCCCTTCGTGGTGCTCTGATCCAAACGAAAGACGCTCTCTATTGACTTAAATTCGCACAGCCAACGGCATAGCGAGCTTGGCTTGTCCAAGTGTCATAAGCAACAACAACAGATAACGTTGTTTTTTTTTTCTGTAACTGCTGAAATCGTTCCTGTATTGGTAACTTCGCCGCAAAGTCGTTACGGTATTGTAGAACGTTTCTACATTACGTTATTTTGTAACTTCCGGAACCTTAAAGCTTTTCCCGTTGTTTTGTAACTTAAAAGCCGTTATCGCTATTTTAGAATTTTCGGAACCTTAAAGCTGTTCCCGTTGTTTTGTAACTTTAAAGCCGTTATCGATATTTTTGAACTTCCGGAACTTTAAAGCCGTTACCGTTGTTTTGTAACTTTAAAGCCGTTATCGCTATTTTAGAATTTTCGGAACCTTAAAGCTGTTCCCGTTGTTTTGTAACTTTAAAGCCGTTATCGATATTTTTGAACTTCCGGAACCTTAAAGCTGTTCCCGTTGTTTTGTAACTTTAAAGCCGTTATCGCTATTTTAGAATTTTCGGAACCTTAAAGCTTTTCCCGTTGTTTTGTAACTTTAAAGCCGTTATCGCTATTTTAGAATTTTCGGAACTTTAAAGCTGTTCTCGTTGTTTTGTAACTTTAAAGCCGTTATCGCTATTTTTGAACTTCCGGAACTTTAAAGCCGTTACCGTTGTTTCGCAACGGAATTTTAAAGTCGTTATTACGTTGTTTTGGTTTCTAACATTGACGTTGAGTTTTCTCGGGAACACATTCCAAGCTTTCGCTTGGCCCGTTGCGTTCCTTAGCAATTAAGAATGTATACTTTTCGGTTCTTCACGTTGACGAAGGAAAGTTAATATGTGTATGCATAAATAAATATATTTTTCATTTTCAAAAAGATTAAAACATTTGAAAAAATAGGAATTTTTAAGAATACATTTTATGTTAATATTTTGGGGGGCATTTTATTTATTATTTTTTTATGAAATTTAGCGAATTTATTATTAAGGTGAAGCAATTTTTTAGACACTTGAAATTATGCTCGCATATCCAAGCAAGCGTGAAATATTCAAAATTTAATATTAAATATCGGGAGTTAATTTTTATAAATTAAAAAAGATTAAAAGAAGAAGCTAACGTGCCATTCGATAGAATTTGAAATTTACTTTAAGAATTTATACATAGTAAAAATAATTTTTGAGAATTATAATATTTTTTATTAATTGAAAAAATATCATCATAATTTGTTAAAATTAATTTATATAAATAAAATTTTAATTATTTTAAATGATAAGATAATTGATTAGATTAAAATAATATTTTTTGTGTAATAATTTTACACTCCTAAAAATGCATTTGACGTACTGCAATAAAAGAATTGTATCATATTTCTTGTAGAAAATCATTTATAAAATTTGTGTTGAAATAAAAAGTATTATTGTTGTTAAGTTAGGAAAATAATTATTGAGAATCATTATAATAAATGTTGCAATGTATAATTACTTTAAATTAATTATAATAAATTTGTAAATGTAGTTGTATTTATTTAATATTTAAAAATAAAATCACAATAAAATTCACATCCTGCTTATTACAGCTGCAAATTCTAAATTTTCATCATTTATCTTTCACAAGTTATGTTATGATTATGATGAAAAAAAATTGTGTAAAAGATCTTTTTTGTAGTTTTATTCCTATCTAATTTCAATACACAAATCTTTAAATATAATGAACTCTACTCACATAGCATTTTTAATTATATATAACTGTAAAATAAATTACCAGATATTAAACTGCATATTTACGAAAAACATTCTGAAGTATCAGCTTGTAATAATGAATTATCTTCAGGCTCTTTGAAGAAAAGGTTGGTTTAATAAGAATTGAAGATATTTCACAATAGTATTTATTAGAAGCGTTATATTAAGCACATTTTCATGTTAAAATAACTTTTCTTCATTAAATCTTAGACCCGTAAGAATTAAAACTATCCAAATGTTTAAATATATGCATCTAACAATTTATCCTCTATAGATTTTAATTATTTTTTAAATGTAGACAACAGTATTTTAAAAAAGTTTTAATAAATGAATTTTAACCGAGTATTAAAATAGCTTCGTTAAAAACAGTTTGGATCTGAAGGAAATTTTCATAAATTTTATCTCGAAATAAGCATTAATTTATTTTTAAAATTTTAAGTATTTAACAGTGATTTCAAAAAACTTTGAGATTTTCTTAAAAGTAAACTAAGATACTCTTTACATAATCGTTTCAATTGAATTAGTATTTTGACAAATCTTGTAGCATAAAAAATATGCGTTAAATTATCTTTTGCCGACTATGGCCAAGATTGCCGAAAAAATTATTCTTAATAAATTACTGGCCTTTGATGAGACCAACAAAGTTATTATTCCTCAACAATTTGGCTTCCGTAAAAAACTTTCTACCACCCACCAACTACTCAGAGTAGTAGGAAAAATTTCAAAAGGAATCGCGTACAAAAAATCCACGGGAGGAATATTCATTGATATAGAAAAAGCGTTCGATAGAGTTTGGCACCCTGGTCTAATTTACAAATTAATTAAATTCCTTTTCCCAACCCAATTAATTACTTTAATTAATAATTACCTCTCCAACCGCTCTTTTACTGTTAGAGTAGGAAAAGATATCTCTCTGGACAGACCCATTCTTGCAGGCTTACCGCAAGGATCCCTGCTGGGTCCTCTCTTATTTAACATCTATATCAATGATATTCCGTAACACCAAAATACTATGCTCTGCTTGTTTGCGGATGATACTGCCGTTTTGTCCACTAGCTCTCTCTACTGGAAAATCCATGCTACCCTTACTGAACACCTCATGGCCATTGAAGAGTGGCTTAATAAGTGGAAAATTAAAATAAATCCAAACAAATCCACTGCTGTTATTTTTACTAGGAAACGTACTCTACCCCCCAGATTCAACTAAGCGGTTTTTCGGTCCCCTGGTCAAATAAAGTCGAGTACCTCGGTCTTACGTTAGATAAAAACTTACCTGGAAAGCCCATATTAATAAAATTAAGAATAAATTTATTTCTGCCAAAACTTCACTCTACCCCTTAATTGCCTACAAATCAAAGCTCTCCATGGCTAACAAGCTATTGATTTATAAATCATACCTTCGCCCTATTATCACCTATGCAGCCCCAATCTGGGGTGGTGCTGCGGAAACGAACCTGAAACTTCTTGAGGGTCAGCAAAGTAAATTTCTTAGACTGATCACTCAATCAGACTTCTACATCAGAAACAATTTGGGTGTCTTTCCCCTATCAAGATACGTTCAATTCCTTGCTTTTCGCTTCTACAACAATCTTTATGAAATTGACAACTCTGAAATTCAAGCAATTGAAAACTACAGTCCCTATGAACTTTCCAATTTCCACAGACCAAGGGCGGTTCTGCGGGCTAAGCCAAATTCATACTTATCTATTTGCCTCCCAAAAAGTAGAAATTAATAATTTCTTCTTCTTATACTTAAAAAAAAAAATCTAAAATAAAATACAGAAAAGGAAAAAAATTGTATTTATATATATGCATATATAATAGAATAAAAAAATATTTTGTCTTTATATAGTTATATCAATACTGTTACTATGTATATAACTGTAATTTAATTTTTTTTTTTGCACTCTTGTTTGTAATGTGTATTCAAATTTTTCTTTTCTATGTTTATTCAATCTCATGCAAAGAACTCACGTTGGGAGCACATTAACCTAAGCAAAATATTTTCTTAATCTTTTGTGTTTAAATAACCTTATGGTTTGAAATCATTATGTTAATGTCAACTAAAGTTAGGTGTAGAAAAATTTCTTAGGAACAGATGGTACATGGCCATTTAGGCTAGGAACCTAACAAACACTAGATCCACATCTTAACCGCAATATGGGTAAAGTGGACAATATAACCTCCTAAGAACTAACAAAAACAATACAACAAGCTCTTGATACCAGTAAACGCCTAAAACCCACACAACCAATCAATTTTCTTCCCGAAAACATCATTAACTTATTTAAAACTAGAAATAGACTTCGCAAACAATTTAATAGATATAAAATGACTGAATTAAAAACCCAAATAAACGCCCTTAAAAGAACCATCAAAAATGAAATTGATAAACACAACTGTAATAGCTGGAACTCCTATCTCACTAATTTAAATGTTGAAGATGGCTCCTTCTGGAGGGCAGTCAAGAAAAGAAAAACAAAGAAGGGCGTACTTCCCCCTCATGGACGGCCCCAGAATGGCCATTACAGTACAAGAGAAAGTAGAAGCGCTTGCAAACTCCCTCGAGGAACAATTCCAAGAAAACACAACCGACGATAACACAAGTATTCGTAATGAATCCTTGTTAACTTTCTCGTTAGCTCCTACTTCCGTCACAATAATTTTACCCCCAGGATACTCAGACAATCAATGCCTCAGAGGTGGAAGAGGTTATACAAAAACTAAAACCCAAAAAGAGTCCGGGCTACGATCTTATAACTAACAAGGTGATCAAGCAAATCCCGATTACTGCAGTATGTCTACTCACTGACATAATCAATGCCATAATTAATATTGGACATTTTCCCACACTTTGGAAAAAGGCAGTAGTCATTCCGATCTACAAACAGGGAAAAAACAGAAATCGACCCTCCAGTTACAGTCCAATATCCTTACTGCCAACAATGGCCAAAATAGCTGAAAAGTTCATTCTGAATAAACTGTTAGATTTTGATGCCCAGATGAGCATCATAATCCCTCAGCAACTTGGTTTTCGGAGGAAACTATCCACATCCCACCAATTGCTCCGGGCAGTGGAGAAGATAGCGAAAGGTATTGCTAACAAAAAATCTACTGGAGGAATTTTTCTGGACATAGAAAAAGCTTTTGACCGTGTTTGGCATCAAGGCTTACTATTCAAATTAATTACTTACAACTTCCCTCCCATTCAGATCAAACTCCTAAGAAACTACCTAACTAATAGAAAATTTACCGTAAGGTTTGATAATGTTTACTCCCAGGAAAAGCCCATATTAGCAGGCGTCCCACAGGGATCACTGCTGGGCCCATTCCTATTTAATGCCTTCATCAATGATATTCCGCAGAGCCCTAATACTATGCTCTGCCTGTTTGCGGATGACACTGCCATATTAACCACAAATAGCAACCACAAAACACTACACCAACACTTATCAGAACACCTGAAGGTAATAGAAGAATGGCTTGTTAAATGGAAAATAAAGGTAAATCCGACCAAGTCCCAGGCAGTTCTTTTCACAAGAAAAATGTTACCGTGTGAAAAGCTCAAATTAGCGGGAAGAGAAATTCCCTGGGCTAGTAGGGTTGATTACCTTGGACTCACTATTGACAGGAGACTAACGTGGAAAGCCCATATTACTAAAATCAAAAATAAATTCATAGCAGCTAAAACTACCCTTTATCCACTGCTAGCCCCCAAGTCAAAACTCTCGCTAACAAATAAACTCCTAATATATAAAGCCTACCTCAGACCGATAATAACCTATGCTGCTCCAATCTGGGGAGGAGCAGCTGATTCAAATATCAAAGTCTTAGAAGCCCAGCAAAGCAAAATACTTAGACTTATTACTAACTCAGAGTTTTACTTTAGAAACTACCAAATAAGAGAGAACTTGGGAATCCTGCCCCTAGCCCGCTACCTTAAATTTCTTGCATTTAATTTCTACCATAAATTATACACAATCAACAATAGTGAGATTCAGGGTATTGAACTTTACAGTCCTTATGACCTAACGCATTTCCATAGGCCCAGAGCAGTGTTGAGAGTAAAACCTCTCACCAATATCTCCATTTATTCAAATAATTTCAAACGGAAAAGAAAGAAGAATAATAATTAATGGAAATCATATCTCTACCTAAATAAAATCTTGTGAGAAACCACAGTGTAAATAAATCGTGTGGAACCTGTAAATATCTCAGTTTTATGTAATCTTAAACAACTATGGATATGTATCATTCTTTGTCCTCCGTTGTAAATATTCTAACGGAACTTTGTGTTTATCAAGAATTATTGTCATCAACCTGTGTTTTTCCTTTGTAACTCCTTGGTAAATATTTTAACGGAATTTGTGTGCTTCAAAGAATTATTGTATTCATCCTGTATTGTATTATATTTTCCTACGTAAAAAATTTTATATGGATTTTATGTGTACAAAGAATTATTGTCATTATCTAAGTGTCTATTACTAGGATTACTCAATTACTTAGTCCAAAAACACAAGTCATGCAGAGTGCATCCAGTGGGAGCACTTACCTCAATAGTTTTGTATTATTCATTATTGTATCTTTATTTCTGATTTTTTAATCACCAGGCCAAGACTATCCAAGGACTCCAATTCATTAGAAAACGAGGTACATGGCCGGAAGGCTACAGACCTCCCTCAATTCCAGACGAAAAAAAAAAAAAACCTCCACCCCCCGCATCCTAATTTCCTTCAGCATGTTCGGACACAGATGTTCGCCGCATATGTGGTCAATTTGTTTTGAAGACTGTTTGTCCCCTCTCGACTGCCCTCGACCGTGACCTTCGAGATTCGAACTTATCTTATTCTCGAAGGTCACGCCTCAATACAGCCTCCGGGTATTCCTTCCGGGAACTATGTAAATCTCATGGGAGAGGAAAGGAAAGAGTAGGTCTGGCTCAAGTGCTTCTCAAATTTGGCACCGGAAATATCCGTTGTGAGCTTAGTCAAGCAATGAGAGAGAAAAAGCCCTGCTCCGAGATTTTGGGAAGAAATATTATTCTATTTACTGTTCAGCAGAAAAGTATACAGATGCATAAAAAAATTGAAAAATTTTGTTATTATTATCATTCATTAAATGATCAAAACTTAATATTAATACTCAAATCAAAATAAAAATGTAAAATATATTTTTATTTTTCTTGATATAATTTCAATTTGCTTTCATTTTACGAGATTTGATTCTTTTTTAATGGGCCTTATGAGAAAGCAAAACACAGTTGCGCTTCTCTCTAAGTACTTCACTAGTATAAATATTTTCAAATGCACAAAAATGTCGAATTTCATATCTCTTAAAAAAATAATGTAGTTTATTTATCAACTTTGGAATAACTTTTCTTGTTTTATAAAATATTTCGATACAAAATTTACGGTTAAAATAGTAAAATTCCGTATATTTCGCTTATAATTTCTATCAATGATTTTTGTAGGAATGGAAAGTCTATACCTCTCTATTTGGATTGATCAGGCATATTGATATTGTTTCTTGATATATTTCTAAGCAAACTTTAAAAGCAATATAACCTATTACATAATCCGCACTTTTTAGTTCAAATATGGCGATATCATCATTCATATCTGAAGAAGTGAATTCATTTCAAGAAAAATGGAACCTTTAATTTAAGAATTAAATAATCTTCACTTTGGGAATAAGCAAATGAATTTATTTTGTGTGTGTGTTAAGTAGAGTTTAGCCTCTCAACAAATTAAAATAGAGAAAGTGTTTCTCAATAAAATCATAAACATTACCAAATACTCTAAATATTTCATTCCTCGAAATGTCGTAAAATAGATTAGGGTCTCATATTTCATCTAAATTCAATTATATACCATTTTCAAATTTTTTAAATTTTCTTCATCTGTAACAAAATTTTAGAACTCCAGGTATCCAACATCAGAGCTCCAAGCTTGCAGCCAAATTTATAACATCATCTTTAAATATTGTTTTCTTAGCGTATTTATTCTCATTTTAACTCGCCAAAAATCATAAAATTTTGAAGATAATGATCTTATAGTGTTCATTTTAAAGTATCAAGCGGCAATTTAGCTATAAATTTCTCTCATCTTTAGGTATATAAGTAAATAAATTTTTCTTCGCCATCACCCCCAAATTTATATTTTCCTATTAAAGTATTTTTATATATTATTGTTTATTTTATTATTGTTTTTAATTTTTGTGCTTCATTTAAAAGTGTTTTCTTCATTTGATTTTAATTTCTTAATCGTTTTCGCACTTGAACTAAGCATTTTTTAGAGGATTTCAAACCATTTTCAGCACATAATAATCTACTTTATATATATATATATATATATATATATATATATATATATATATATATATATATATATATATATATATATATATATATATATATATATATATATAATTTTTCAATTCTACTATTTATCAAAATATATTTAAAGCTGGAAATATGAAAATGCAGCTCTTAAGATTTTTCTCATATGTATATATATTGCAAGGCAAACTGAATGAGCAATCCTAATTGATTCCAATAGACGTTACACTACTACACTGGGGTCAAGATGGGAAAGTGTATGCGTAATGAGCCAACTTTTCTCTTTTTCATGGCTGTAAGTAAATCCCATACGCAGGCCCTATTTGCTTGATAGTTGAATTCTATTCCTGTTCGCACCCAGGAAACGGAAAGGCAGTTCAACCGTCACTTTTATTTTTATCCTTTTCTAATTTTCGAAAATTGTAAGTGCTGTTATACTGAGTTCAATAGTGGCATTTTATACATTTTGTAAAAAGTATTTTCGCATCTCAGTAATTCCTTTTTGAACTGATTTCGTCATAATTTTTATTTTCGACATGAAATATGTTTTAGGACATCAACAAACGAAAATACTTTATACCACATATTTTGCATTTTTATTGTTTGCTGGTATTAACTTTACTTTTCCATAAAAATATTATAAGTTTACTAACAAAAGAAGCTAAATAAAGATAATAATTTTTTAGACTTTTGCGTATGCTTCAGACCAAAATGTATAAAAGATTATAAAAATGAAATTATTTGATTTAAATTTCTGAAAGAAATAAAATATTTAAATATGTACATACATATATAAATTGTAATCACATGTTCTTTTTTTTTTTTTTTTTTTTTTCAAATCCAATGGTGGGCACACAAGGATGACTGAACCCTATACCACAACAAGGCCAGAAACTGCTACTCATTTGTCGTTACCCAGTGGGCACCTGTGAACCAAGTCACGGAGGCGAGTAGCATTACCCGCGCCATACCACCACAAACCTGTTTTCCACTTTCATACACTTTCATACCAGAACACAGAAGAAAGGACAGACAGAACGGAGAAGGAAAGAAACATCCATGCCCGAAACCAGGATTCGAACCCGGGACCAACAGCTCAGTAGTCAGAAACGCTAACCACTCAGCCAATCGGTCGGCTCTTTTTGTCAGTATATTAATATATTCAAAAAGATGTAAAATAAATTATAATGTAATTTTTATTCTATGTAAGAGATTGAATAAAAAATTATTTATGCTCTAAAGATAAAATGGGAAGAAATTTCTTCAAAGATGTGCATTTAGTAGTTCAAGAAATATGATAAGAATACACTCGAGTATGTGTATTTTTATCACAATGATGTGATAGAATTCACATCACTACCAATACACCACTTAATCGTAATTTCTCAGCTTTTTTCTCGACAAATTCAATTTTTCGTTTCTTATTTAATTTATTGGGAAGTTTGAAAATGTTATACTTTATACTTGATTATGAAAAACTTTTTCCACTGAACAACAGTAAACATTTGCGCAGTAAACATTGAGTAAACATTTGCGCAATATACATTTTACAAGCTCATTTTTAATTATCTTTCCAGTACATTTTTAACATTATTTCTCTATATAGATATATAATTATATTATTTATTTATATGGATACTACGTTCTGTATTTTTAATGATATTTCTCTATATATAACCTATGATATTATATCATTATTTTAAGCATGCATGTTTCTCAAGATGAGTACCTGAGAGTTTTCCGAGTTTCCTCCTTTGCATAGATATTTGCAGTCTATTTATTAAAAACATTACTTTAAACATTTGCATATTAAAGAAACTATTCTTCCATTAAATTTCAAGAACGAATTACATTAATTTAAAAGACTGTAAAAAGTATATAACTATGGAATTTTATAAAGGGCTGATGAGCTTGCTAAACAAGGATCGTCTTTTGTTCCCATTGGTCCAGAACCTTTTTGTGGGATCAATTTGAAGACCGCAAAAACCAATGTTCTTAGATGGGAAAAACGGAAGATGTATGAAGCTTGGCTCAAATCTCCTGGTCAAACCCACGCTAAAAGTATGATCTGTGGATCATCAGCGAGGATTGCCTCTGAAATTCTAAGATGCTCTAGGCAGAAGATACGTTTAATCGTAGGCTTCATAACTGGGCACTACTATTTCAGAAAACATCTCCATAAAATGGAACTGTTTCAGCAAGACCCTATCTTCAGGAAATGTCATACGCAAGAGGAAACGGCCAAGCATATCATTTACGAATGCGAGGCTCTTGCCCTCCCTAGATTAACTTCTTTAGGCATCATCCATACTAGAGAGTTACATCTAGACTCCATTAAAGGGTTATCTCGGACTTTATTAATAAAGTGGCTGACCCAAGTAACTGGAACTAGGAAACATTGGATTTGGAGTTAGTGGTACAAAATGCTGATTAAAGCAGAGGTGCCAATGACATACAAACCCAACCTGTAGAAGAAGAAGAAGAAGATGGAATTTTATGAGTTATATTCCTCAACAATCATAAAAAGAAATGAAAAATAATAACTTCTTTTAGCATTTAAATTATGGTAAGTAAAAATGTTAATACTGTTTATTAATTTAATTTCTTTAAGCTCTTATGATATCAAAAGATATTTGCAGATCAAACAATACAATTTAAAAAATTTATTAATTGATAAAATTCTTCATTTATAACAAAAACTTTTTATATGCAAATAATTTTAAAAATTGTAAATTTATGCATTGTGTCAATAATAAAAATTTCATCTGAATTATTTACTGTAGTAATGTGTTAATCTATTTTACTGAAGCAATTTTCATACATTTTTATTTAAAAATACTGTTTAATTGCTAGTACTTTAAATTCATTTTATTAACACCACATAGCTCTCTTATTTTTACTTCCCCGTGATGGGTAATTTCATCTAGTAAAATTATTTAAGGCAAATTTTATACACAATTGAGTTATATAGAACAGCAAAATCATATGTATCTATATGAAGTAAAATACTATAACTTATCAGAAAGGCAATATTTTTATCGATTTATATATTTATATAACTTATCAGAAAGGCAATTTTTTTACCTACGAGAAACTATTCTTGTATTCGAATAGTTTCTCGTAGGTGCTAAATATTCTGCTTTACGTGTACAATTCTTTATTTTTAACAAAATATTATATATTTGTGTACATAAATATGTAATTTTATAGCATATGACATCTGTATGTATTCAATTTTCCTTTTATTACATAGATAATTTATATGAAAACTAAAATTCCATTAAAAGGTCAGATATTGAAAAGGAAATTTATATCAAACAGTAAAATAAAATTAATTATTAAATATAAGTTAGTTTATCGCTGGTTAAATTATCGTTACTATGATTTCACTGTTTAAAAATTGTGGGTTCGGTACTGATGGTACCATAAACAATGATGGATGGTGCCCACGGATATTGATTAATCGCATGGCTATATTTATAAATTGATAAGATAGTAAAATTAAGAAATTGAAATCAAAATTCAACTTTTTATTTATATTGTGTCTCTAATTAGAGAATACTTTTCCCAAGAAGATATATTTTAAGATTTATTAAAGCATAAGTGATATACTCAATAGTAATCCTTTGTGTAAAAGAAAAATCAGTTATAATTTGTAAGAGTTAAAAAAGAAATCATATATATATATATATATATATATATATATATATATATATATATATATATATATATATATATATATATATATATATATATATATATATATATATATATATATATATATATATATATATATACGAGGGTTACTTTAAAATTTGTAAGATACGCCCAGACGAGAATTTACAAAATAAAAATAACGGTTTAATTTTAAAGTTCAAAGTATTTTAACACAGAAGACGATTTTTCACTGACTTACTTCAGTTTGTTTCGCGTGGAATAAATTTTAAACAGAAGAGAAAATGGAGTTGAGGCGAGAACACTTTCGCGCTATGATTTTCTACGATTTCAGAACAGGATTCAATCAAGAAGAATGCGTTCAACGGTTACAATTAGCATTTCGTGATGAATTTACAGCTCGTGATACTGTATTCAGATGGTTCAGAGAATTTGGAAGAGGTCTCAATTTTCTTCAGGATGAAGAACATCACAGGAAGGCCGCCGTCGGCAGTCATCCCGGAAAATGTGTCTGCCATACGAAAATTGTTTATGGATGATAATCGCTGTACCTATCAAGTGATACAGAAGGAACTTAACATTGGATCCGTAGCCATACACAAAATCATTCATGAAGAATTATATATGAAAAAAGTAGTTTGCCGTTGGGTTCCCCATAATCTAACTGAGCATCAAAAAGAGGAGCGTGTCAGAATCAGTAAAGAAACTCTTAATATGCTGAATGATGGTGGCCACCGCGTCATTTCTAAAATTGTAACAGGTGATGAAACGTACATACCGTTTTTTTGACGTTCCAACACGCCAAGAAAGCAAAGTATGGGTCTTTGAAGATGATCCCACGCCGACAATGGTGAAAAAACAACGCGCACTGAAAAAAGTGATGTATGCCGTTTTCTTCAGAAGTACGGGATTGGTCAAAGCCATCAAGTTGGAAAAACAGAAGACAGTAACAGCAAACTGGTATACCACTAAATGTCTTCCATAAATTCTACAAGATTTGAATGTTAGGGGACTAATGCTTCACCATGACAATGCATCTTCACATACAGGCGGATTAACAGTTGAGTTTCTTAAGCAGAAACAAATTAAAGTGATCGAACATCCACCGTATTCACCTGATCTAGCTATGTGCGACTTTTGGTTATTCTCTTATCTAAAAAAGAATTTACGTGGACGTCGTTTTCATTCAGAAGAAGAGATTGATGTGGCTATAAATGCATTTTTTTCATCCATTCGAAGAAATGAATGGCTTGAGGCATTTAATCTGTGGAAAATTCGTCTACAAAAGTGCATTGATGCTGTAGGAGACTACTTTGAACACACCTAAAATTTTGTAAGTATAACTTTAAAAACCTAGTTGTATCTCAAAAATTTCAGAGTGACCTTCGTATATATATATATATATATATATATATATATATATATATATATATATATATATATATATATATATATATATATATATATATATATATATATATATATATATATATATATATATATATATATATGATCCATCGATTAATATATATATATATATATATATATATATACGAATACATTTCCTCCTTTGCATTTTTCTTACACTTAGAAATTTAAATGAAATAGTGCTATTATAAAGATTATTCCTTTATATTTGTTATGTTTTCTTAGTATTTTTTGACTGTTAGTTAACAAATTTACATTTGAGTATTAAATGTAAACTTTGAAAATTTTACAAAAAATTTTCAAATGAAAGGTTGTGGAAAATAAGGATTCAAAATAATAATAATGAATAAATAAAATAATATATATCTTATTATTAGAAATTTGCATTTTTAAAGTTTATTATCGACATCTGGGAATATAAAGTTCATTAGTTTGTTTTGTTATTTCAGAATGGATATATTCTTCATTTATCAGTCATTCAATTTTTAATATATATATTGTATATATTAAAAATTATTTTGTGTATATTTCTTTTTTTTTCGAATTATCTATTTGAATTTCAGGCTCTATATAATTCTCTGAAAAGGTGTTTTGTTGTGTTGCACCTTATGCTTTCATAGATATGTACTCCTAAGCCCATAATTGGCCACTACCAGTCAAATAGACAGCATCCGAGTAGTAATCATCGTAACTTATAAGCATTGTTCTCCAATACATGCGATATCCTATCTCTTTGCTTCGGTTGATATTGCAATCATGACTTGTTTAATGCGCTTTAATCGCCTGTGGTAAATACGATGGATCTTTGGTTATACCTGGATTCAAACTCACTACTTTCCGATAGTAAGAAGGAAGATCTGAAGATGGCCACCACGACGTAAATGGGCCCCGTGTTGCCAAATATTAAATGTGTCGATTGAGATGGTGTTTATGAAATTGTGTGGATCAATCATAGAAACATCGGAAACATTACAAGTATAATTCAATACAACAATTATCTGTTAACTTCACAAAAATTTTTTTAAATTTTATTGGCAAAGATCACTTTCTCATAAAAACAAATTTTACTGTGCTGCAAACAAATTAACTCATAACTCTATGTTTTTTACAGCAAAAAAACCTACTTTTCAGAAAATACAGGTTTTTACTGTTTATATATTATATAATAGTGTGACATTAAAAACTGCTATATATAATATGATATAACAGTGCTTAAAAGACAGTAATATAATAAACACTTCTATTGAATATAATTAGCAAAAACTGCTTTTATGCATTAAAAAAATTTCTTCGAACGGGAAAGATTATATGTAATTTAGCTAACCTTAGCAATTGTCGAACAATTTCAAAAGAAAGTCCTTCCTGAATTTCTTTAGAATTTTTCACAGTATTCAAGGGATTACTTTTTTTTTAAGCCAGCTTTTTATGATTGTTAATGTTTAACATGTGAATACCACGTACTTATTAGAATTTTCGCACCTCACTTTTGATTTCATTAATATTTACATAATATTCTTTAATTTTTATTCAAATTCTTTATTATTTCTGAAAATCAAGCTCTGAGCACAACGCCACCTATAATATTACTGTACAACGCCAATATTTTTTAAAGCCAAACTTGGCTGATTTTCATCTTACATTACGGTAACCTAAGATAGAGGAAATTCTGGGAAAATCTTCTCCCCTTAAGAATCCCGCTGTTTTATGACAGAGCGGGAAACAGCTTCCTTGTCGAGAAAGGAATTAACTTTTCTTACTTTAGGGCATATGTATACGAATAGCAGAAATGGTTTCTGTAAATAATGCATGTTATATTCCTGCCGTTTGGATTGGGAAAATGGCTATATGCATTTTAACTTTAAATTCGCTATTTTCATTTAAAAATAGATTATAGGATTGAAATACTATAAATTGTTCTGTATATATATTGTTCCTCGTTCAAATATATTACTTACTCTGATACTGAAACCAGAATACCCAAAATTAGAGGAAATTAAATTTTTATAAAATTAATATTTCTTATTATAAAAATCAAAAATTTAACAGTAAGAAAGAAAACATGTTCATGAGAATAACGTTTTAAAACAAAGTCAATCCTCTTTCAAATTATTCTGTAAGTTATATGAGATTTTATATATATATATATATATATATATATATATATATATATATATATATATATATATATATATATATATACTTCTACAAACATCTAGATATTTATTTACTTTATTGTAGAAAATGTAAAAAATATAATGAACTGAGAGATACGACTCATATATAAATATATTATAGTCATAAATGTAATATTGGTGGTAGCTTTATAAATATTTTCACTTTGTTATTTAAAAATTTCTTTTAACATTGTGTTTAGTTAGAATTTTTATACATTAAATTTTGCGAAGTTATTTTAAAGACTTTTATTTTGGAAGAATTCAATCGGAAAACAAAATACTTTTAAAACAAAACAGAGGATACTATACAACAATACAAATATAAAAAGTTGTAAGATTCATTTTTATATAAATGAAAGTTATGTTTGAGGATTAACTTTTTGTACGCGCGATTTGTCTAGAAAAGTTGTTAAGTGTGAAGCAAATGCCATACTTTTGATAAGAAAGGTATGAAAATAGTAAAATATTAAGAATGAGAAAACATTAGATGAGATTTTGGCATTATTAAAAAGAAAGTAATAATAGTAGAGGACTTCCAAGACTATTGCCTCAATTAGAAAGCCTCATATTGGACGCAATAAATAAGCCCAATATCTTCGGTATGTAAAAAGTTGAAGCTATATATTTTTAAATCAAGACTTCAAACTGTATTTTTTTCTTTCCTCTTCAATTAAAATATGAGTTCCGGTTTTCGTTCATCCAAAAATAACCATTTGCGGTTCAGTTATAAATGAATAGTTTTATTTTATGTGTATTCTTAGTTGCTCTAAAAATAATATTCTATAATAATCAAAAAATATAATATCAAAATTAGATCGATTTTATTCTTTTTTAACTGATACACAGTATGTAAATTTATACAATTAACCAGCATGTATACGATATGAACGTTGAGAATCGACATTGTTATCCATTATCAAAATGAGATTTAACAGCTAGATTCAAAGGATTTCCATTCATAGATTATCATCACATACCGATCATATGGTGCACTTGGCTTTGTGTGATAATTATGTAAAAAATACATTT